>OZ038444.1:4765054-4782953 GCA_964036265.1 Daptonema setosum
GCTCGTCCGCCTGTGAATTGAACAGTGGGTCTCATTTACACTTTAACTTAAACTGAACTTCATGGAACATTTTTTTATTCATTATTTTCATTATTATTGTTAATTAAAGTTTTTCACCATCGACCACAAAGGGAAATGAATAGCGGGCTAAACAAACTTAGGCTCATAATCTATTGAGGATGATTTAATTATGACTTCCGCCAAAAGTATTAATACCACGAATCTGGTGATTGTTTACGAATGCGTAAGAAATATATTGCGCAGACCACTCGCGGACGAGAAGGGGTGGGAAAAGTGGAATTCCCCCTCTTTGGCGTACTCAAAAAGTGGAATTTGTTAACTAAGGTGTAGGTAAAATGACCTGAAAACTGCCGATTCCCCCCTCTTTGGCAAAATTCCCCTCCTTTTGGAAAATTCACTCGTCCGCCAGTGGCGCAGACTGTTCGAACATCTAAATTTGACTGTTTGCGAAGCGCAACACATTAATATTAATTACATTAATAACACATACGCGACAATTACATGATTGTTTTAGCGCGGAGTGTTTGATTAAAATTGATTGAATGCGAAAAGCTGTACTCTTGTATGAGCAAGCATTGGCGGATGAGTACCCTCTAAAGGTCCAAAGGGAGGGTAATTTCTCCAAAGATGGAGGAATGACAAGTTTTGCGGCGTTTTTAGTTACACCTTAGAGAACAAATTCATCTTTTCGAAACTGCCAAAGAGGGGGGAATTCCACTTTTCCCTCCCCTTCTCGTCCGCTAGTGCGAGCAAGATAGTCAGCTTTCGGCGCATTTCTTACAGTCAATCAAACGCTAATTGATATTGTTATAACGAGAAATCTTTTTTTTTGTCATGATTTGTGATGTATCCGGGAGGATGGGTGAAATTACCTGACGTCTAGTGCGTAAGGCACCAGCCTCTAAAACTGCTGGTCCTGGTTCGAAACCTGCCTTGAGATGCAGATCCTGAAGAATTGATCTCGGGTTTCTGCCATTGCCCGTCATTTTATATAACTTCTCTGACCACTACGAAAACACCATTCATATATGGTATTTGTGCCTTGATTCCATCAGCAATGTAATGGGAGTCAAAAAGTATAAGCGCGTACGCGTAGTAAGGTTTTCCAATGTAAATAAATGTATTTTATAGCAATTCCATTTAGTAAGAAGGCAAAAACCGTAGAATTTGAACATAAGACGTACATATGTACATAAGTATGACGTTGTCCAACCATCCAATTCCGTTGTTTGCTCGAACAACGCGATCAACCGTAATTAATACCTCCGATTTGCAATTACATCACTATCAACACTGGAAAACGCCGTTGAATGCGGAAATTACCCCAACAGGAAGGAATTTCTTCACTCTGGGGTAAAACCAATGGTTTGCCACCCCAGAAAGTATCAAACCGAATTTAAGAATGAAAAACTATTTAAAAAAGCGAGAATTCAAGGATTCTCTCAACTTCTGGTTCAAGTGCATGCATTGTGTAAAGTGCTCATTATTACATGATGCACGGAGCACGCGCACTGGCGGATGAGCCAGTTCTCCTAAAGAGAGAGGAATTTTCCCCAAGACCGGGGAACTATTAGTTTCGAGTTAGAAATTTATTACACACGAAGGAAAAAATTCTATTCTTTGAAACTGATAAAAAAGAGAATTCCAGTTTTCCCTTCTTCTCTCGTCCGCTAGCGGAGCACGCTCATGCATGCACTATAACATGCGCGTGCTCACCGCGGGAGGGCGGCGGCGGCGCGTGTGAAGTAGGCGTATTGAAACTTCGGAGTCAAGAAGTTTCGACAATTCAGTGTCATTAGAGTCACTTTCAAGTTACATGTGCATCAATTGACGGAATATAGTCATTTGGAACAGTATTTCCTCACTCTCATGTTACATGATGATTGAAACAGTATTTCCTCACTTTCAGTACTAAATTTCGTCGGTTGAAACAGTATTTCCTCAATCTCAGTTTGCTCATTCGTTTCAATTGAGATTACTAAGCTTACGGTAATACTTTGAGCCATCATAATCTAATTACCATGCGCGGACTGCTTAACTTGCTGACTCAGAACTTTCGGAATGGTAAGCGGTAGAATATTTACTTAGAATAAATAGACCAGTATGGGAGATATTGAACAAACCAACTCACTCACTCACTCACTCACTCACTCACTCACTCACTCACTCACTCACTCACTCACTCACTCACTCACTCACTCACTCACTCACTCACTCACTCACTCACTCACTCACTCACTCACTCACTCACTCACTCACTCACTCACTCACTCACTCACTCACTCACTCACTCACTCACTCACTCACTCACTCACTCACTCACTCACTCACTCACTCACTCACTCACTCACTCACTCACTCACTCACTCACTCACTCACTCACTCACTCACTCACTCACTCACTCACTCACTCACTCACTCACTCACTCACTCACTCACTCACTCACTCACTCACTCACTCACTCACTCACTCACTCACTCACTCACTCACTCACTCACTCACTCACTTGCAGACACGGACTCACCACCGCACACGACGACCATCACCAAACTGACCAACGGTAACCACATGGGTCATCACCAGAATGGTTACCAAAATGGTTACCAGAATGGTTACGGTACGAAACACCATGAAACACCAGATGGTAACGGCTCGGATGTGGATGATGAGCTGATCAAGAGGGTACTGCGACCATCCATACCTCCACATGTACCACAGAGACCTGAGGATTTTGAGCCCATGAACGCGTGGCAGGTACGTGGAAAGTTTTAATATTGAATTCCTTGATTTTTGTTGATTTCATCGATTTTTCGGAGCTCTCTTTGTTATACTTTTGGAAAATTTTCATGTATAGTTTGATAAACTATAATCAATTCACAATAAATGCTGATGAAAACGATGAACCTGTCCACTGACACGATTTTTGTGTTTATATGTAGAATGTGAAACGTGAGCCTTTCATAATTTAGTGCGAACTTGCGTTTCATTATTTGAGTGTGACCGTGAATCAGTTGTTCAGTAGACCGAAAAACCTCGGTTCATACACTCATCCTTACAGTTGAAAAAATAATTTAACTGGCCACTTATTATATAACACTATTTTAACTAAACAGTCCCATTTTTCAAACCAACCGAAAAATTACATAGATCGCGCGCGAAGTCATAAAAGATCTCAAAACGTGTAGATGCTATCTTTGTCAATCTCAGGGTTTTTCGGGCGGAAGTGTTTAGTTTATCGCTTTTAAATAAACAGAAAAGTGCGTTTAACAGATGTGGTCAGTCATAAATCTACGATTTCGTTGGCAGTTTCTACTATCCAGCGAGCTGGCGAACGAGCCAAACCTCCAATGGGAGAGGAATTTGGTCAAAAAAAAGGGGGGGGGGGGGACTCGGCAGTTGTGAGACCATTTACCCCCACCTTAAGGACAAACTCCATTTTTTGAAACTACCAAAGAGGGGGGAATTCCACTTCCCCGTTCTCGTTCGCTAGTGATCCAGCGTACAACCATTCTGTGTGGGTTTTTATGAGCCTACCATCAAATGCTACTGTATACTTGGGTGACTCATTCTAAATAATATATCTATTATTTATTCAGAAAAGAGTGAATAATTTCCATCTCTTATTGTTCATCTAAATATTTATTCCGAAAACTTGGTTTGAAACGTGTGACTTATCCCAAACAAAACAAATGAGTGATCCGCGTTTTTTATGAAAATGAAAAATGATAATTTAAGATTACATGAAAATTATATTGTTACAGATTGTGTTTTTTGGGTCAAAAAACTGTAAGAAGCTGTTTACGTTTGTAATCGCGGAAAAGGTGAAATTGTCTTTTTTATGCCATCTAAATCCTAATATTATATTTGTGTGTAAAAACTGGACAAACTTGTATTTTCTGGTCGCCCATCCATTAAGGGTGAATCCACATGTAAACATGAGCTTAGCATTTTCTTACCTCAGTAATTTTGTACTTGACTCACTCCGGTTATGATAGGTTCACTCATCTGTTGGGTGAGAAAGTTGCTTTTGTCCTGAATACTTCATTTCTCCGGCTTTTTGCGGTAGCAACACATCTAAAAATTGAATTGAGTTCTTCAAAAAAAGTTTGCGCATAATGTGAAGTTTGAAACACAGTCATTTTCACTTTGCAAAACTAGCAAAAACTAGCCAGTTTCTAGACCAAAGGATGATCGGTCTTGAAGCGATTTTCGTGTTTTGGTAAACTCTTCTGTAAATTCCCTTTCAATCACTTACCCTCAGCTTAATCTCATACTATTTTCAAACAAAAGAATGTCGTTTCTAAAAAGATATAAAACCCAAACTGCTTTGTGTTTGTTCGACACAAATTTCCTCTGCCAACCACCTCTACATTTGCGGACGAGCTGAATTCCCAAAGGGAGGGGAATTTCGTCAAAGAGGGGAATGGGCAGAAATTCAGCTATTTTACCAACACGTTAAGGAACAAACTCAACAATTTGAATCCCAAAGAGGGGGGAATTCCACTTTTCCCTCCCCTTCTCGTCCGCTGGTGCACCTCTATACCACCCGTGGTGACAGTAACGGGTGATTTCGCAGCCGATCTTCCTTCCACTGTGATAAATCTCTACAGGCCCGTTCAAAGTAATCTAGAGAATGTCTTTGAAAAATTCCTTTCTAAAGTCCTAATCCGTCAGAAACCTTTATCAAAAAATATCTCTTTTTATTTGACTGTGTTAAATTTTAAAGAAAGTTTAGTCATGGGAGAGTGTAGAAAAAACTTCAGAATTACGTCGGAAATAGTTCTGCAGATTTAAAATCCCGAATGAATGAAAGTGCTATAACTGGAAGGGAAATTGGTTACGTAGATTCGTAAAATATCTTGACAGATGAGTCACCATGACCACGATCTAGCTTTTGTTGTTGTTGTTGTTGTTGTTGTTGTTGTTGTTGTAGTAGTAGTTGTTGTTGTTGTTGTTGTTGTTGTTGTTGTTGTTGTTGTTGTTGTTGTTGTTGTTGTTGTTGTTGTAGTTGTTGTTGTTGTTGTTGTTGTTGTTGTTGTTGTTGTTATTGTTGTTGTTGTTGTTGTTGTAGTAGTAGTTGTTGTTGTTGTTGTTGTTGTTGTTGTTGTTGTTGTTGTTGTTGTTGTTGTTGTTGTTGTTGTAGTTGTTGTTGTTGTTGTTGTTGTTGTTGTTGTTGTTGTTTTTGTTGTTGTTGTTGTTGTTGTTGTTGTTGTTGTTGTTGTTGTTGTTTTTGTTGTTGTTGTTGTTGTTATTGTTGTTGTTGTTGTTGTTGTTGTTGTTGTTGTTGTTGTTGTTGTTGTTGTTGTTGTTGTTGTTGTTGTTGTTGTTGTTGTTGTTGTTGTTGTTGTTGTTGTTGTTGTTGTTGTTGTTGTTGTTGTTGTTGTTGTTGTTGTTGTTGTTGTTGTTGTTGTTGTTGTTGTTGTTGTTGTTGTTGTTGTTGTTGTTGTTGTTGTTGTTGTTGTTGTTGTTGTTGTTGTTGTTGTTGTTGTTGTTGTTGTTGTTGTTGTTGTTGTTGTTGTTGTTGTTGTTGTTGTTGTTGTTGTTGTAGCCTTTTGAACGATATAAACCCCATCCACTCCTCAGTACAGGATAAGGCTATGAAAACAATAAAAGTAAAATGTTAGATAAATGAGGATTTTCAGCAGGTCATTGTTAAACTAATTTTTTTATTTACAGTACATTTTTACAGGCAATTGACGTTCAACAAGCTGTTGAACAACGACTGTCCCTTGACGATAGCGAGGACATGCAGGGAGCAGTTCAGGAGCACATCAACGTCGTGCTCAAACACAACATGCACAAACCGCAGGTACGTTTCTATAGCCCATTAAAGAAGGCTTGTCATAAAAAACTTTTTTTTATTTGAACTTTCCTCACGTATAGTTAGAACTGCCAACTAATTATGGCTCGAGTGCAATTGTTCGCGAACAGTTTCTGATGTGAAACTTGTCCTTAACAACAGATGTATGTACTGTACAAGGCCTTTTCTTATGTCATTTTCATTTTACTTTCATCAATTCATCGAATACACGAATTCACAAGTTTACCGGTTCGAACTGAAATCTGACAAATTAATTACATGTGTAACCAGAATATGTGTTGTGTTCAAGTTGAACTGGGGTGAGAAACCGCTTCCAAACTACAGTACTGCGCACTGGCGGACGAGCCAATCCTCCAAAGGGAGGGGAATTTTCCCAAAGAGGGGGGAATTGACAGTTTTGAGGTCATTTTACCTACACCTTAGGGAACAAATTCTACTTTTTGAAAATGTCAAAGAGGGGGGAATTCCACTTTTCCCACCCCTTCTCGTCCGCTAGTGGTACTGCGATGTATCTTCTCTTAAAAACGGTAAATTTATATGTTTGCATAAGCCGAAAACTGAATCCGTTAATCAATTTTCGACCTGTTCCGTTTTCGGGAACGTGAGACTGGGAAAATAACTCAAATATACCGGTTACAAAAAATGGACACCGTCTTGATTATATCTTTCGCCTCCCACCCCCCCCCCCCCCGCCCACTAGCGGACGAGAAGGGGAGGGAAAAGGGAAATTCCCCTCTATTTGGCGGTTACAAAAAGTAGAGTTTGTTCCTGAAGATGTAGGTAAAACGATCTATTTTCTGTCAATTCTCACCTTTTTGGAGATAATTCCCTCCCATTGGAGGTTTGGCTCACCAGCCAGTGGTTCCGTCATCCACTGGCGGACGAGCTAAATTCCCAAAGGGAGGGGAATTTCGTCAAAGAGGGGGGAATCGGCAGTTTTCAGGCCATTTTACCTACACCTTAGGGAACAAATTCTAATTTTTGAAACAGCCAAAGAGGAGGGAATTCCACTTTTCCCTCCTCTTCTCGTCCGCTAGTGCATCAACACTTTATTTAGGTCATCGGTCTAGTCTGTAAAGAATTAGCATTGGCAGAAAAAAATATAATTTTAGAAATGTTGTTTTACGTTTTGTTCTAAAAGGTTCGCGATGCAAATAAAAAATCTCACGTCATCAGAAACACGGTCGGATCTTATACAGTCCACATCAAAATTCCAAAAAAATGCAATTCCCGTCATTTTGAATGTTTCAAAAAGTGCACTTTGTTCCTGAAGGTGTGTACATTGAATGAATTTGAAGAACTTTCACTAGTGGTTTTGTCTACTGGTTAAACGCCATAGAATTAATTTTTTTACTTAATTCACATTCAAGTTAGCTGGTATTAGTATTATGATTTTATATCCTTCGTATTATTATTTTGTATTTCATGTTTATCACTGATTGTAAATCTTGTGTAATCGGATATTCTGCTAAATCTTATACAATCACGGATTCGCCGCAGGTGGGCTATGACAATCGGTTTCACCGGCGGACGAACCAATTCCCAAAGGGAGTGGAATTTCATCAAAGAGGGGGGAATTAACAGTTTTCAGGCCATTTTACCTACACCTGAGGGGACAAACTATATATTTTTTAATACCAAAGAGGGGGGAATTCCAGTTTTCCCACCCCATCTCGTCCGCTTGTGATCAGCTACGCATGTCCTTTTTATTGGATATGCGCAGTGGCTATTTTAAGCCAGCGGATATCGATGTCGAAAAGCGGAAGTAAAGGGTGGTAAAGGGGAAATTCCCCCTCTTTGGTGAGTTCAAATGTGAAAGTTGTTGCTCCATGTGTAGATAAAATAATTTCGAAACTCCCAGTTCCTCCTCCTTTTAGACAATTTTCTCTTCCGGCAGTGAACAAGCGGATATCATTTCAAAGAGTGGAAGAGAAGTAAGGTGAAAGGGAAATCCCCCTCTTTGGCAATTTCAAATACCTCTTTACAGTGTAGGTTACACAACTCGAAGTCACCTGAATCACCTCGCTTTGGGGAAATGTCTCTCCTGTTAGACAATTTTCTTCCGCCGCTATTTTATGTGATCAATCTGTCTGTCGCCCTGAAACGTGAACGAAACCGAGAATGTTTTTGTTATTATTATTGTTATGCTATGCTTTTGGTATGTACACATGAAAATGACATGCCTGTTCACCAGCGGACGAGGGAAGAACGAAAAAGTGGAATTCCCTCCTCTTTGGCTGTTTCAATAAGTACAAGTCGTTCCCTAAGGTGTAGGTAAAATGGCCTGAAAACTGCCGATTTCCCCCTCTTTGACGAAATTCCCCTCCCTTTGGGAATTCAGCTCGTCCGCCAGTGTGCCTGTTCATGCACTTGCGGACGAGTCAATCTTCCACCCAAAGGGAGGGGAATTTCTTCAAAGAGGGGGAATTGGCAGTTTTCCGGCTAATTTACCTACACCTTGGGGAAAAACTCTACTATTGGAAACCGCCAAAGAGGGGGGAATTCCACTTTTCCCTCCCAATCTCGTCCGCTAGTGCATGCATGTTCATGTTGGTTTAACTTTCCTCCGCAGTTACAACATAACGTTAGATTATATCACCTTTCTGCTATAACAATAATATTTACAAATCTATAGCAATTACTAATAATGTAAAAAAATTTATAAACTATATTCATCTATGTATATTACTTAGATAACGGCTCGAAATTAGAGTCAAACAAACTGATGGAAAATCTTGAAGAACAAGGAACCAAGGAACCAAGGAAATGTTTGCGTTTATTTCTACTACAAGTCAAATTACATAGTAGAACAAATACAAAACAACAGTTTGCACGCGAACTTGGCCAACGTACATCAAAGAACAAAGAAGAAACCCTGGATATCATGAACCCTTCACCAAGATTCATATGAATGTCAATATTGTCTAGACTTCTCTGATTATTAAACATTCCAATTGAATACTTTTACAAGTTATCACTCTCGGACGAGCTAGTCCTCCAAAGGTGAGGGAATCTTTCCCAAGAGGGGGGAATCAGTGGGAATAAGGTCTTTTACCTATATCTTGAGGAACAAACTTTAAATTTTAGATTGCGAGAGGGGGGAATTTCATTTTTCCCACCCCTTCTCGTCCACTAGTGAACCCTGGATATCATGAACACTTTACCATGATTCATATGATTGTCAATGTTGTCTAGACTTCACTGATTATTGAATACTCCAATGAAATACATGTTATCATGTTATCTTTCTGTTCCAGAGTTCCTCAACAAGTCCACGATCGGGTGGTTCGAATTACGTGGCGGAAGAAGACATTTACGGTGGAGGCCCGCAGAATCTGCCTGATTTCAAGAAACGTCTGATTGAGACGGGTAGTTTCAATCTGGATGAGATGATGCAAAACGGACGGATAGTCAGTCATCATCAGCAACAGCAACAACAGCAGTCGGTGAGGGCGTGAGTGAGTGAGTGAGTGAGTGAGTGAGTGAGTGAGTGAGTGAGTGAGTGAGTGAGTGAGTGAGTGAGTGAGTGAGTGAGTGAGTGAGTGAGTGAGTGAGTGAGTGAGTGAGTGAGTGAGTGAGTGAGTACGGTAATAAAGTGAGATTCCTTCTGTATGTTGTTCAATGATCAATTAATATGTCAGTCAGTCAGTCAGTCATTCAGTATTATTTTTTTCCGTCTATCACCAATCACTCAGTATGTAAACAATCAGTCAGTGTAGATACCACTTTATGTACATAATTAAACAGTTTGTCAGTCATTCAGTTGGTTAACCGATAATAAGTCAATCATCATTTGGTCTGCCCTATCAGTCATTAATCAGTCTGTCATTTCAGTCTGTCACCAACCAGTCGCCGACCGTCAGTCATACAGTCATTAAGAAGACAATAATGAACGGCAATCAGTCACCAACTGTGGAAGTGACCAGATACTCCAGTACTAATCAGAACACAAAAGCCGACATGAGTGATATCGACTTCAGGTGAGAGAATGAGCGAGTGGTTCTCTCAATTATTTAATCAGTCAATCAGTCCGTCAGTCAGTCAGTCAGTCAGTCAGTAAGTCAGTCAGTCAGTCAGTCAGTCAGTCAGTCAGTCAGTCAGTCAGTCAGTCATTCAGTCAGTCAGTCAGTCAGTCAGTCAGTCAGTCAGTCAGTCAGTCAGTCAGTCAGTCAGTAAGTCAGTCAGTCAGTCAGTCAGTCAGTCAGTCAGTCAGTCAGTCAATCAGTCAGTCAGTCAGTCAATCAGTCAGTCAGTCAGTCAGTCAGTCAGTCAGTCAGTCAGTCAGTCAGTCAGTCAGTCAGTCAGTCAGTCAGTCAGTCAGTCAGTCAGTCAGTCAGTCAGTCAGTGGGTGATTATGTACTTCAGTTGGGTGAATGACTTGGAACGTCGCCTCACACGGGATGCCCCATCGAGAGCTGAAGATACGAAATCGCAGGAAAAGCAGGTTCGATATTACCGTACTCACTTTCTGAACCCATACTTGGAGTTTTTCGGATAAGAAAACTTTTTGCGAGCTTTTGTACGTTTTTGTTCTGCAAGTCTAAACGAGAAACGCACTCTTGAAATTCACGGTTTGTAATTTTGTTCAAAATGTCCGAGAGTCGAAAAGAGTTTTTGAAGAAAACTTTATATGAGTGAGAAAAGTCTACGGCTGACATTCGAGTTTTTTGAAAAAATCAAAGGAGGAACTTCTTCCGTTAGGCTCTGAGGATGAGTTTTTACTTTCCTTGTATGAAGAATTTTTTCGACAAGAAATTTGCTGACGCATGAAACATTTCCTCTTGACTTCCCTATGTATCGTAACAAAATCTTAATAATAATAGTTTGATACATCTATTACCAATTGATAAATCAAGTTTGACTTCTTGCACGCGGCGCGCGCGCAGCTAACCAGTTATTATAGCGGAACCTATTCAGAAGACGTTTCCGCATACACAAAAAAATATACAATTTTTTTATCCGTTCAACGAACGTTCGTTTTTAACCTTTATAGACTTTTTCAAAATTTTGTTATTTGAGCTGAATAATTATAATTAGATACATTTATTACCGATTGATAAATCAAGTTTGACTTCTTGCACGCGGCGCGCACGCAGCTAACCAGTTATTATAGCGGAACCTATTCAGAAAACGATTCAGCATACACAAAAAAATATACAAAAATTTTTTTATCTGTTTAATTTTCCATAATTTTTTGTCCAACGAACGTTCGTTTTTAACCTTTTTATATTTTCTCAAAATTTTGGTATTTGAGCTGAATAATAATAACTTGATACATTTATTACCGATTGATAAATCAAGTTTGACTTCTTGCACGCGGCGCGCACGCAGCTAACCAGTTATTATAGCGGAACCTATTCAGAAGGTGAAGATGGGAGCACGTGTGATCATGCATCAGCTTACACAAGAAAGTTTGCGTATTTTTTCGTCTGTTTTTTCTTTACATTTTTTGTTTTTTCGTTCTTATCGAATGGTTCGTGATTTTTCAAGTATTTTTTGTTGTTTCTGAGTAAGTATAGTTACTGAAATGTCTTCCGTTGCAAAACTTGAACACTTCATGAATGAGGGATAAAGTTTTCATGCCTGGGATGGAACTAATTTAGTTTCTTACTGAGGTTTTACAAAAAAGATTTAGTCTCGTTCATCAACTAAGAGTGCTACAGTTTAAATTGTTATCTCGCATTTTCCCTATGTAAGTTACTTGTAAGAGGTACGTCTGTCTGTCGTATGGTTCTAACAGTTCTATAAAGAAATTGTGATAAAAATCGAGAGTGAAGTGAGGTGAGATTGTTTAATTTGAGAAATAGTTCAATCTCAAAAATCCGAAAGGCTATATTATATAATACTACAATATAACATTACCAGTCAATTGACTGACTTTTCGAGTATTCCATTGTGCGGAGAAGAAAAATACTTTTTATGTGGAAATATAGGAAAAAAGTACGAACCTGCGCAGTTCGGCGCGGCGAGAAAAAAAACAGCGATGCAACAACTATAACCAAAAAAATTCAGTTTTAACTGCCTTGTGGGGGTCATAAAATTTTGTTGACGAGAATGAACTTTGTATGCAGTTACTAGCGGACGAGAAGGGGAGGGAAAAGTGGAATTCCCCCTCTTTGGTTCTTTCAGAAAGTAGATTTTGTTCCTCAAATTGTATGTTAAAATGGTCTCAAATTTCCCCCTTACTTTCACGAAATTCCCCTCCCTTTGGAGGGTTACATACATAGCTCGTCCACCATTGTATGCAGTCACATGCGTTTTTGCCGCTTTAAGGCATGTTATTTTTAAGATTCATAGTCTTTTAGCAAGAAGAGTTCATGTTATATCGCTTCAAAACTCATCTGTTTCTTCTAAATAAAAGGAAGTTAAAATATGTACACCTTGCAAAACATATCACAGAAAGGAGAAACTAAATGTTTATTATTTATATCATGACTTGCATGTTTATTTCTATATTTCTTTCACGCTGTTCACAAGATACATAAAGAAGTACATAACAGTGTTTTTTCAAGCATCGAAGCAAATCGAATCACAAACACGAAAGTACTCTCGATTTATCATCTCTATTTTGAATCTCGTTTTCTCTTCTAAATTTATTGCATGTTCTTTACAAGATACATGAGTTTAATATAAAATAAAATTCATGATATCGATATAACCACGCGTGTATTCCTTTTCTATGGAGTCACTATCGGATGAGCCCACTTTCCGAAAGGGAGGGGAATTTTCCGCAAGTGAGGAGGAAGTTTTGCTGTATTGACGCACATTTTACTACACCTTAGGTAAGATTTTTTTTTAATTCACCAAAGAGGGTGGAAATTTGTTTTTCCCTTCCTTTCTCGTCCGCCCGTCAGCGGAGGTGACGCTTGGTTTTTTCTTAGTTCCGCATGGATCTCTATCCTCTGAACCAATAGAGGACGAGAAGGGGAGGGAAAAGTGGAATTCCCCCTCTTTGGTATTTTCAAAACGTAAAATTTGCTCCCCAAGGTGTTGGTAAAATGACCTTGAAACTGACAATTCCCCCCTCTTTGACGAAATTCCCCTCCGTTTGGGGATTTAGCTCGTCCGCTAAAGCTCTGAACATTGTTTTTTTATTATTCGTGCTAGAATACATGAAATAAACTTAATTGGCATTATTCATCGATTCAACAAGTAATATTTTCATAAATTTTTTATGTAACAGAAGTGAAAAAACATATAGAAACAGAGCAGAAAGTGACAAGTAGCCCCTGTTTTTTTTCTTCAATATGCGGCATTCCTTGAATAGCCTTTCCATTATTTGAAAAAACCTGATTCAGTGAACTTATGTATTCCAGTGGTTTTTATTGTTTTCGAATTACACTGATAACGGATTCATAGAAATAATTTTTGGGAACAAGAAACCTCGGATCGGCTATGTATGTATATTCTCATTTATCACTTTTCTCAATTGGCATTCGTCAATAAAGGTACATATCTATACGAAGCACACGCTTTCAGAAAATTTCATTACTTCAAGTTACTCACGTTTCAAATACATTATATGCAATACCCCACCTACAACGGTTTCAATTCCCACCCGTGTTTCACTTCAGGCAAAAGCAGAAAATATCATTATCCTACAAGAAAAACTATCATTATTGCTCCCATGTGCATAATCACATTTGTGAGAGAAATATGGGTTTATATAATTTTTTTTTGAATTACTCACTTTAAAGAGCATACCTGCAACGGTTTCAATTCCTAGCGAGTCGAGACAAACGCAGAAAATATCATTATCATACAAGAAAAACTATCATTATTGCTCCCATGCATGTGCATAATCACATTTGTGTAGACAGCTTGCGTAAGAAATGTAGGTTTTTGGAAAACATTATATATTTTTTGAATTACTCACTTTAAAGAGCACTATAAACCTGAGCCAACCTGCAACGGTTTCAATTCCTAGTGAGTCGAGACAACAGCAGAAAATATCATTATCATAGAAGAAAAACTATCATTATTGCTCCCATACATGTGCATAATCACATTTGTGTATACAGCTGTTGTGGGATCGCAATTGAACCATGAAAACCGGACAGTCACATGATAAAGCTATCATATTTGCATAACAAAGACGATATTTGTTTCTTGGCTAAGAATTTTCAGTGGGAAAGTCAAGAAATTTCCGGCGAAGTACATAGAAGATAAACATTTTTCTTCTCAACCGTTAGACTGCCTGTGGTAGGCTTGTTATGTATTCATGAAAACTTTCATGCGCAAACTTTTTTCAAATCGGTCTTTCTGGCTCAATATTTTAGAAAGATTTTTCTCTCATGATACTCTGATGAAGTATCGAACGGTGCTTCAGGTTGTTCCACTAGCACTATGTATTGTTATACAGTTCCAGTATTATTTCAATGATCATAATAAAACAGAATGACTTGCTGATTTGTGTTATCGAAGAATTCCCATTATCAAAGGAGCTCGGTCATGATATATTGTTATCGAAAATAATTACTGTGAGCTGGTTACGCTTATATACTGCGTTGATTTGGTTAACATTTCTCTGGGACATTTTTCGTAAACCCTTTCTCTCACTTCCAATTTATGTATGACATTGAAATAAGTATGCATTTCAATAGCCGAAGGAGCCAGTTTGATAATGCGTAAATTAGTTTACCCATTAGACGGACAGGCATGACATTTGGATGTGAAAGAAAAGTTTTACATAAAATTTCCCAGAAAAGTACTAACCAGATGAACGATGGTTATAAAAAGCTTGAGGTTTTCCATCGAAACTCATATCACATCCAGCTTTTCTGTTCGACAGAATAATTAGCCCAATTCAGACATCAAACGACTAATTACAATCACTATTTTCGCTGCTTTTCCATCGCCATAACAATAGAGGAAACGGGCTGATCGAAAAGATAAATATATAGGACATACTGGGCGGACTTACGAAAGTCATGTGTAATCGATCAAAATAATTATATTCCGTCGCAACGGTCCAATCTAATATGAAAGTTGCACAATATTTGATGTTTTTCATAACCACCACAAAAATTTCTATCAGATTTTCTCCCCAGAACAAACAATCAACATAATGAAACACTTGTGTCTGTCTGGAAAGAAAGTTTCTGAAGAGACAGTTACTATGATAAAACACTTGTATCTGTTTGGGATCTTTTTTGAATGATATGTATGATCAATCGATAATCGTAACCGATCAAATTATTAATATATGCCGTCGCAACGGACCAATCTAACATAAAAGTTGCACAATTAATGTTTTTCACAACAACCACAATAATTTATATTAGATGTTGTCATAAGAGTAAGGAGTTACCGTTATGAAACACTAGAATTTCAATTAGATTTTCTTTCACTACGAGACAGTTGCTATGATAAAACACTTATATCTGTTTGCAAAGATTTTTTTAATAGTATGAAAGCCATCTATAATCGTCCAAAATAATTATATTCCGTCGCAACGGACCAATCTAAGGGTGCCTTCATAGTCGGAGTTGCAACTTTGTTCGCAACTTTTCTGTAAACCTTTTTCAGTTTCGTTTCGACATTTTCCATTTTTTTCTTCCTGTTTCGATTTCGAAAACGTTTCGGAATTGATTGTGAAGTGGAAAGGGTTTACGGAAATGTTTCGAACAAAGTTGCAACTCCGACTATGAAGGCACCCTAACATAAAAGTTGCACAATTAATTTCTTCACAGCCACCACAATTCTTCCAAAAGATCTTTCTGCAACTTTTATGTTCTAAATTCCTTGATGATTCAAAGTATTTATCGAAGGATTTCTATTAGATTTTCTTCCACTAAAAGAGAGTTACTATGATAAAACATTTATATCTGTTTGAAAAGATTTTTTTAATAGTATGAAAGCCATCTATAATCTTCCAAAATAATTATATTCCATCGCAACGGACCAATCTAACATAAAAGTTGCACAATTAATGTTTTTCACAGTCACCCACCACAATTCTTTCAAAAGATCTCTCTGCATCTTTTATGGTCTAAATTCATTGATGATTCCATGTATTTATCGAAGGATCTCTATTAGATTTTCTTCCACTAAGAGACAGTTACTATGATAAAACACTTATATCTGTTTGAAAAGATTTTTTCTGAATATTATGAAAGTCAACACTGTAATCAAAGAAATTAATCATATTCCGTCGCAACGTACCAATCTTGCAATATGAAAGATGCACAATTAATGTTTTTCACAGTCACTACAATAACTTCTACTAGACTTTCTTCCAGTAAGGGGAAGTTACTATGATAAAACGTTTGTATCTGCTTATGGAAAGAAGTTTCTTGAATAGTCTTCTGTAATCGATCAAAATAAATTTATTCCGTCGCACCTGTGTAATCTAACCTCAAAGATGCACAATAATTAATGTTTTCACGACACCACAATAAATTATATTAGATATTGCCATAAGAGTAAGGAGCTGCCGTTATGAAACACTTGTATATGTTTGGAAGGAAATTTTTTTGAATACATAGTATGAAAGCCATCTGCAATCGAAGAAATTAATCATATTCCGTCGCAACGGTCCAATCTGACGTGAAAGGTGCACAATCTTTTTCACAACCGCCGCAATTCTTTCAAAAAATCTTCCTGCATCTTTTATGGTCTAAATTCCTTGATGATTCAATGTATTAGATTTTCTTCCACTAAGAGACAGTTATTCTACTATGATAAAACACTTGTATCTGTTTGGAAGGAAATTTTTTGGATGGTAAGAAAGTCATCAGTAATCGATCTGAATAATCATATTCCGTCGCAACGGATCAATCTGGTATAAATGTTGCACAATTAATTTCTTCACAGCCACCACAATAACTTCTATTAGATTCTATACAATTCTTCCGAGAATAAACAATCAACATAATGAAACACTTCTACACATGTATCAGCCTGGAAAGAAGTTTTAGAAGATATTGCTTCAGTTGATTTATTACACGAGACATATTCTTCGTCGATTGTTAGATTATTCATTATGGATTTTTTTTCGATAGAAAGTCGATAAGTCCAATTGTCTGTGCATTCATGGAAGTCTCTGGCTGTCAAATTCAGTCTCTCGGAGAGTTGAGAATGTCATATAGTCGAAATCGAATTACTGTTCCAAAAAGCTGAGTGAATTCTCGATAAACAACCTATTGTTTTATAGTGGCAGTTTATTTGTCGATGAAAATGTGTGTTTGAAATTATTTTGAGTACAGTTTGAGACCAAGTGCCTAAGTACGAAATTTTGGGTTCCGTAGTTGAACATTTCACTGAATTCTGATTCTGTCATTTATAGATGATTTCTAGATAATGTACTACGCACCGCGACCATTCACATATTTAGGCTTAGAGCCTAAGAAGGTTATTATTGGGGAAAATTCTCGGGTTCAGATGAAAGTCTCTCTCTCTGGTTTCAAGTGCATTCACACCTGTCCCAGCTGTGGGTTTTTAGCCATAGTCCGGGGGGGGGGGGGGTAGACTGTGGACGTGAGTGCTTTTAGGGACAGTCCGATTCCTCTTTAGCCACAGTACCGTTTAGCCACAGTACCATTTAAGCACAGTCCGATTCCTCTTTAGCTACAGTACCGTTTAACCACAGTAAAATTTAAGCACAGTCATTTTTTTAGCCACAGTCTACCCCCCTGGACTGTGGCTAAAAACCCACAGCTGGAACAGGTGTGAGTGCATTCTTATTCTTGATCACCTTCTTGAGAACGACATATTTTACTTGGAGCGAAAATGGCTGTCAAGAGATCTTGTTCATGATTTATTTTCGCAAATTTTCTAATCTCAATGATTTTTCTCTACGAAGAACTGTGGTTTCAGCATGGAACTACATAATGGTCCTTTTGAGATTATTTTCTTCTCACATTTTGTCTTTTTCCTTCCCAAATTTTATCGAATTTCTTTCATATCCTATATCTTCAACTGTTTTCCATTCCAGAATACTTAGGTCTGACTGCTTACTTCAGCCGCTAGGTTTTTGGTACACATCTCTGGGATACACTCACACAAAAACTGTTTTTTTTAAATAAAATAATTTACTTATTTACTCGTAGAGTTCT
>OZ038444.1:4783153-4821203 GCA_964036265.1 Daptonema setosum
AAAAGCCAGAGAAACAATTTTGGATTATGAAAGCAAGTGAAACATGATTGACAAAAAAAATCGAATGAACACAATGGAAGCCCAGAATAAACATTACATCAAATTTTCAAATTTCAACATTACATCTATTATTCGGGCTCGAATTCCAATATGTCAAACAAATCAGTGACGTTACACGCGCCCATCACACTGCCGTCGGTTTCCCGAAAGTAGGGGAACAGACCCTCGCGCAGATAATCTAGGCAGGCGTGGAAGACTAGAAAAAAATCGCGATCATCACAAAACGTACCCATCATATCGGCCGCCGTCGCCCGGAGGTGATCCGTGACCAACCAGTACGGCACAGCACCCTCACGGATGGCGGCGACCTGGTCATTGTAGGCGTGAAGTTCGGCCTCCAACGACCATGCCAGTGAGCGACCAACCTCTGAAAAATACATATCAAAAATAAATATCAAAAATTATTATTATTATAAAATATTATTAGAAGGGTTGTATGTTACATTGGCATAGATGCCATAGATGCCATAGATCATCTGAAGAGAAGATATGGAGACAAAGATCGTTTGGTACAACGCATAAAAAGGAGATGTACACACCCCACAGTGACAGCCCGAATGAGTATTGTGTACATTAATACCAGAGAAATTCTACTAGAAAAAAACGGAAATCGGTTGTCGGTCAGTTCATGCAGGCAACTTACGCGGAAAGGTGTTAATTACTAACCGAATATCACGCGTTGGTGAAGTTGTGTCGGTGCACGAAGAAAAGATGCCTAAACAGGCATGGCGTGTTGGACGCATAGAACGCTTGGTGCACAGCAGAGACGGTGAAGTTCGATCAGTTGAAATGAAAACAGGAACTGGTAATACAATAAGTCGACCAATTAAACTGTTGTATTCACTTGAGGTGGATTCAGATAATGATAAAAGTGAAATGGCTCAATCAGACGACGAAAGTGAGTCAGTGAATGAAAGAGTCACAGCGCCTGAAAGATAAACAAATGCGCAGCACACGCGGTTCAGTGCGAAAAACCACTGTACATACAGCCACACAGGCGTTGATTATGCTTTGTGTAATGGGTGCGTGCGTACAATCTGTGGTGGGCAACGTACAGGCACAGCACAAACCGGGTATATGCAACCCGAGGGACCAACAATCCAACAAACTGATTTACAGCGAGACGTGTATCAGTACAGGGTACGCTGTATATGAGATGAAAACCGGAGGTTTGTGTTGCTTGTTCATTGAATGCCTGAATAATACACAATTAAATCAAGAGGGCAAGTGTGACGAAAAGTGTAAATGCCCGAGTTGAGCGGGAGGCGGAGCTTACAGTACATAGAATACATTATAGAACATTTATATTATTATAGAATAATACATACATACAAGTCGTATCAAGCTGGAATAGCTGAGCTGATCCGATCCTAAAATGAAAAATAACATACTTAATAAAATGTATGAACATGTAGGAAAAAGCTAACCATCATGTTTATCTATAATTTTTCTTAATCACATTTCATCGCTCGGTCGTTGGTCTTCTTATGAATGATTGTGTGGATCATACACGGCTATTTATACCCTCGTTTTTGTATCCACCCAACCAAATTGTAGTATAACATTGCATCACTCAACATATCAGTCATTCATCATTAACCCTCATAAGCAGCATGAACCCCATGCACTGGCGGACGAGCCAAACCTCCAAAAGAAGGGGAATCATGCCAAAGAGGGGGGATTTTAGCTATATTACATACACCATGAGGAACAAATTCAACGTATTGGATCTGCCAAAGAAGGGGGAGTTCCACTTTTCCCTCCCTTCTCGTTCGCTGGTGACCCCATGTTATGATACAGTCCACTGTACCCTCGTTTTTGTTATCTACTCAACCAAAATGAAAATGCATCACTCAACATATCAGACACTCATCATTAACCCTCATATATAGCATAGCATGAACCTCATTTTATGATACAGTCAGTCAATCTGGTCACACACCATGCTTACAATAACAATCGAACCCATATTACATAACAAACAGTGTCAGTCAGTCAGTCAGTCAGTCAGTCAGTCAGTCAGTCAGTCAGTCAGTCAGTCAGTCAGTCGGTCAGTCAGTCAGTCAGTCAGCCAATCACTCAGTCACTCACTCAGTCAGTCAGTCAGCCAATCACTCAGTCAGTCAGTCAGCCAATCACTCAGTCACTCACTCAGTCAGTAAGTCAGCCAATCACTCAGTCAGTCAATCAGTCAGTGCTATCGGGCCTATAAAAATGTTTTTGACAACAAAATATCTTGAACAAGCTATATTGTAATTTGAATAATTTTGTTGTAACACGAAAAAAATACTAGATTAGAAATAAACAAATTACGGTAGATGGCACATGGGCACGAAGTGCCTCAAACAAGCCACCATCACCAGCACAATTGAGATTTTCGATGAGTTTGAGTTGGGAGTTTTGAAAAGAAGCTGCAAATATATACAGGGTGTCCCATTTAAAAGTCACGTTTTGTTTTTGCTGTAATTTTTGTGAACGTGAATCGATTTTGAAGTTTTATGCGGCATATGATAAAGAATTTATGACAAATTTTTTTGGCGCATAAAACTTTGAAATCGCTCAAGCATACCAAATTTTATGTTAGATCTACGAAAGTCCTTATTTTCGCTCAAATTCGTCAATTTATTCTTGTTTTTTCGCACATAAATAATAAATTTATTGAAGTCTCCTGATTAATGTTATCACTCTCAGGTAACCACTGCTTGAAATACAGGTGAAACATACCAGAATACGCCCGTTGAATAATCAACATGATCACCGCACCTTCAGATGCACAGCTCCCAACTATGCGCGTGCTCTGGATGTGACTCCTCACATTTGCCATCAGCTCAGTGAAAGGTAGCTCGAAGCTGACCGAGACTCGAAATTCCAAGACCCATTGCTTGAAAAACATTAATATTCATCTAAGAAGGAACTAAAAGGCTATATGTCCTTGCAGATTATGAAGAATTTAGACCAAGTCATCATCCCTTTAATTCAAGTGAAGCATGGTTGAAAACTGGCATCTAAAGGGGTGGTGATCATGTGGATGTTTTAAAAGGCTAATTCTGGTAGGTTTCACTTGTATTTCAAGTTGTGGTTACCTGATTGTGATAAAATCAATCAGGAGATTCTAATAAACTGCTGTTTATGTGCGGAAAACAGGAATAAATCGACGTTTTTTGGCGAAATTAAGGGACTTCCGTAGAATTAGCATAAAAATTGGTATGATTTTGCGATTTCAAAATTTTATGCGCCAAAAAAATTTGTCATAAATTCTCCGTCATATGCCGCATAAAACTTTGGAATCAGTTAACCTTCACACAAATTACAGCGAAAACAAAACGTGACTTTTAAATGGGACACCCTGTACAGGGTGGGCCAAAAAACATGTCGCGTTTGAGTGGTTATTTTGAAAGTTATATAAACGCAGTTGGATTGAACATATGTCTTGAACATGTGGAGATCACCAGCACAATTAGGATTTTTAATGATTTTTTAACGATGAATTGGGAGTTTTGAAAAGAAGCTAGATTTTTAATGAAGTTTCGACGGTAAGTAGAGATTTTTATTGAATTTGAATTTGGAGTTTTGAAAAGAAGCCGCATTTTGCATGAAGTTTTGACGGTTTGAACTGAGAAAGATAATATGTAAATCCACAAATTACGGTAGATGGCAAGTGGGCACGAAATGCATTAAACATGTGGTCAGCACATGCACAATTAGGATTTTTGGTGATTTTGACTTTCGAGTTGTAGTTTGAATAAATATGGTATTTACAGGTTTTCCCTCAATCACTCACTCACTCATTCACTCACTTTCTCAGGGGTTTTGCAAAAGTGGGCCAATTTGATTAAAACGAAATGTAAAGTGAATAAATAGGGCGCCTGTTTTCCCACACTCACTAACTCACTCCCTCACGCACTCACTCACTCACTCACTCACTCACTCTCTCAGTGGTTTTGAAAAGGTGGGCCAATTTGGTTAAAACGAAATGTAAAGTGAATAGATAGGGTACATGTTTTCCCAAACTCGCTAACTCACTCCCTCACTCACTCACTCACTCACTCACTCACTCACTCTCTCTGTTGTTCTGCAAAAGTGGGCCAATTTGATTAAAACGAAATGTAAAGTGAATAAATAGGGCGCCTGTTTTCCCACACTCACTAACTCAATCGCTCACTCACTCACTCACTCAGTCACTCACTCACTCACTCTTTCAGTGGCTTTGCAAAAGTGTGCCAATTTGGTTAAAACGAAATGTAAAGTGAAACAATAGGGCACATGTTTTCCCAAACTCGCTAACTCACTCCCTCACTCACTCACTCACTCACTCACTATCTCTGTTGTTCTGCAAAAGTGGTCCAATTTGATTATAACGAAATGTAAAGTGAATAAATAGGGCACATGTTTTCCCACACTCACTAACTCACTCCCTCACTCACCCACTCACTCACTCACTCTCTCTGTTGTTCTGCAAAAGTGGGCCAATTTGATTAAAACGAAATGTAAAGTGAATAAATAGGGCACATGTTTTCCCACACTCACTAACTCACTCCCTCACTCACCCACTCACTCACTCACTCTCTCTGTTGTTCTGCAAAAGTGGGCCAATTTGATTAAAACGAAATGTAAAGTGAATAAATAGAGTACAGGTTTTCCCACACTCACTAACTCACTCGCTCACTCACTCACTCACTCACTCACTCTTTCAGTGACTTTGCAAAAGTGGGCCAATTTGGTTTGAACGAAATGTAAAGTGAATAAATAGGGCACATGTTTTCCCACACTCACTAACTCACTCCCTCACTCACTCACTCACTCACTCACTCTCTCTGTTGTTCTGCAAAAGTGGGCCAATTTGATTAAAACGAAATGTAAAGTGAATAAATAGAGTACAGGTTTTCCCACACTCACTAACTCACTCGCTCACTCACTCACTCACTCACTCACTCTTTCAGTGACTTTGCAAAAGTGGGCCAATTTGGTTTGAACGAAATGTAAAGTGAATAAATAGAGCACATGTTTTCCAACACTCACTAACTCACTCCTTCACTCACTCACTCTCTCTCTGTTGTTCTGCAAAAGTGGGCCAATTTGATTAAAACGAAATGTAAAGTGAATAAATAGAGCACATGTTTTCCCACACACACTAACTCACTCCCTCACTCACTCACTCACTCACTCACTCACTCTCTCTGTTGTTCTGCAAAAGTGGGCCAATTTGATTAGAACGAAATGTAAAGTGAAAAAATTTAGATAGTTTTTCCCACATTCACTAACTCACTCGCTTACTCACTCACTCACTCACTCACTCACTCACTCACTCATTCCCAATCTCTCAGGGGTTTTGCAAAAGTGGGCCAATTTTATTAAAACGAAATGTAAAGTGAATAAATAGGGCACATGTTTTCCCACACTCACTAACTCACTCCCTTACTCACTCACTCACTCACTCAGTTGTTCTGCAAAAGTGGGCCAATTTGATTAAAACGAAATGTAAAGTGAATAAATAGAGTACAGGTTTTCCCACACTCACTTACTCACTCGCTTACTCACTCACTCACTCACTCACTCACACAATCTCTCAGTGGTTTTGCAAATGTGGGCCAATTTGATTAAAACGAAATGTAAAGTGAATAATTAGGCCACATGTTTTCCCACACTCACTAACTCACTCCCTTACTCACTCACTCACTCACTCAGTTGTTCTGCAAAAGTGGGCCAATTTGATTAAAACGAAATGAAAAGTGAATAAATAATGTACAGGTTTTCGCCCACTCACTAACTCACTCCCTCACTAACCAAGTCAGCAACCGAGCCAACATGACTTCATTAATTCAAACACTACAGAGCTTGTTCAACCTAGGATGGTTGAAAACCATAATCACTACTATTATCGGTATCATCTGCGTTATTATTACAATATTACCTACATTAATCAGATCTGTAACACCTGGTACGCATGCAACGCCACTAGCGGACGAGAAGGGGAAAGAAAAGTGGAATTAAGGTGTAGGTAAAATAGCCTAAATTCTGTCAACTTCCCCTCTTTGGAGATTTTCCCCTCACTTTGGTGGATTGGCTCGTCCGCAAGTGTGCAACGCGTTTTATGTATGTATGTACCTTCATTGTCAAAACATGAATGATACTGGTTGTTGCAGCATCTGATGATTCTTGTTTCAAATTCATGACGTTCCAAACCAATTGTATCATATATTTTTTACTTGAATTCATACATACAATAATACATACATACATCATACATATGGCAACAGCCAAAGACATTTAATATACATGTACGTATCATGTTATACCCACATCATGTAAGTATCCTGAGATTGTGAGAAACATACAAATATACCAAAAGTGCGAGAGAGAAAAACAAACAACAAACAACATCATCAATCATGATGGCATTTAAAAGATCAAAAGACAGAGAACCTCAGAATTTCGGAATATGAAAGCAGGTGAAATATGAGTGACAAAACAAATCGAACGAACACATATAAGCAGCCCAGAATAAACATTACATCACGTTCAAAAAAATTAATATTCGGGCTCGAATTCCAGTATGTCAAACAAATCAGTGACGTTACACGCGCCCATCACAATGCCGTCGGTTTCCCGAAAGTAGGGGAACAGACCCTCGCGCAGATAATCTAGGCAGGCGTGGAAGACTAGAAAAAATTCGCGATCATCGCAAAACGTACCCATCATATCGGCCGCCGCCGCCCGGAGGTGATCCGTGACCAACCAGTACGGCACAGCACCCTCACGGATAAAGTGCATAAAGTGCGATCAGAAGATTGCCGGTTTTATGAAATTTGCTGTTATGTAAATGCAACTGATAGGAATTGACTGTGAACCGAAGGTTACGGTGTCGATGATTTTTGATCAAATTCAACGGATATGAATGCTTAATGCGTGCTATTTGGTGCCCTTTGCTATTGTGTTGATCGCTAAACTAAAATGTGATGCTGGATGTTATGACTGTTGCTTCCCGTTATGTTTTATTGGTGATGTTTTGCAATTCGATCTGGAAAATGCTATAATGCTCGGATGGATGTTATTGCAAGGATACTGTACCGAAATGCCGATCATTTGGGAAGGGGGGAAAAAGCAGCGAAGAGCAGCCGGCGCACGAGCAATGGATGCCTCCAAGATCGACACGCGAGCCTGAAGCGCAGTGGTCGGGCAACCGCACTCTTGGCGGTCAAACCACTCAACGGCCTCATAACGCTCGTCGTCGAATGCCAGTAACAGCGAGGCGTTCGGTAGAAAACTAGTCCTTTGTTGATAAGAACAAAGGTCTGTTGCAATACTCTTCCACGAGTGCATCAAGGCCAGTTTGACAATAACGCCGTCCATCACGAGCTTCTTCGGTACACAGTCAGCCCACGCCAACAGGTCTGATTTCCGGAAGCCGTCCATCAGCAGCTCAGGGTTATGCGAGATAACCGGGAAAGACTTTTCTTTCTTCAGATCCTGCATCCGGGTAGTCTCGACAACCGCGATTCCAGCGTACTCATCAGCCACGGCACGCCAACTTTGCAAAGTGGCACCTGTCTGCCGTAACGAGCCTTTTTTTCTCGATTCCTTTTTGAGAATTTTTCGCTTCTGAACATTTCGGTATTTGAAAAACTATTTGGAAGGTCAACCACTATTATTAATATAGGGGGTTGTCTGATACATCGGCAAACTACGCTGATGCCATAGATTTTCTGAAGAGGGAATATGGAGACAAATATCGTTTTGTACATCATTTATACACTACATACATGTAATGTATGGATATAAATGGTAAATAAATGGAATGTACGCGCCCCACAGTGACAGCCCAAATGATATGTTGCAAAATGTATCGAAATCAAGTCACGGAAGATATATCGAACTGGAATAGCCCAGCTGATCCGTTCCTGAAATGAAAAACAACATATTTAAAAAAAATTAACAGAACATGTAGGAAAAAAGCTAACCATCATGTTTATCTATAATTTTTCTTAATAACATTTCATCGCTCGGTCGTTAGTCTTCTTGATGAATGATTGTGTGGATCATACACGGCTATTTATACCCTCGTTTTTGTATCCACCCAACCAAATTGTAGTATAACATTGCATCACTCAACATATCAGTCATTCATCATTAACCCTCATAAGCAGCATGAACCCCATGAACTGGCGGACGAGCCAAACCTCCAAAGGAAGGGGAATCATCCCAAAGAGGGGGAGTTTTAGCTATATTACATACACCATGAGGAACAAATTCAACGTATTGGATCTGCCAAAGAGGGGGGAATTCCACTTTTCCCTCCCCTTCTCGTCCGCTGGTGCCCCCATGTTATGATACAGTCCACTGGCGGACGAGCCGAACCTCCAAAGGGTGGGGATTCTTCCCAAAGAGGGGGAATTTTTAGAAATCAGGCCATTTTCCCTACACCATAGGGAACAAATTCTACTTTTTGAAAACGCTTATTATATGATACAGTCCACTGGCGGACGAGCCGAACCTCCAAAGGGTGGGGATTCTTCCCAAAGAGGGGGAATTTTAGAAATCAGGCCATTTTCCTTACACCTTATGGAACAAGCTCTACTTTTTAAAAAGGCCAAAGAGGGGGGAATTCCACTTTTCCACCCCTTCTCGTCCGCTAGTGTAACATTGCATCACTCAACATACCAGTCACTGGCGGACGAGGGAACAAGAGAAATTTGGAATCCCCCCTCTTTCGCCTTGGCGTTTTCGAAAAGTAGAATTTGTTCCCTAAGGTTTACGTTAAATGGCCAAATTTCAGCCGATTTGAGAAGATTCCCCTTCCTTTGGAGGTTTGGCCAGTCCGCCAGTTATATCAGTCACTCATTAACCCTCACTAGCGGACCAGAAGGGGTGGGAAAAGTGGAATTCCCCTTCTTTGGCGTTTTCAAAACGTATAATTTGTTCCCTAAGGTGTACGTAAAATGGCCTGAAAACTGCCGATTCCCCCTCTTTGGCTAAATTCCCCTCCCTTTGGAGGATTTGCTCGTCCGCCAGTGCCACTAGCGGACGAGAAGGGTTGGGAAAAGTGGAATTCCCCCCTCTTTGGCGTTTCAAAAAGTATAATTTGTTCCCTAAGGTGTAGGTAGAATGACATAAAACTAGCCGATTCCCCCTTTTTTGAAAAAAAATTCCCCTCCCTTTAGGGATTCATCTCGTCCGCCAGTGCACTCAACATATCAGTCACCAGCGGTCGAGGGAAGAACAGAAATTTGGATTTCCCCCCTCTTTGGCCTTGGCGTTTTCGAAAAGTAGATTGTGTTCCCCAAGGTTTATGTAAAATGGCCAAATTTCAGCCGATTTGAGAAGATTTCCCTCCCTTTGGAGGTTTGGCCAGTGGCCAGTGATATCAGTCACTCATTAACCCTCACTAGCGAACCAGAAGGGGTGGAAAAAGGGGAATTCCCCCCTTCTTTGGCGTTTTCAAAACGTATAATTTGTTCCCTAAGGTGTACGTAAAATGGCCTGAAAACTGCCAATTCCCCCCTCTTTGAGGAAATTCTCCTCCCTTTGGATGATTATCTCGTCCGCCAGTGTTAACCCTCATAAATAGAATGAACCAGTCCTACTAATATTTCATGATACAGTCACACACACACCATGCTCACTCGAACAATCGAACCCATATTACATAACAAACAGTCAGTCGGGGGGAATTTGAAGTTTGCAGGTAAGTTTGCGGGCATGTGAATTACTGACTGACTGACTGACTGACTGACTGACAGACTGACTAACTTTTAATTTGAATCCGCACCAAAAAAACTCGTGAAACAAAAACCATGAGCTGGCTATATATTCAGCTCTGAACTTTCTTCCATTCAGCAATTGTATATTTTTAATGTTATGTTGACAAACTACATCTTCCCGTGAATATTTTCGAATTAAGAATTCCCGTGACCAAATTCATTCAGTCCCAAAATAACACCATCCCCCATCAAAAGTAATCCAACTGCAACAGCAGAAAGACGGTCCCCTTAGAAAAAGCAACTGTTTTGTTGCTTCTTAGAACATCACTGGCGAACGAGCTAATCCTTGAAAGGGAGGGGAATTTCCTCAAAGAGGGGAGCACACCTGTCCCAGCTGTGGGTTTTTAGCCACAGTCCGGGGGGGTAGACTGTGGAAGTGAGTGCTTTTAGGCACAGTCCAATTCCTCTTCAGCCACAGTACCGTTTAGCCACAGTACCATTTAAGCACAGACCGATTCCTCTTTAGCCACAGTACCGATTAGCAACAGTACAATTTAAGCACAGTCCGTTTTTTAGCCACAGTCTACCCCCCCCCCCCCCCCCCCCCGGACTGTGGCTAAAAACCCACAGCTGGGACAGGTGTGGAGGGGAGAATTGGCAGAACATAGGCCATTTTACCTACACCTTAGGAAACAAATTCTATTTTTGAAACCACCAAAGAAGGGGGAATTCCACTTTTCCCTCCCCTTTTTGTCCGCTAGTGGTTGTTGGTTATAGAGCATCAATGTGTTACATACGTTGAAGAATACGGAAATTAGCGCAGCGCACTTCAGACAGTTGCTTTCCGAAAAAGGCTATTTTCCAAAAAATTAGGGCTAGGGAAAGTTTGCCACCAATTCAATTCCATCCTTGATAACCACTAAATTTGTTTTCATATGTCATAAACAGGGAAGACTTTGATATTTTCCTTAGTTTCTAATCCGCCAGTGTTGTTTCACTAATAAAAGACGGTTGGTTTCATAGTGAAAAATACCAGCGGACTAAAAAGAGAGGGAAAAGTGGAATTACCCCTCTTTCGCGAGTTTATAACGTGCAACTTGTTCTCTAAGGTTTAGGTAAAAAATAATAATAAAATGTTCCCAAAACTAACAATTTCCCCTCTTTGATAAAATGTTTCACCTTGGAGGTTTGGCTCATCCCCAGTGGTGACAACTGACACCCGTGCTATTTTTAGAAGATTATTGATTGTAAAATAGGCGCGTTGCATTGCAAGGCAGCGTTGCGCTTTTGTAATTCTGCTTTCTTTGCGTTTTCGCGTTGCATTGTTTGTTGCGAACACTCGAAACTTTCTACTTCGCCATTTAGGAAAAGTTCTTCTCCGTTTGACGATTCACTCGTGCTACATAGTTAAAAAAATGCGCTCTTCACTGTTTCAGCGTTGCATTGCTGGTTGCCAACAATCAAAATTGCTTATTCTCCATTTTGGGGAATTTCCCCTTTCCTTTTGATAATTTAGTCGTACAGTACGCTAATACTGATTTCCACTTTTTGAAATTTTTATTTATTTATTTATTTATTTGTCTCGATCATTGGGTCAGGAATACATACATGGAAAGTAATCGGGAAAAGTAACAGGTTGATCGGAAAAGCAATAAATTACAAGTATCAGTCACATAGAGATGAATAACTTGAAGCATATTGATATCATGCTGTTCAATAAATTTACTGATTATTTGTGATTTTTAAGATCACCTTTGGATATTTTTTCACATGTGTTAATGATTCTTTTAGACCAGAAATTAGCGTAGATGGAAGTCAAACAGCGGGTTTTAAAACGAGCATTACGGGCAATAATTCTGTTGATTTTCGCTGTCGTGCCGTCGCATTGCTACTGTAATTGCCAATATTCAAAACTGCTCAGTCTGCGGTTTGGGGAATTTCCCTTCCTTTTAGAAATTTCCCTTCCTTTTAGAAATTTCCCTTCCTTTTAGAAATTTCCCTTCCTTTTAGAAATTTCCCTTCCTTTTAGAAATTTCCCTTTCTTATAGAAATTTACTCAGTATCTGGGCTTTGGTGTCATAAAACTGTTTAGCTTTCTCATCTTCTAAATATTGTCTCGTTGTTTATCGTAATTTTTTCGTTGCAATGGACGTTTCTCTTTTGCTCATTGCTTTCTGTGTGAAATAAAGAATATTTCGTTTCTTTTTTTGATTTGAACTGATTTCCTGGTGTATTGAGAATGTTAGAAAATTTTGGCATTTCAAAATTAAAACCGTCTTTAGTCGTTTATTCGAATCAAAATTAAATCAAAATGTTGAAAACTGAGAATTGAGTTTCGTTGGCTGTCGTTCGACAGTAGTTTGCCTCCACTCTGTCTCTGAATCTCAAATCCCCTGCTTCGGATTATCCTATTCCAATACAACATGAAAAGACTTCAGATTTTATCGAACGTTGGTCATCGTTCACGCGTACCCTATTTTCTTTGCCTTTTCCCATCAACGATCAATTAGGCATCAGAAGTCAGATCTGGATCAATTGAATGGGATGTAAAATCAACTTTTCATATTCCCTTCAATAAAGTTTGCTGGTTTGGTTAACTTGGTATATGTTTTATTATGACACCGTACACAGGCAAAAAAAACTTACTCTCCAAAAAGATTGGAATTTCTTAAAAGAAGGGGGAATTGGTACACTTCAGGCTATTTCACCTACCTACACCTTAGGGAACAAAATATACTTTTTGAAAAACACCAAAGAAGGGAGAATTCCACTTTCCCTACCCCTCCTCGTTTGTTAGTGACTCCGTATGTGAGCGAAATCGGTTTGACTGGCTTTTTCTAGTCTCCTACAGTACTCAAATGATTTAGTTTTAATTTTCATCATGACTACAGTACTCTATTGATGTGCTAAACCCACCGCGTTTGATCTACATCTGTATGTATGCGGTGATCATAATCTTTCCATGCATGAAAAGTCTAACAAAGATCTACGTACTTATTGGCGACTTGGCGAGCTTTCAAATTTAGTTCCATTCCAATTTTTCTTATACCGTTGGCTGTCGTTCTACACCACAGGAAAAATTTTCACATGGAGAATCATCGCCGGCGTCTCAACCACTTGATTAGGAGATTAGGAAAAGCGACAAAATTGCCGAGCAAATTCTTTTTTTCTTGCAGTGTTTGTTACACATAACATTAATTATTTGTGTATTATTATTCATAAAATAATTATTGTGGCATACTTCGCTACTTTCTCCAAATGTGTATTGTTAATTCCGGCGTTGTTCTTTGATTAGAAACTACTGTAGTTTTACACTAGCATTGGCTATCGTTCACTTCACAAAAAAGCGATAATTTTATATTTTCTGATTGTGGTTGAAAAACAGTTCGTTGGAAGATTTGGCCTTTACATTTCTTCCTTTTTTCTCAAACTATCTGAAGGATATTCTAAACTTCGCCCATCACTTAGTTTTTCCTTGTTGGCTTATCGAAAATTTCTTGTTATAGCTTTGTCAGGGTTTCTTGTTAGCAAATATTATTTCTAGGGACCCTCCACGCACATGTACATAATCGATGAAAATACTTAAAAAGGGGAATAAGTTGAGAAAACTAAATAACTTACGGAGTGAAAAAATTTAAAAAAAAACTGATGGTGTTTCGACTCTTATCTTCGACACCAGAAATTACCTAGCAGGGTTAGGTCTTGTTTGACCGACTGTCATGAGGAACTTTGTTTTTTTTTCTGACTATCGACTATCGTTCATTTTACAGAAAAGCAATCGTTATCATTCGTGTTTGCTGTTGTAAAATATTTCTTTGAAAACCAAGTTCAGTCTCATAATTCATTGTGAAAATACTTCGGTTCTTGAGAAACGTCTAAAAAACTGACTACTATTATTGTTGGTTGTCGCTCAACGATGACTATCAATTTCTCTCTGAATTTATGAACCATATAGTTTCCTCTTTGCTGGCTCTGTTCAATTTAGAAAATTGACTATACAAAAGAAATTTGTCAAAATTCCAATTTCCATGATTCAGGATTCTTTTAATGATATCGTTGAATGATGAACAGTTCACTATCATACTTGCCTGTCGCCCTACAATCACTATAAGTTTCTCTTTGATTTTATGAACCATATAATTTCATTTTTGCTGGCTCTGATCAATGTAAAATACTTTTATACCAAAAAATTGTCTTAATTCCAAATTCCATGATTAAGGACTGTTTTAAAATGATATCATCTATTGATAAACTGTTCTATTACCATTGGCTGTCGTTCTACAACGACCATCAATTTTTCTTTGGATTTATGAACCATATAGTTTCAGCTTGGCTGACATTGTTCAACTAATCTTAGAATACTTTTATAACAATAAAATTGTCAAAATTCCAATTTCCACGTCTTTTTTCAGGGTTATTGTCGGGCGGACCTGACGCAACAGCCGAAGTCAACGGCATGTTACGGCGTCCTCTATTCTTCACCAACTAATGCAGGACCGACGTCAATTCGGCACCTGCACCCGCCCATGAAGTGCATTGACGGGAGTCAATCGAGGTGAGTCGGTTTTAGAGATGGACTCACTTGGGCTCACATATTTGATCTCACATGTAAAACTAGTCGAATTTGATCTGTCATGATTTGAAGTCGCATAATTTAATCTCATTTAATTTGATCTCGCATAATTTGATCTCGATACATAGTTTAATCTCACATAATTTGATCTCGATACATAGTTTAATCTCACATAATTTGATCTCGATACATAGTTTAATCTCACATAATTTGATCTCGCATAATTTAATCTCGCTTAATTTGATCTCGCATAATTTGATCTCCCTTAATTTGATCTCGCATAAAACAGTTCCATATTATGATATAACGTGAGAACAGGCTCAGTTTGAATGTGAACAGAGTTTTCATTATTGGGGAAACCGCATGATATCCAAATGGTATTAAGTCGCATGATACCAAATAGTTTGAAATCACATGATATCCAAACAGTTTGAAATCACATGATATCCAAATAGTTTGAAATCACATGATACCCAAATAGTTTGAAATCACATGATATGCAAATAGTTTGAAGTCGCAATGATTCGATCCGCATAATTAGAAGTGCATAGCGTTCGTTGATCTCCGTATAATTTGGAATCGCGCAAATACATCTGTAGAAGCAGTATAAACTCATGAAATCTTGAAATCATGAAATCTTGTTACCTTGATTCATGTTTACACTTTACACACATACAAAATTGTATTGCAGCTTGTCAAATTGGTTCGATCCCGTCCAATGTCACGTCACGTGGCCATTTCGATGGCAATTGGTTGCCATGGTAGCAACCTACAACAACAACCAATCCACAACAACAACAACAACAACAACAACAACAACAGTGGCAACAACAACAGCAACAGTGGCGTTTAAAACCCACGATTCGACCGGCGTTTCATGTACCAGTTTCGGTGCTGAGGCGGCCGTGGAACACGGGCACAATGGAGTAATCAGGTGAGTACATTATGTAGTTTAAGTATTTTTTCATTATATTTTTTATTGTATTGTATTTTACTTAATTTTTCTTTTAGTTTATTTCTTTGCACGCATTACATAATTTACAATAAAATTAAGCCCGATCACGATTATTCATGTGTTATCAAAAATTTATAAATGTGCCTTTTTTGGCCTTCGGTAAGATTTTTCCCAGCATGTACAGACATGCCTACAGGGTGACCCAAAAACAGCTGATGGGCGAAAAACCTATACGTCTTACGTATAAAAAACTCGATAAAATGAGTAGATCGGACAAAAAACTTACAGCTTATCTACAACTTTTATAGTAACTGCTTAACCGCGCAACCTTTTTAGGCCACCCTGTATGCATTCTAAGCCGGGCACTTTCTACACATGGAACATGTACTTACCTTGACACCTTCACATACTGTATATCTTAATATTCTTTAAACGGTATTAACTACGGAGAACCTGACTTTAACCTGATCGACTTCCAATTTAAAGCGGATTATCCTTGCAGCTGGCTGATTGAAACTCCGCCCACTCCGCCGTCCAGCGTAGATCTGGATCGGTGAGGATCCCGGTGACTCGATGGCCACCCTCCAAGTACGTGGACCGTCTGTCACCGATGTAAGGTGCCGGCAGAATCGTCATTAGGTTGATTGTCGTTTAACGATACTGTTTTTACGTTTTTTTTTGTATTTTTTCAATGATACAGCATGAGCAGTCGTCTTTTGATTGGTTGTCGTTTAATAATACTCTTCGAAGTTTTTCATTGTTTTAATTTTTTGTTGATACATAGTCAGCAGAGTTATCTTTAGATTGGTTATCGTTTGACATTACTGTTTTCAAAAAAATTTCATGTTTTTCTTTGTTTCCGTGTGTTCTGTTTTTTATTGATTGGCAAAAGCGGACAGACGAAGTGAATGGAGGATTTGTTGGTGGAAAGTTCGCTCTTTTTCGAAAATCTCTGAATAAAACGGCGCTCATTCCAAATTCAGCCTTCTTATCAGTTATGAATTATTTATTTATGTTCCACGAAGACTATATAACAGTCGTTATCGTTCGCGTTTCAGGTTTCACCTAACGACGTAGAGGTCGGTGCGGTCCGATCGTCCCTCCGGGGACTTGATTGGACTGTCGCGCTCGTCTGCCGGTCGACCGGACGAACCACCCCGCAATGCCGTGCCGTGGTTCGGGCCCGTGTATCAACGTCGTGCAGCTTTTTTCTTGTTGGTTAATTTTCGTTTTTTTAAAGTTTTTTTTCACATTTTATTTTTGTTCATTTTATTCAGCAGTCATGTTGTTGAGAATCTGTGAAATTCGAAATCCGACAACAACCGGATCGTTTACTGTAGTAGTGTTTACACTAGTGGACGAGAATCGGTGGGAAAAGTGGAATTCCCTCCTCTTTGGCGTTTTCTAAAAGTAGAATTCGTTCCCTAAGGTGAAGGTAAAATTGCCTGAAAACTGCCAATTTCCCCCTTTTTGGCAAAATTCCCCTCCCTTTGAAGGATTAGCTCGTACGCCAGTGAGTGCTTGTCTGAACTGTTTGTCTCACATTTTTTCCGTAAACCCTGTCTTAACTGATGTACTTTTACTTTCAGTGGTGCCCCAACGCTGGTAACACAGGCGTACGGCATCAACGCAGTAAAGCATATTGCCCGCCGCAATGATCAGTCACAGCAACAACAACAGTTTTAACAACCACAACAACAACACTAATAGCAATAACAACACTTACAACTTCAACAACAACAGCTGCACGTACTGGGATGACGGCGCGGAGTTGAACGATGCCTGGTAAGTTTTTTATAGTCTTACTTTTACATATATAGCCTATCCAGGGTTTCTTGTTACTCAGAAAGGTTTTTGGCGCGCAGTTCAAATTCAAAACTGGTTTTGGCGCGCTTCCAAATCTTCCAGAAAAAATCAGATTTCCCAATTGATATAGGCCGAGTCAGTTATTTTTGGGACTACCGTAATTTGAAAAAATGGGGGTAAATAACGGTTTGCCCCAACACCAAAAGCGCGCGCTTTTAACGAGTTCAAAAATGTCTTCGCAACTTTTCGCAATTTATGAAGAATTGATAGGAATCAATAAAAAATATATTTTTTGCGAAATAATTTCACTCGGGGTTTTTTTTTATAGCGGCCAGAGCATGGCTGAATTTTTTAAATGTGAAAATCCATCTATTTTAGCTTAAATTGAAGAAGACAGAAAACTGAAGGCGGGCTGGATATCAGAGACGGAGGCCGAGGACAGAGAGGCCTTTTTACCTAGAAAACATGTTGAGTTGGTTTATTGACCTCCTAAAAACATCTGTGACGTTTTTTAACGCGAGAAACCTCTTATTTTCGAGTCAATCCGGTCGGCGCCGACCCGGATGTACCTAAAATTGATGCGGCACGCGTTCTATCAGACGGGGGCATTGATAGGCTGAGCTGATGTTTCATGAGCACGCTAATTGGAGTGAATTTTTATCATTTTAATTTTATTTTCCGTGTTAAAATTTATTTTTTTATTTGCAAAAATTATGAAAAAATTCAAATCGGCGTGTAGTGAAAATTCTATTTACCCCATATACCGTAACTTTTGGGTTACGGTCAGTCCCAAAAATTTCTGACTCGGCCTATACACTGAAAACAGACGAACGTTGCGCTGTACTCGTTGCATATGGGCGTAATGTGTTATTAGGTGCATAGATGCATAGGTGCATAGTTGCATGGGTGCCTACATAGTTGCATAGATGGGTATATGAGTCGATAAGCGACAGCAGTCTTTGTGAGAGCTGTGTGCATGTAAAATGTAATATAGAGGTTGGTATAGGGGTAATGAGGGGCTGGGACTTCAAATATGGCATCAGATTTTGAATCGGGCCCACGGACGCGTCCCTACGGCCGGAATGGGGTGTCCGTTGGGAGAGAACATGCCCAAACGTTGCGTTTAGGGTGATTTAACAACGAGAAATCGATTCAGCATACTCAATAACCCCCGTATCCTTACTTTAAGGCCCGACGGCCGTCTCAAGGCCGGCCCAGCAGGGGGGCCGGCCCAAGGACGGCCCATTGCGCGTGTCCTCGTTTTGGGGGTCGTATCATGTGTGAAACATGATATATACCTATTTCGAACATTCTGAGTCGATTGGCAACGTGTTTTCGTCGGTTTGAGCACGAAAAAACTAGTTTTCAAAAGTTTTTGTTTGGACGGTCACAAACATGATACCAATGGTTGAATTTGAAGTCTAAAAGTACCCCCCCCCCATTGTTTTACGGCCTATTTTCAATCCTACTTACCATCACACTTCATCAAAAAACAACATAAGCCATGATTTATAGCAATAAAAATCTCACGCGCTCATGATTGTGTCATCAGTGTCGTGGGGTCAAATGGCCACGTTACCAAAATGGTCACACGGGGGGAGGGCGGAGCTATGCACTGCATCAGGTTGTTCATGGTTTTTGGGTGTGAAATGACTGAAAAATATTCTAGTTTTTTTAAGTTAAATTTTTCACAGCATGACGCATTCCAAGCTACATTTTCTGCAGAAAAACATAGTACAAACATATTATATTTCAGTTTTCCGCAGGTCTCACTTGAGGAAAGTGTTGTTTTGTGCAAGATGAATCGTCGATTCACAGTGAATATTCTTTTTTATTTCAAATATACTTGTTTCCCTTACTCAAAGTCCACTTTTGTCCGTAAATATATTTCAGATAAACTGTTAACAGCAGTCAGCACACAGCGAACTGGCTCTAATTCATATAGCCAGTGGCGAAAGGATGGATTACCCGCAAATTGATTATTCCCCTAACTTATTGAAATTCCAGATATGAAGTAGCTTATTACTTTAATACAGTCCTCAATGGATATTCTAGAACGGCTAGAAGCAAGATTTATCCAACTACTAATCTTCCGCCACAACTCAGTCCAGTTACGGTAATAGAAGATAGCCAGTGGCGAAAGGATGAATTACCCGCAAATTGATTATTCCCCTAACTTATTGAAATTTCAGATAGAAAGTATTTTATTACTTTAACACAGTCCTCAATGAATATTCTAAAACGGCTAGAAGCAAGATTTATCCAACTACTTATCTTCCGCCATAGCTCAGTCAGGTCACGGTAATAGAATATAGCCAGTGGCGAAAGGATGGATTACCCGCAAATTGATTATTCCCCTAACTTTTTGAAATTTCAGATATAACGTATTTTATTACTCTAACACAGTCCTCAATGAATATTCTAGAACGGCTAGAAGCAAGATTTAACCAACTACTAATCGTCCGCCACAACTCAGTCAGGTTACGGTAAAAGACTGGCAGAAGAGCAATCTCTCCGATAACATGTTTTAAGCCGAACGAAGGAATTCCTTCATCAAGTCTGAAAAATAGTGAAATATTTATGACAAGATGATAGAATATTTTAATTAAAGTTTAATTTTTAAGGAATTTATACAGATGTTAAACAAATCCACGAATCAACATAGACATATCATTGTGTTTATCGGCAATATGTTCTTTGATATGAGAGGGGCAATTATCACCTATACGGAACCAAAATGACGCAATATTGGGGTGTGATAGTTCCAATCGGAAAAATGACGCAACGTGTTCTACTAACTAGTAACGGATTTTATTGTGATTATTTGTGTTTGTTGTAATAATTGGTTTCACTTGCCTTTGATCATTTACTGAATAACCTTGCTTCTGATCATTTGACCTCGGTCACTTGATCCTTACCCTAACCCAACGGCCCTCTTCAGGGCCACACAGTTGTATATTTTCGTAATCCCTTTTTCTTTAAAATCTTAATCTTATCGTTACTGAATAAATTTAGAATTTTGTATGCAGTTTTTATTGATTCTTGTGGATTTCATTGTAGTTAGTGGTTATATTGATATTATACAGAATTTTATATTTTATCATATATTTGATTATTAATGAAGAGATTTATACAAATTATGATGGGTGATCGAAAGCAATCAAGTGTGTCAAGTCAGCTGAGTGACAGACTGAGTCATTCACCCTATGTGTGAATGTAGCAGGACACCGCAAACGTATTGACAGTTTAAAATATGATAGCAGTGTACATATATATGTACATATCAATAGCTTACCCCAACCTTGAACAATGACCGTTTAACCTACTGACCGATTAGTGGCGGAAGATAAGTGGTCGAATCATTGTTGTTTGTTGAATATTGCCATCAAGCCGAGACAACCAAAATTGAAAGTTTTACAAAGTTAAATCAAACCAGAAATTTTCAGAAATTTTATCCGTTTATAAAAAATCAGTGTCACTTTTGGAAATACCACGCACGATAATAAGGGGGTGAGTCTGCAAAGCAGGCTCGATGTCACCACACAATATTGCAAACACATCATCAGCGAGCAGTGGCGGACGAACCAAAGGGAGGGGAATTTCTCCAAAGAGGAGGGGATAGGCAGATATTAGGCCATTTTACCTACTTCTTAGGAAACAAATTCAACTTTTTGAAAACGCCAAAGAGGGGGGATTTCCACTTTTCCAACCCCTTCTCTTCCGCTAGTGTCAAAGAGCGGCAGCCTCTTTGGCAGATGGGAGGGTCTTGCATCATTACATATGCACCTTGTTCCTCCCCCTCCCCCGTTGGCAGGTATCTTAACGCCGTGTCAAGATGCCCCCTTCCATGTCATTAGACCCTCGTGTCCCACTGATGGACAGGATTTTCGAAAGTGGTACTCATTTTTTATCAACATCATATAAATTAATGAACTTTTCAAAATCAGCAAAAACTTGAAATTTTGACTGGATCGGCATGAAAATTAAATGCGATAAAAGCCATGCCAACGAAAACCAGCTGTTGACCGTGACTAAACTTTTGCCCTCTTGAGAGATATTGCTCGTCCGCCAGTCTATTACCGTACGTAACTCGGCTCGCTTGTGGCGGAAGATTATAAGTTAAATCAATATTCCGTCTCAAGCAATATGAAAAAAAGCACAAAATGGGATAAATGCCATGCCAACAAAAACCAGCTGTTGACTGTGACAACATTTTGACCCTTACTTAAGAGGTGTTGCTCGTCCGCCACTCTATTACCGTACATAGCCCGGCTCGCTTGTGGCGGAAGAAAATAAGTTGAATCAATCTTCCGTCCTAAACCTTTCAGAATATGGATTGAAGACTGTGAAGTATTGAAGGATATCAACCAGATTTTTTTTATTCCTGAATAATTTTCTGGTTATGGGTATTCCATCCTTTCGCCACTGACTATGCTGAAAGAATGGCAGTTCATTGTGGAATGGACGCGTGCTATTTGAGGGCTAGTTTATCCGTGGAATTTCTAAAGGAAATAAGTAGATTGTGAACAACGGACATGAACAGATTCAAATTAAAAATATAATTTTTAATGTGATTTGACGATTCAACTCGCTTGCTATGCAGGAAAATAAAGAATACTTTCAAACTAAAACAAACCTTCCCTCAAGTAAAACATACGGAAAACTACAAAATAAGTGTTTCTTTTCATAAAATTATGGATTGAAATGCGAACTGTTCACAAAATTACTATTCATAAAAAAAATTATGGCCTGTGTTGCTGTCGTTACGCATAAGAAATATTGAAATACATGACACACGGCATAGCTCCGCCCCCACCCCCGTGTGACCATTTTGGTTACGTGGCCATTTGACCCCAATACACTGATGACCCACGTATGACCTCATGATATTTCGCATGCATTTTTACTGCTATAAATCATGACTGATGTTGTTTTTAATGAACTGTGATGGTAAATAGGATCGATAATACGCCGTAAAAACAATGGGCGTACTTTTAGACTCCAATTTCAACCATTGGTCACATGTTTGTGACCGTTCAAACACAACCTTTGAAAACTCGTTTTTTTCGTCCTCTAATCGACTAAAACATGGCACCAATCGACTCAGAATGTTCGAAAATGGTATATATGATGTTTCACACATGATATGACCCCGAGAACAAGGACACACGCATCGGGCCGTCCTCGGGCCGGCCCCCCTGCTGGGCCGTCCCCGGGACGGCCGTTCGGGCTCAAATTGAGTTTAGGGGGGTAACTGAGCATGCTGAATCGCTTTATCGTCCTTAAAACACCCTATGTGCAACATTCAAATGAGTTCACCCCAAACTGACATCACATTCCGGCCTTAGGGACGCGTCCGTGGGCCCGATTCGATTTCTGACCCCATATTTGAAGTCCCAGCCCCTCATTACCCCTATACCAACCTCTATATTACATATTACATGCACACAGCTCTCACAAAGACTGCTGTCGCTTATCGACTCATATACCCATAGATGCATAGATGCATAAGTGCATAGGTGCATAGGTGCATAGGTGCATATGTAGATGCATAGATGCATAGGTGCAAAGGTGCTTAACCGAGATATTTTCTGATAACAAGAAACCTTGAATAAGCTATAGCCGATAAACTTATCCTGGTATCGTCGCTGACCGAGTGGTCACTTTGGAGTCGATTTCTGTTTGTCTTGGTCACTAGCGGACGAGAAAGGGTGGGAAAAGTGGAATTCCCCCCTTTTTGGCAATTTCAAAGAGTAAAGTTTGTTCCTTATGGTGCAGGTAAAATGGCCTGATTTCTGCCAATTTCCCCTCTTTGAAAAAATTTCCCTCCCTTTGGAGGTTTGGCTCGTCCGCCAGCGGTCGTGGTGAAAATATTGTGCAACAAACAACGGACTGTCACCGATTACTTATTTTGGCGCCAATTCAAATTAATCTTGATTTTTTTAAAATGTTCTTCCCAAAAATGGATGATAACATTTTGGTGGTGCCTGCTGTCGGTTGCATGATATTTCACTACATTGGTTATCGCTGTAAAAATGTTTGTTCTCTTTCATCTTATTCACGATCGTGATAATATGAACGACGCCGACTTTTCAATCCGGTCGAGTCTTCGCGTCACTCCAGGTCAGGGATGGGCAGTTATATTCCCCAAAATTACCCATCGTTCATCGTTTTTTTAACGAAATGAGGGCCTGTGCAACTTTTTTCACAATTTGGTTTTTGGGAATCGATAAGTTATTAATGTCACCTTGGAATGTTTGTTTCTAATTATCATAGATCCAACTGCCGATTGACTGCCGGTTGAATATCTCCAGAGTGAATATATAGAATTTTACATGAGCACCGGTGTCAAACATGTTAGGATGCCTTCATAGTGTGTTGCAAAAAAAATTGCAAAATTTTCTCGTTTTCCGTTTCCATGTCACTTTTTTAACTTTCTTCGACCGAAAATTTTGTGAGACAGAAAGGGTTTACGGAAAACTTGCAGAAACAGTAAAAAATAAAACAACTTTTTTGCAACTCTTTGCAACTCTTTGCGACTGTCTATGAATGCACCTTTGACACACTAACTTCAAGTTGAACGATGTCCAGCGAAAGTTAAACAGCTGGCCAATCAGGATAGAGAACATTCGACTTCAACAGCTAGCCAATCAGCATAGAGAATGTTGTGCACCGTTCTCTATGCTGGTTGGCTGACTGAATTGTATGGTTGGCTGTCGTTGGGCAGCGGTGCTCGGGTTTACTTCTATTATCATATTTACTCTGAAGATACTCAACTATCACGATAGCTTAAATTTTCACTGTTTCAGCAAATTGGCGATTTTTAAGCGTGATTATGAGCAGAAACCATCAATTTCGTAGTGAATTTCCGAGTACTTAAGAAGGATTCTCTAGGATTAGAAAAGTGAAGTTGAAATTTTTTCGGTATTTCATTAATTCCGGTTGATAGTGATTGATCTTGGTGGAATCACATTGACTTTTTTTGTCATAGGCCAGTTGAATCCTGAAATCGTCAGTTCTCTGGAATCACTCCCAGATTGAAGTTTTTCATAACCGATAGACATTCTCTTCGCGAAACTTGTTTTAATTTTTTTTGTGTGTTTTTTTGCGTTTTTTATAATAAGATACACATGTAGTTGATATGGTCCTAAATCTGATTGACTCCGGTTGATACTGATTGATCTCGGTTGATTCCCATTGGCCTTTCTTTTTCATAAGCCAGTTGAATCCTGAAATCGTCAGTTCTCTGGAGTCACTCACAGATTAAGATTTTTTTACCCAACCGATAGACAGTATCTTCGTGAAACTTGTTTTGAAACTTGAGTATTTTTTGCATTTTTTTATAATAAGATACACATGTAGTTGATATGGTCCCAAATCTGATTGACTCCGGTTGATACTGATTGATCTCGGTTGAACCCATTGGCTTTCCTTTTTTATAAGCCAGTTGAACTCCTGAAATCGTCAGTTATCTGGAGTCACTCACAGATTATGAGTTTTTTACCCAATCTATAGAAAATATTTCCGTGAAACTTGTTTTGAAACAAGGGTGATTTTTTCATTTTTTTATAATAAGATACACATGTAGTTGATATGGTCCTAAATCTGATTGACTCCGGTGGATACTGATTGTTCTTGGTTGATTTCCATTGGCTTTCCTTTTTTATAAGCCAGTTGAGTCCTGAAATCGTCAGTTTCCTGGAGTCAGTCACAGATTATGAGTTTTGTACCCAACCGATAGACAATATCTTCGTGAAACTTGTTTTGAAACCTGAGTGATTTTTGCATTTTTTATAATGAGATACACATGTAGTTGATATGGTCCTTAATCTGATTGATTTCGGTTGATACTGATTGATATTGGTTGATTCCCAATGGCTTTCCTTTTTAAAAGCCAGTTGAATCCTGAAATCGTCAGTTTCCTGGAGTCACTCACAGATTATGAGTTTTGTACCCAACCGATAGACAATATCTTCGTGAAACTTGTTTTGAAACCTGAGTGATTTTTGCATTTTTTATAATGAGATACACATGTAGTTGATATGGTCCTTAATCTGGATGATTTCGGTTGATTTGATACTGATTGATCTTGGTTGATTCCCAATGGCTTTCCTTTTTATAAGCCAGTTGAATCCTGAAATCGTCAGTTTTCTGGAGTCAGTCACAGATTGAGTTTTTTACCCAACCGATAGACAGAATCTTCGTGAATTTTTTTTAATTTGGTGTGTGTGTTTTTCGCGTTTTTTATAATGAGATACACATGTATGTAGTTGATATGGTCCTAAATTTGACTGATTCCGGTTGATATTGCTTGATCTCGGTTGAATCACATTGGCTTTTCTTTTTCATAAGCCAGTTGAATCTTGAAATCGTCAGTTCTCTGGAGTCACTCACAGATTATGAGTTTTGTACCCAACCGATAGACAGTAACTTCGTGAAACTTTTTTGGAAATTTGGTGTGTTTTTTGCATTTTTTTACAATGAGATACACATGTATGTAGTTGATATTGTCCTAAATTTGATTGATTCTGGTTGATACTGAATGATCTCGGTGGTTGATACTGAATGATCTCGGTTGAATCACATTGGCTTTTCTTTTTCATAAGCCAGTTGAATCCTGATATCGTCAGTTTCTTGGAGTCACTCACAGATTGAGTTTTTACTCAACCGATAAACGGTATCTTCGTGAAACTTGTTTTGAAATTTTGTGTGTGTGTGTTTTGCGTTTTTTATAATGAGATACACATGTATGTAGTTGATATGGTCCTAAATCTGATTGACTCCGGTTGATACTGATTGATCTCGGTTGAACCCATCGGCTTTCCTTTTTATAAGGCAGTTGAATCCTGAAATCGTCAGTCTCCTGGAGTCGCTATCAGATTGCGTTTTTTTACCCAACCGATAGACAGAATCTTCGTGATTTTTTTTTTTAATTTGATGTGTGTGTTTTCGCATTTTTCATAATGAGATACACATGTATGTAGTTGATATAGTCCTAAAAGTGACTGATTCCGGTTGATACTGATTGATCTTGGTTGATTCCCATTGGCTTTTCTTTTCATAAGCCAGTTGAATCCTGTAATCGTCAGTTCTCTGGAGTCACTCACAGATTAAGGTTTTTTTACCCAATCTATAGACAATATTTCCGTGAAACTTGTTTTGAAACTTAAGTGACTTTTGCACTTTTTAATAATAAGATACACATGTAGTTGATATGGTCCTAAATCTGATTGACTCCGGTTGATACTGATTGATCTCGGTTGAACCCATTGGCTTTCCTTTTTTATAAGCCTGTTGAATCCTGAAATCGTCAGTTTCCTGGAGTCACTCACAGATTAAGGTTTTTTTACCCAATCTATAGACAATATTTCCGTGAAACTTGTTTTGAAACTTTAGTGACTTTTGCACTTTTTAATAATAAGATACACATGTAGTTGATATGGTCCTAAATCTGATTGACTCCGGTTGATACTGATTGATCTCGGTTGAACCCATTGGCTTTCCTTTTTTATAAGCCTGTTGAATCCTGAAATCGTCAGTTTCCTGGAGTCACTCACAGATTAAGGTTTTTTACCCAATCTATAGACAATATTTCCGTGAAACTTGTTTTGAAACTTTAGTGACTTTTGCACTTTTTAATAATAAGATACACATGTAGTTGATATGGTCCCAAATCTGATTGACTCCGGTTGATACTGATTGATCTCAGTTGATTCCCATTGGCTTTTCTTGTTTATGGGCCAGTTGAACTCCTGAAATCGATAGTCTCCTGGAGTCACTCACAGATTGCGTTTTTTTACCCAACCGATACACAGAATCTTCGTGATTTTTTTTAATTTGGTGTTTGTGTTTTTCGCGTTTTTTTATGAGATACACATGTAGTTGATATGATCCTAAATTTGACTGATTCCGGTTGATACTGATTGATCTTGGTTGATTCCCATTGGCTTTCCTTTTTTATAAGCCAGTTGAGTCCTGAAATCGTTAGTTTCCTGGAATCACTCACACATTAGGTTTTTTATTCATTGTGTCAAGTTTTTAACTCATTGTGTCGGGTTTTTACTGATTGTGTCTCGGCATGTTTTATGCATGCGTTACGCTGATCCTCCAAACAGAGAGAGATTTTTTCCCAAACGAGGGGGGTGTACAGTTTTGTAGCCATTTTACGTACACTTTGAAACAAGTTTTACTTTTCAAAATTGCCGAAAAGTGGGAAACTCAAACCATTTTCTCCGCTAGTGATGCGTTGCTTACATGATGAGATACACGCAGTTAATATTTTTATGAATCAGATTGAATCCGGTTGATAGTGATTGATTTTGGTTGATTCCAATTGGGGTTTCTTTTTTTCGGAACACCAGTTGATCCCTAAAATCATCTAATTTCATGGATACACTCTCAGTTTCATCTAAATCAACTGCCATTCAACTCTTGAAACTTGTCTCGGTGTTTTGGCACGTCGTTTTTCTCGCAGGCCGAAATACGGACTACATTTTTTGATGAATAAACCGTGAAAAACACTATAGATGATACATGAACGTGATGTTTCATTTAGAGTGTTTCATGGTATATTCACAGAAATACAGCTAAATTTATTTTAAGTATTTTTCGTTGAAGCAGATTGATTTTCAGTTAAGACTTGACAGACTGCGGTGAATATCGTTGAACTTGGTTGATTCACAGCTTCCAGTCGTTTTTGGGCTGTTTGAATCCCGAAATCATCGAGTTTCCCAAAGTCAATCCAAGGATGAATTTTTTTAATTTTTTCCAATCAATATTTACGAATTTTTTTTCAACATACAGTAATTGGTGTTTTTACCCACCCGAAAAAAACACCAATTACTGTATTTTCTATAAAGTAAAGTGACGTGATTACCGAATCTTGATTCAAAAACAGCCTAACCCTAAGCCTAATCCTAAGCCCCCTCCCTCTGGCCATCCCTGACCTGGACGAAGCATTCGTGTCGATTGGATGGTTGTTGTGTTTCGTATTATTATGAAAGTGACCGAAAACTCACTCGACATACCACTGTGAACTTTGTCAGACGACGATGCGATGAATTTGTCGGCTATTTATTAACCGGGTTGACATCCATGGAAAACCCTGGGTATTAAAAAAAAATCGTATTATTATAGCATCCTCAATTGATTATAAGACGAGTTTGGAAAGTGCGCCATTGTTTGGAAGTTTTCCGTGCACAAGTAGTAAGGGGGGGCTGGATTGTCCGCAACCGTATTCAATAATCAATAGTGTTGTATTCGTTGTGTTACATTTTTGTATTCAAATGAATGAAACTTGCAGCAGTCAGTCCCACATTGTCTCATCCGCCAAAGTAATCCCCCCCCCTAAAGTTGAGTCTGCACCATCTGGTTTTCTTTTTTTTTCTTAAATTCAGTCAACCTAGTAAACTTCATATCATTATTTTTACTTCATTATCTTCCATGTTGGTTTTGAAGTGAATAACAAATGTGGAGGAATTTTTAAATCATTAATCAGCAGTTCGCGAAATAAATCAGCATCAATAGGTTTGTCGCCAGTTTTCCGAAATAAGTAATCTAGCAATACATTCATGTTCGATCCCGTTCTATCAGCTTCATCAGTTAAGCCTGGATAAACAACATCACCGTCTTCGTTTGTTGACACCTTTCTTTTGATCAGATCTTCGATTTCTTCGTTTCTTAGCTTCCGCTTTGTCATTGTTTAGTTTCCTGACGGTTGGCCTTATGGCGTTCCTTATTCGTGTCCAATTCTTTTGTAACAACGTTCTTTTCTGCTGTAATGGAACAGATAATTTTGTTAAACTATCGTATGCTTGCTGATCTATTCTATCCCTGTTAGAATTTAACAAAACTTCTCCAAATGCATCAGCTAAAGATTTGGTCGCAGCTTTAAGTATTAGTGCAACCTTAGGCTTTGGTGTTGTAGAATCACAACACCTGGTAATTTTACTCAAATTTGAAGAGACAAGAGATGAAACCATATTGAATGAAAGTGTAGAAAAAAAGTTTTATATATACCAACCAGAAGAGGAGAAATCGAAGATGAATGGTTCATCATCTGGTCGTAAACAGTTGAATCGAACATTCAATTCGTCATCGACAAAATCTATCATCATGTACATATATTTGTCCCCACTGTTTAGGAGACTTTTAAAAGGTTTTAGAAGCTTGTACTCCTCTGAATTGAAATAGTTTCGTGCTAACTGACGACATGCCTGAGATTGCCGTCTATCAGGAAATAAGACGAGATACGAAACATTACGAATAATGTTATTCATAATTTGCCTCTGGTGGGCAGTATCACCAGCCATGTTTTGAATAATGGCTACGACAACAAGTCTCTCATGATGAGTTAAAATTGTAAATAGGTCAATGAAAGAAGAAGAGCGTAAGGCTGATGTGACAACATCGTCCAAAACAATGCACCTCAGCTTCTTTTTGTTAAAAGTGAATAAATTTCCATTAAAAAGATCATTTGATGGGAAACCTTCCACTATTTTTAGCGGAATATTGAGTTCCGCTTGTAGTCTGTCAAACACTTCTTTGTCGTATGCGTTTTTGTGATGACACCAAACAATCTCATCTAATGGTATATCAAAAGTTCTATAATGATTAATCAACATATCACAAACTAATCGAGTTTTACCCGACATAGAATGTGACGCAATCAGCATGGAGCATGGGGTTTTCAGAGGTTTGTTCATTATGTGATAAAATGAAGAAAAAAAACAATGTTTATAAACGATTTAGGTGAGGAAAATCATCAATCGTGTATGTATGTACCATTTTTAGTAATAGCGAACTTGTCCGCGTACAAAAGTGCCACAACAATGATGAGGTTTTCTTGCGGTGTGGGATTGAAAGTAATGTCCAAATCAAGTGCCCCTTTTAAAGTTTCATCTAATGAAACGTCTCCGGTCTTATTTGGTGTCAAGTCAAATCCAAATATTGTATATCCATGTCCAAAAGTGTTTGGAGTGATACTGTGGTCTGTGGCACCTAATTCGGTAACTAGTCCAGTATAAGCGTCTGGCACCAATATTTTATCATCCCAGTTACCACATGTATACCCGTTCATATATGGGACGTGTTTTTGATTACATTTCATTAAAACACGAGTAACATTCGAATGATAAAAACCAAGTTTAGACTTTCCCCAACTTCCATTATAATTTTCCTCAGGCATCATGATAACGATGGCTTTTTGAGGTAGGAATTCACCAACTGCAAGATCTTTTTTGAAATTAGTTTGTCCAGACTGGTGGGTATATGAAAAAAGTTTCCAATTAGTGAACGTATATACTTTATCCGATTTTAATACAACGGATGTCAAGATACGAGGAACATGCAGAGTACAATCAGTGATATTGACTCTAAAAATGCTGGGCGTGTCCCCATCTACACTTTTACTATGGATCAAACATGATTCTGATTTGGCAGGGAATAACTTAATAGTGATGTCAACGTTATCAGATAGTGGCTCACTACAGTTAAGCACATCAGTTAGAAGTTTGCCACAAACTGTAAGTTTACCATCAGTGATATATTCTCGACGCTTATAGTTACCTGGTCGTGAGTCCATAAGGTCATTACTTGGTATTATATTTGGCGCACCGTTGTGCACCTCAAGCATCCCCTTAGTCATCCACGTTCGGCGATCATTTTCGGTTGAGAACAGCATGTTTTGTAATATGGCTCTAAGAGCATATTCTCGCTGTGTGTTCTCAGCCAATACACCGTTAAAATATACATTTACATCTTCAAATATACTACAATAGGTATTAGCTTCAATCATGACCTCATCTTCCATCTCAACATTAATCCAGCCATCGTCAGTCTTCTTCTCGACGTTAAACGTTGTTTCAATAAAAATGTTATTTCCATCAATGAAAGTGTTTGGTATACTTTTGATAGTGAAACAAATAGGAGAGCGACCGGTAGATGCAGTTGTGACAGGTAGATACGATTCAGGCTTAACTTGTTCAATTTCAACAGATCGAGCATGTTTTCTACGCCATTCGCAGGTCGACTTATCGATAATATTAGAATTAGGATTCAAATAAAAAGGCGAATAACGCCGTTTCGTTCCTTTCAAAGACTTCATACTAACGGTTTGATGTGACACACAATGTAAATATCTGAATCAAATGATGTGACCACCTCACTCTTACTGTTATATAGAGTTAGGCTAATGAACTCAAGAGGTTTGTCTTCTAAAAGTGAATAAGTCAAAGTTGGTCTGAAGTCAACTGTTTGATATCCTGATATATGGAACATTTCAAGTATACGATCTTGTTTCCCATCAAGGAAAAAATTGGCAACAATCTGATCACATTTGAGGAAATAAATATCTGTTGCTGTTGTAATTTCTTTATCTTCGAAAAGTACAGGGATTCGAGTATCTTCGTCGTCAACATTTTTATAGCTTGGCCGAATGCCAAGAGTTTTAGCCAAATCAGCACTCACAACTAATTCAAAATCACTTGCTAGCCTGAACTGCCAGTTTTTCCTATCTGAGGTTCTCAATAATCTTAAAGGAGCATCTTTGGAGTTTGGGATAACAGCTTCTAATTGTTGACGAATTTTTGACATGACTCCTTCCTTGTCATCGGTTTCAAAATCAGCTAAAGGAATTGATGCAACTGGAACGTCATCGTAATTACTGTAGACTGTGATACTCGTGTCCTTAACTATATTCCACTTGGGTGTTACGGCTAGATATTTTACAGCGATTTCAGCACCAGATTTGGGGACAGTCATGGGATATGGCAACTTGATAATAGCTTGCACTATTGTATCACTATTTCCTGTAGCCACACAATGAATACCTTCAGGTGGTAGATCCATGGTGAATGCAAAATAATGTAATTTTAGTAAAAATTATTCTTTTTATAATCGCATGCAAGAAGCAAATCATCATAACTTATATAGCTCATCGGCATAATAAGTGCCTGCAATTCTTTCGCCAGTTTCCTCTTCAACAATCGTGTACCTTGGCACAGAGAGGTTGTGACGTTTAAGAATTTTATATATAGTTGGTGAAAAGTATCCGTACCTACTTTTATGAAACACGGTAACTTGTTTAAGTATTTGAACTCGGTCACCGACCTTTAAGGTTGGTTTAATTGACTTTTTAAGTTTATAAAGACTGTCAAACACAATTTTAAAGTTTTCCAAGTTTATATCTTTTGGCGAAAGATTTGCTGTTTTCGGATTTTTTCGAGCATTCTTAGCTTTGACTGCTAATGGAAGCACGTCTAACCACCGTTTAGTATTGTTATACGACATGAATTTAAACAACTTTTCACACAAATATCGAATTTGAATCTCACTAAGTTGCGCTTTCTTTGGACTGCGCAAACAGAAGTGTCCTATGTTAAACTTTTGATAAACTCTAGTAGCATATTGTGAATAGAACTCCGAGCCCAAATCCGAACCAAGTAATACATAGGGTGCTAAACGGTTTTCGGTAGTGAGTTCCGTGAAGATCATGTCCATTGCATTGGCAACTACGGGGCCAGACTTGGATTTTAAAGGTAGACACTTGATGTATCTACTAAATGCATCGACCACGAGTAGTATATACTTATAATTAGAATTAAACTTCGCCAATTTAGACATGTCAAGCAAATCAGTTTGAAACTGGTGAAAAGGGGTGCTAACTTCTATAACTGCTCGTTTAAACTTTGTTTTAGGAGATTTGTATTTGCGGTAAACAGGTTGAGCGTCTAAAAACCTTTTAGCAGTTGTCATCGAAGTTTTGCTAGCTTCAGCTAGCTTCTTGATGCCTCCAAAACCGGCTGGATGACTAATATCGTAATACATTTTGTTCATTATGGTAATTAAAAAAACAGTTTCAAGTTTTGGAATATAAATAATTATGAGGATGCAAGTCTTCAAAGTTTTACAATACAGAAGTGGGGAATACAGAAGTCAAAAGTATGAAATTTTGATTTGACGGGGTTCGGGTATTTGATAACTCTGGCGAATACAAAGTAGAATAAAAATATTGCAATGACATCATAGTAGATAATGACTATCGTAGACGACTTGCATGCTGCGGATGAGAAGTTGAAAACTGTTGCCTTGCCACTGGAAAAACTGTAGATTTTGGAGAAGTATGATACTTCACAAACTTGATGATTGAACAAATGAATGATTGTTAAAGAGTCAGAGCATTCTTTTTATACTCTCGCTTTGGGAGGAACACTAATCTTTTTTACACAATTATCTGTATTTATGCACAATTACTCGTATTTATCGACAATTACCGACCATTGTGCACTATTATTCGATATTAAGTACTGGAAATTGGTAGAGATCGCAGACCATTGTCGCCCATTGTGCACCATGGTCGACCATGGTCGACCATGGTCGACCATGGTCGACCATGGTCAGACCATGGTCAGAATTAGTCATACTATCCACTAGCGGATGAGAAGAGAAGGGAAAAGTGGAATTCCCCCTCTTTGTAGGTTTCAAAAAGTATAATTCGTTCTTTAAGGTATAGGTAAAATGGCCTAATTTTTGCTAATTCCCCCTCTTTGGCAAAGTTCCCCTCCCTTTTGGAGGATTAGCTCATCCGCCAGTGATACTATCATACTACACGTACGCACGTAGTAAAAGATAGCGCGATGGGCGACAGCGCGCGAAAATAAGTGTATGACTAATCGAACAATTTGCGCGAATTATGCCGAATTAAACTGATTTTATCATCTTTTTTCTTTTTCGATAATATAATCGTCAGCTATAAAAGTCAAATGTGGTAGCTTACTTCATCAGTTGTCATCTTGCTGTCTTTCAATTTTTTTTCAGCTCAATCGTTTTTAAAGACTTACTATTTCTGTGAAGCACATTATTTTTCGACTTGATTTTATACTTCATGTAGATTAACTGATTCCCTGAGTGATTTCTGACTGATTGAATGAATGACTGGATTACTGTATTTGAATACATGACGTAAAATCTGTTTTACTCTGGCTCACTGTGATCGGGCGATTCGATTCGAAGAGCAAATGTTTCACTAAGTTATCAGAATATATTTTTCTCAGCCAGCTGAAACTTCAACCGGACATGTTCTTCGCGCGTTTCGAAGAGCAAACGTTTCATGCTTTGCTAGTTACATGCATTTTCCACCGCACTGTACAACGAAGTGCGAGACGTTCGCACGCCAGCTAACCACCGACTTGGGGGGGGGGGATTACTTTGGCGGATGAGACAATGTGGGACTGACTGCTGCAAGTTTCATTCATTTGAATACAAAAATGTAACACAACGAATACAACACTATTGATTATTGAATACGGTTGCGGACAATCCAGCCCCCCCTTACTACTTGCACATAAATACATTGATTTTCTAGTAGAATCTTTGTTAATGTGCCAATTTGAATGTAGTCTCATGCTATGAGTATGCTATACTAATGGTTCGATTTGGGCTTTGCCAACGAATCCTCAAACTTTTCTGTTTACACTTTTTATGTGGTTCAACTCGGATCAAAGCCCCTGTGTTGTTTCTGCCAGCAAAAATATTGCCCAAAAGTCTGATATCGCGTATCAATCATCACCCCATACTATACTGTGTCAACCGAGTTGAATTAATGCTAGTGATGTTTCATTATCAGACGTTTTGGGTGATACTTTCGATAGTAGAAATAACATACTGTACGGGCTTTACTATATCTTGTATTGGTTCTGATCGTGAAGACTAGCAAAACCTTGATTTGCGTAAAAATCGTGATCACCACCAGCGGACGAGAAGGAGAAGAAAATATGAAATTCCCCTTTCTTTGGCGATTTAAAAAGTATAATTTGTTCCATAAGCAGTGGGGAAAACGGTCTCAAAACTGCGAATTCCCTCCCCCCCCCCCCACTTTGGCGAATATCCCCGCCCTTTGGAGAAACAGCTCGTACGCCAGTGGTGACCACGTTATCGTGTTTCATCGTTTCCGTCTTTTAAGTTACTTTATTCTTATGTTAATTTTTTACAAATAATTAATACAACTGATCATTAATTTCTGTTTCAGCGGGGTGGGATCATTGGGTATTTTTCTTTGAATTATGTGAAATTGAAGGTTATAATGGTCATATATATATCGGGCGAGTATGAAGTACGCGGTTTATTTTGCAGGGGAGTCCGTTTTGGAAGGGATAGCGCGTAAAAGAAATCCAGTTTGAAGCTGTGTCTTTAATAAAAATTGTGTTAAAACGCAGCGTTTCAAAAAATTGCTTCACTAGTTTCAACAGCTAAACGCCTTATAAAAGCATTAACTGAATAAAAAACATGCCTGCCTTTCGGCAACTTTTTCGCTGTGGTCTTTCTTTATCGGAATAGCAAGCCCCTCCTGCTTTTAAACTCCATTTTATAAGAAACTTACTTATGACTTTTCAGTTTTACTGTTAGCATCAACTCCGCGTGGCCTCTTACCAATATCCAAGTGAACGTTTCCATGGGGAAACTGCCACCCAATAGTTACGCCGTAACGTGAACATACAGGTTAATTTCGAAGTTTTATTACTTATATTTTTATTTAAAATGGATGTTTGCTTACTTATTTTATTGATTATCACTTACATTCACTTTGATTTCGATTAATTTAGTATACAGTAAACAGTTGTAAATATGGGGCACTTGATACGGATAATGTCTTTTATGTAAAATTCGGATTACGGTAGCCATCCGACATCCACTACCGTAACCGAGAAATGTATCCGTTTTGGTATGTGGTTTCCACTCAATCAGCAAATTCAATGCTGTTTTTTTTCTGCAGAATCACGTTCGCAAACAAATGCTCTGATGACCATCGACCACAGATGATCTGATTGATGTATAGCTGCGCTGCCACCTTCTGATCCAATCCACCAACGTACTACCGAATCAACTCAACTGCCTGGTGTTTTGTGATCCGATCCTTAACGGGATCGGATGTCGTTCGGGGGTCAACTTTACAATTGGTTGGTTTGTCATATTGTATTATAATATATTTTATTGTCTTGTATTGCATTTTATGTGTTACAACGTATTTTAGCGTATTTATTATTATGTTTTGTATGGTGTTTTATATGTTTCGATATACCCGGACTGAGATGGAAATCCTATGTATAATTGGCTAATCCTTGTGATGTATTCATATGATGATGGCCTTATATTGATTGCAAGACCTGTTATTTATTGAGACGTGTGTATGACTGACTGATTCACTCACTCACTCACGCACTCACTCACTCACTCACTCACTCACTCATTCATTCACTTGCTCACTCACTCACTCACTCACTCACTCACTCACTCACTCACTCACTCACTCACTCACTCCACTCACTCACTCACTCACTCACTCACTCACTCACTCACTCACTCACTCACACGCAGTTAATATTTTATGAATCAGATTGAATCCGGTTGATAGTGATTGATTTTGGTTGATTCCAATTGGGGTTTCTTTTTTTCGGAACACCAGTTGATCCCTAAAATCATCTAATTTCATGGATACACTCTCAGTTTCATCTAAATCAACTGCCATTCAACTCTTGAAACTTGTCTCGGTGTTTTGGCACGTCGTTTTTCTCGCAGGCCGAAATACGGACTACATTTTTTGATGAATAAACCGTGAAAAACACTATAGATGATACATGAACGTGATGTTTCATTTAGAGTGTTTCATGGTATATTCACAGAAATACAGCTAAATTTATTTTAAGTATTTTTCGTTGAAGCAGATTGATTTTCAGTTAAGACTTGACAGACTGCGGTGAATATCGTTGAACTTGATTGATTCACAGCTTCCAGTCGTTTTTGGGCTGTTTGAATCCCGAAATCATCGAGTTTCCCAAAGTCAATCCAAGGATGAATTTTTTTAATTTTTTCCAATCAATATTTACGAATTTTTTTTCAACATACAGTAATTGGTGTTTTTACCCACCCGAAAAAACACCAATTACTGTATTTTCTATAAAGTAAAGTGACGTGATTACCGAATCTTGATTCAAAAACAGCCTAACCCTAAGCCTAATCCTAAGCCCCCTCCCTCTGGCCATCCCTGACCTGGACGAAGCATTCGTGTCGATTGGATGGTTGTTGTGTTTCGTATTATTATGAAAGTGACCGAAAACTCACTCGACATACCACTGTGAACTTTGTCAGACGACGATGCGATGAATTTGTCGGCTATTTATTAACCGGGTTGACATCCATGGAAAACCCTGGGTATTAAAAAAAATCGTATTATTATAGCATCCTCAATTGATTATAAGACGAGTTTGGAAAGTGCGCCATTGTTTGGAAGTTTTCCGTGCACAAGTAGTAAGGGGGGCTGGATTGTCCGCAACCGTATTCAATAATCAATAGTGTTGTATTCGTTGTGTTACATTTTTGTATTCAAATGAATGAAACTTGCAGCAGTCAGTCCCACATTGTCTCATCCGCCAAAGTAATCCCCCCCCCTAAAGTTGAGTCTGCACCATCTGGTTTTCTTTTTTTTTCTTAAATTCAGTCAACCTAGGTAAACTTCATATCATTATTTTTACTTCATTATCTTCCATGGTTGTTTTGAAGTGAATAACAAATGTGGAGGAATTTTTAAATCATTAATCAGCAGTTCGCGAAATAAATCAGCATCAATAGGTTTGTCGCCAGTTTTCCGAATAAGTAATCTAGCAATACATTCATGTTCGATCCCGTTCTATCAGCTTCTTCAGTTAAGCCTGGATAAACAACATCACCGTCTTCGTTTGTTGACACCTTTCTTTTGATCAGATCTTCGATTTCTTCGTTTCTTAGCTTCCGCTTTGTCATTGTTTAGTTTCCTGACGGTTGGCCTTATGGCGTTCCTTATTCGTGTCCAATTCTTTTGTAACAACGTTCTTTTCTGCTGTAATGGAACAGATAATTTGGGTTAAACTATCGTATGCTTGCTGATCTATTCTATCCCTGTTAGAATTTAACAAAACTTCTCCAAAT
>OZ038444.1:4823903-4836403 GCA_964036265.1 Daptonema setosum
ATCCTACAAAGGTAGGGCAGTTATCGGCAGGAATCAGCAGTATTCAGGCTATTTTACCTGCACCTTAGGGAACAAATTCTCTTTTTTGAAATTGCCAAACAGTGGGGAATTCCACTTTTCCCTCCCCTTCTCGTCCGCTAGTGCATTTATGTAGGTAGTCTCGGTGAACTTCACCTGTTTAAGGGTTGTTTACGCCAAGCATTCATTATTTAATTACGCATGCAAAGACTGACCCATATGAAAGATTCGGGGTTCTTTGTTTCGTTGAGTTGGAAACATCTCGGAAAGTGGGGGAAAGGCATAAATTTTTCTCAAGTTTCGTTTCGAAATGAATTACGGTTCGTCGTCAGTTATGTACATATAACGTCAGTCATGATGTCAGATTTACAAACACAATGTAATTTCGTAATTTTTTATATTAGACTTTTAGGCAAACCCTGTTCACTCTGTTACACAGATTGTTACGTTTTTCGGAGCGGAAAAAAAATAGTTAAAGCCCGTATGTTGTTTCTGCAAGCAAAAATATTGCACAAAACTTATGATAATGAAATATCAGGACGCTTTCGAGATTCTAGTGAAATATGAAGCACCATTTTTGGGTTCTTAGAAATCTGATTAATCACACATTGGAATCCGATACAAAGGTTACGGTAGTTTACATACGATTCCAAAGTGTAAATTAACATGGAAATACAAAAATTGAAACATCAGCTTCTGCATTTGCGCCCTGCATTCCTGCAATGCTTGTAAAATAGTGTTGGGAAAAAAGTTAACTGACTTGCAAAACACATTTGTGCGAACTGTTTGTTCGATGAGCAGAATTGGAAAACAAGATTAAGTTGCAAGTCAGGTAAGTGAGTAATTAGATGAGTGAGTGAGTGAATTAATGAATATGTGAGTGAATGAGTGAAGGATTGAGACAGTGAGTGAGAGAGTGAGTGAATGGGTGAGTGATCAATTGAATGAATAAGTGAGAGTTCAAAGTAATTGATTAAGTGAGTGAGAAAGTGACTGTTTGTTGGGTGAGTGAGTTAGTGACTGACTGATTGACTGACTAACTTCATTTTTATTTCATTTCATTAGGGCCAGGCCCATGACATACGAAAGCATATGTACACATGACAAAGGTATGGTATGACCATGAATACTGAGTGAGTGAATGAGGCAGTGACTCACGGACCGTGTGACTGACTGACTCACTCACTGACTCACTCACTAACTCACTCACTCACTCACTCTTACACGCACTGACTCACTCACTCACTTACTCACTTACTCACTCGTACTCATTTGGACTGACTGACTGACTCACTGACTGACTGACTGACTGACTCACTGACGCAATTTTCCAGACCCCACAGATTTTTTGAAAGTTTACAGTTTTTATCAAAAATCTGGGAAACGAACCCGGGCCACTCGCATGCTAGGCAAGCGCCCTTGCACTGTGCTACTGAGCCGATGCAACTAAACTGCATATACCCTACTATAACTGGCTCGCTACGCTCGCATGCTTTCTACAACACGTGGCTATGCTACAACACATGCAGGGGGAAATATTGAAATCTCCCCTGCGGGGCCTATCGCGCTTGTCCTCGCTCCGCTCAGACAAGCCAGCCTTACGTTAGGTTATCGGGGGCTCGCAGACAGTAAAACTTTACATGGAATTGTAATGTTGCTCGAGAAAAAACAAATTCGAAAAATCTGTGGGGTTTGTAATCATGCCTCAATGACTGACTGACTCACTGACTGACTGACTAACTGACTCATTGACTGAATGAGAGAGTGAGTGAGTGGGTGAGACAGTGAATGAACGAATGAATGATCAATTGAATGAATGAGTAAGGCAATGAATACGTGAGAGGTTAAGTGTTTAAGTAGGTGACTGAGAAAGCTGTTTATGGAGTGAGTGAGTGATTGAGTGACTGAGTGACAGAGTGACTGAGTGAGTGATTGAGTGAGAGAGTGAATGAATGAGTGAGTAGGGAGTGAAAAGGTTAGTGAGTGAGTGAGGCTGTGAGTGAGTGAAGGAGTGAGTGAGTGAGTGAGTGAACAAGTGAGTGAGTCAGTGAGTGAGTGAGTTAGTGAATGAGTGACAGAGTGACGGTGTGAGTGACTGAATGAGTGAGTGAGGGAGTGACTGACTGACTGACTGACTGAATGAGTGAGTGAATGAGTGAGTGAATGAGCGAGTAAGTGAGTCAATGAATGGGTGAATAAAGGATTGAGTGAATGAATCCATCAGTCTGTCAGTTAACTATAGATTGAGTGAGCGCGTGAGTGAGAGAGTTAGTGAGTGAGTGAATGAGTGAGTGACACCCGTAGCACAGAAGCTTTTCGAATATCTTTTTCATGAATTATGTATTCATGATTTTAAATCGGGGTTTTTTTCTGACTGATCCCAAACAAGTTACCCTAAGTTATATATCACAGTGTTCTCCTTGCCTCAACTCATATATCGGCGTATATCTTATAAAAATTTAATTCGTTTGAAATGAATTAAACCTTATTCATCGTTATTTAAGATCTGAGTACCTGCGATATTCAAGAAATCACGAATATCATTTGATCCTCATTTGAGCTTGTTACGCAAAGCTTTATCACTCAGTTAAAATTTCAACGAGACCGCAGAGAATGTATCCTAACGACGGAGTGAAATTAAAGGACAAGTTTTCCTTCATAAATAATTTAATCCCTAATCATTTTGTTATTTCGGTTTATAAATCTGATTATCTTATTCATTCATGAATAAGTTTCCAACTTTGTTGTTCGTGTTCAAACACTCGCAGCCATTCCAAAGTAGGTGAAACATTAGGTTACGTGTCATCATATTCGAGAAAACATGAATAAGAAAGTTACTTATTTGACTGTATGGTTGTGCTCGTGGTGACACCTTATTAATGAAAAACGGTTTTCACTATTTTAATTGAAATTTTGATTATCTGTTATAATTTTTTTGGTTGAACACTATAATTTTTTTCTTGACAAATTGTTTTCCGCTTTTTTGCGACGAAATAACTGTATGTAGCGCACAGAAAACTTTAATACAAGTATATCCATGAAATCCTGACTTCGGTAATTCAGAATATGTTTACGAATAACGTTGAATAAGGGTTTGCTAATTTTTTATGTAACCGATTTGGTAAATATTTGAGTTGTTAGTTGCTTTTATCACCACACATAAGATAAAGTTAACTTCATGAAAATCGATTGTGTGTACAACTATTTGGGGTCGATCAAACTTTTATGAATATTGAATTCATGAATTAGATGTTCAAAAAAGTTTCTGTGCTACGGGTGTGAGTGAGTGAGTGAGTGAGCAATGGAGTGAGTGAGTGAGTGAGTGAGTGAGTGAGTGAGTGAGTGAGTGAGTGAGTGAGTGAGTGAGTGAGTGAGTGAGTGAGTGAGTGAGTGAGTGAGTGAGTGAGTGAGTGAGTGAGTGAGTGAGTGAATAAGAGATTGAGTGATTGAGTCAGTCAATCAGTCAGTGAATGAATGAGCATGCGAGAGAGCGAGCGGGTGAATGAGTGAATGATTGAGTGAGTGAGTGAGCAAGCGAGCGAATGAGTGAGTGGGTTAATAAGTGAGTGATTGAATGTTTAAGTGAGTGAGTAAGCGAGTGAGTCAGTGAGTGAGCGAGTTAGTGGGTGAATTAGTGAGTGAATGAGTGAGTGAGTGAGTGAGTGAGTGAGTGAGTGAGTGAGTGAGTGAGTGAGTGAGTGAGTTAGTGAAAGAGTGATTGAGTGAGTGAGTTATAAAAGTGATTGATTCCCCTAATTCGAAGTTGATTTGGATTACAGCGATGCGTTCGAACAAATGAATTCGCATAAAATGTTTGTAAAAAATTAAAAATTATCCATCTTAACGGTAGAATTTAAATTAATTACCGTAATCTTTTTGAGTTACGGTAAAGTGTCAAAAGTGTAAAGGTAATCACAGTTCTAAATACCCATTTTTGGTCCGACCGTGAAACATCAGGTTGAAAACTTTGTTGGGTGAAATCAAAACCAATTTTGTTTAAAATTAATGCAAGCAAAATCATACAAGGACAATTAACAAATTCTGATTAATAAAAAACATCATAGCCCGTAAAACACCACTTTTTACACCGAACTCAGATGTTGGGCCACGAGCAAGTTCAATACTCTGCTGTTCTTTCGCGTGATTGGCTGAACTTGGGTGATGATGATTGGCCGGTTGAGTTGTGGTCCAATCACCATCGCGCACGTTAGCCAAGTGTGTGGACCAAAAATGAGTTTGATGTTTCATTGTCTGAGCGAAAATAGCACTTAATATTTCACTAGAATCTCGAAAGCGTCTTTACATAATCAGTGTTAACACACATCATTCATCATCACTCCATGCTATACTGTGTTAAACTATGGTGTCAATCGAGTTGAGTTGAGGCTATTGATGTTTCATCATCAGACGTTTTGGGCAATGTTTTTGCGTGCAGAAACAAAAAATTGCTTTACAAGGAAATGTCAGGACTTGTCATACAAACCGGAGAATGCTCACCACCGGCGGACGAGTGAAACCTCCAAACGGAGGGAGTTTCGTCCAAGAGGGGGAATCGGTAGTTTTTTAAGGCCGTTTTCCCTACACGTAAAGAAACAGCATAAATTTTTTGAACGCGCCAAAGAGGGGTAATTTCCCTTTCCCTCCCCTTCTCGTCCGCTAACTGACTGACTGATTAGAATGGACCTGTGTTGATGACTGACTTACTGATGGACTGACTGAATCACTTACTTACTAAAAAAACTGATTGAGTGACTGACAATGCACATGATTGATTGGTATGACCGACTGAACGACGAACTGTCATGACTGGACTGATTGGCTGAATAAAAAAATTTTGTGCAAATAACATGTTGAGTCAACATCTGGGTTTCGAACTCAAGACCCCACGCACGCAAGGCTAACACGTTAACCACTACACTACACCACCCCACCACTACTTTTATGATCCGAACGTAAATTTTTTCTAAAAATAAAAATTCGAATTTTTTTTCAAATAAAATTACAGAAAATCAAATATTAACGCTTTTTGGTTATCAAAAAATTATAAATATGTTACTGCTCTTTGTTTTATCGTGAAAAACCTTTTATTTGTTCGTTCAAAGGCAATAAACGTGTAAAATTTGGGCTTGATTGCACTTTTGGGTTCCGATTCCGAACCCCTATTTGACCGACCCCTATTTGACCAGACCCCTATTTGACCCGGTCAACCAGGGGTCTAGACCCTTATTTGACCTTGGTCAAACAGGGGTCTGTTGTCCTCATGGACCCCTGATTGACCGACCCCTATTTGACCAGACCCCTATTTGACCCGGTCAACCAGGGGCTAGACCCTTATTTGACCTTGGTCAAATAGGGGTCTGTTGTCCTCATGGACCCCTGATTGACCGACCCCTATTTGACCCGGTCAAATAGGGTTTCGGACCCTAAAAGTGCAATAAACGTTTGAAATTTGAATTTACGTTTTTCTCAGCGTGCTGATGGTCGCTACCGAAATGAAGACTGGGCCAAGATCAGATGGTGAAGAGAAAGAGAAACAACCGACGGGCCGCCGACGCATCGTTGAAGAAGATAAACGGATTGAGACGTAAAGTTGGTTTCATTTTTTAAGTATGGATGGAATCAGTAGCGGACGAGAAGGGGAGAGAAAAGTGGAATTCCCCTCTCTTTGGCGTTCTAAAACAGTGCATTTTGTTGCTCAGGTGTTGGTAAAATTGCCTATTTTCTGCTAATTCCCCCTCTTTGACGAAATTCCCCTCCCTTTGGGAAATAAGCTCGTCCGCCAGTGCATGGAATTGAAGGAAGGTATGGTCAATTTTTAAGGTTCTTTAGGTTTCTTTTTTAGTTAGATACACTGGCGGACGAACCAGCCCTCCAAAGGGAGGGGAATTTCGTCAAAGACAGGGGAATCGGCAGTTTTGAGACCTTTTTATCTGCACCTTAGGGAACAAATTCAACTTTTTTGGAATGCCATAGAGGGGGATTTCACTTTTCCCACCTTTCTCGTCCGCTAGTGGTTAGATAGGCTTGGGATGAGAGGCTAGGCGTGAGCTGAGCCTCGAATTTAGGTTTCTGGTAGACCTAGCGTGCTCACACCTGTCTAACTGGTTATATAAGTCGGGAACCACGATTATTAACTCAGGTTAATGTTATCGTTATGATCGAATCCCGAAGCCCGAAAAAATTTTCTCTGCAGTCTGATCAACTGGTCGACGGGTTGCGGTAACCGCTGGTTATTCAGTTTTCTCATTTATTCTCATACAGGGACCTTATAGATATTTTGGCACAAGTTAAAACATTATGTGTTGAAAAAGACACTTTCCTGATGACCCGAACCGAGGCCTGAACGGACTAATTCTTTCTCTCCCACTCACTCACTCATTTACTCGCTCACTCATTCACTCACTCACCCACTTACTCACTCACTCACCCACTCACTCACACATTCACTCACTCATTCACCCACTCACTTATTTACTCACTCACTCAGTCACACACTCACTCACTCATTTCAGCCAATCGAGCAGCTGAACGGTATCCGACCGGTACTCGCCACCTGCGAGCTGATTTGGCCATGGTCACGACCAGTTGGCATCGGCAGCAGAAAGCCGAAGCATTCCTGCTATAGCTGCTCCACTCATTATCGTTGACCGACGCCTTTGTGATTCAGGTGGGTTGTATGATTTACTTGTATTTTTTCATCAACCGGGATAAATTACAATTACCATCATCACGTCTTCATGATATACTGTGTTAAACTATGCTGTCATGTCAACCGAATTGAGTATAGACTAGGGATGTTTCATTATCAGCCGTTTTGGGCAATATTTTTGCTTAGAAACCACATAGGGCTTTATGTGTATGTGTATTCTTAGCTCATGTAACCATTAATCAGAATCGACGTTTAAATTTTCAGACAGTCCGTTTCTTGTATTGGGTAAACTGTCATCATGTTTTATCGTATTTTTATTCAATTTGTCTTCATAAACTGAACAACTTTTTGACGCGTAATGCGGAATTTCTACCCCATATTTCAATTAGCAGTTATTTTTTCTGATTTTCAATCGTCGAATTGTTTGAAAGAGTTCCGTACAAGTTGCAGTTCAAACTTGATAGATACGTTTAAGCTTAGTATATAATTTTCTTTCAAGATTTTGAGACTGCTATTCTATATAGTTTCAGGTGATGTGAACCTGGCTGTCGTTGGGGCGCAGCGAGCAAGGATCCGGTACAGTAATGTACACAACGATGCTGATGGTGAACGACAACCACTGCCGCTTTCATACAACATGTCTGACAACTACAAGCTTGAGGTTTGTTTTTAATAATAAAAATATGCATTCAAACTTAGAAGTGAGATTTAGGCAATCTGAGATTTGAAAAAATGTCTTGGTTTTGTCAAGTTTTTCTTCATGGGAGATGCCGAATCTTAAATGGCGTTAAGTACTAAGAAAAGTATTACTTACACTGGACTGAAAGTTCCGCTGTTGGAAGCTGGAAAATATTTTTTTATTGTTGTCATTGATAAATAATTCAGTTGATAACGATGGTTTTATCATTCATATGTACTCCCAAATCGATCGTTGAAAGGTCTAAACTGAAAATCTAAAAAAGTTTCATACACTTTCAACGAAAAATGAGTCTGATTTGTACGCGCCAATGACGTTGTGGTGATGTATGTAATTTTTTTTCATGCAACTGAATTTTCGCTTCAGTAATTGCTGCAACACTTCCGGCACGACCACCTGCCACTGCCAGACTTGCCTGATCAAGGTCATCCTCGACTACTTCATCCGCCATCAAAGACCTGGTGACAGTTGTGAAACATCACCCAGAAGACCGTTGATGGTTCAGACGGTTAGTGGCAACAGTGCAGGGTCTTCAGGTGAGTAATGATTTTTGATGGCCTTTTCAAGTGGCTTTTCTTGTGGTTGAATGGCAGTGGCAACACAAGTAGTCTGGAACTGCCACATGCCATTCCCACCACCTTATCTTTGTGGTTGAAAAAAAATCTGCCATTTTCTCACTTTGGTTCGAGAACTAATGACTTTTTAACAAGTATTTTATTTAGGAAACACACTGAAACCGCTCAACTATGATGCGTGGTTCGACTACCTGCGATTGCTGGAGGCCGAGTCGGTTGATGTGGACGAACGTGCCTCCCGAACAGGTTGATATCCATAAAATTTTAACAACAATTAGTTTTTATTATTATTTTTCATGATTATTCAATGATAAAGTTCATTTACGCGGCGAAGATTCACATTTTGCGATCTCTACTTTCACAGACCGTAGTCGTAGTCGACAAAAATATTTTCATTTTCTCATTTAAGAATGTATGCTCTGTAGTCTGGGCTGGATCAACTTTTTTTGTGCGAGACTTCAAATACTGGTACCTGGTTTGCCGCATTAACACATTTGAGTGAGTGAGTGAGTGTAAAATTGTTCTCCGAGTGGAGAATGGTGATATGGCTTGGTCAGGGTTTCTTGTTATTAAAAATTAATTTTTGAGTCGATTACGCACGTATGCAATAATGAAATCAGCACAGTTTTCTTATGTTGTCCAAATGTGATGATGAAAAAGATTTTCATCTATTCAAAATTTTCTTATGTTGTCCAAATGTGATATGAAAAAGATTTTCATCTATTCAAAATTTGAAAGCGCGCCAAAATCAGTTGGGAATTCAAATTGCGTGGGCGGGCCAATTTTTTTTGACTAACAAGAATCCCTGGATACACTAGCGGATGAGAAGGGGTGGGAAAAGTGGAATTCCCCCCTCTTTGACACTTTTAAGAAGTAAAATTTGTTCCCTAAGGTGTAGGTAAAATGCGCTCAAAACTGCCGATTCTCCCCTCTTTGGCAAAATTTTCCTCCCTTTGGAGTATTAGCTCGTCCGCCAGTGTGTTAGACTATTGTTGCAGGAGAAGCGAACCGAACCGAACCGAAGCGTATTTGGCGTCGGTATATCTACATTTGAATCTACGCCCTTTATGAGGAACTCGTGGCACACCATCCCGATAAAACCAGAGAGGTTAGTGGTTATTTTTGTTGTTGGTGTTGTGTCTTATTTAAACGATCAGTTTAGATATTTGTGAATGAGTTTGTTGAGATTTTTTTTTGTTCTCGGAAATTATAACTGCAAATTCCATTTTCACATAACTGGCGTGGTTTAGCGTATTAGCGTATTTGCCGTGACAGATCGTTTTGAGTGTTGTGTCAGGGTGCCTTGATTTTGATGTTAGTAATGGAGAAGTCTCAGTAAAAAGGTTTGCCTTTGATAACCCAACATAACCATGCTTACACAAAAAGAAAATAAAAACGTTCCGTTTTCTTATATATTTGTTCATGGAGTTTTCATATCACTCGGTTAGCCAGTAAACGTTCTAAAATATTTCAAGAAGATTGTGCTATCAGTTTAGGCAGTAAAAATGGAGGACGGGTTCTGGATCAGAGCAATTACTCACCGACTCACTCATTAAACCCGTCAGTCGCTCTCAAGGTTTGGTAAAAAAATTCAGACTTTTTTTGGAAGGAAATTTTATTCCAAAACGCACATCTCACCCAAAATATTTTTTGTGTATTTTCTTGTATGTTAAACTCTAATTGTTCACCCCAATACCAAATGTTAAACAGTTCCAACAAAGCAACCAAGACATATGATCACGCAGTGTGTGTGCTTGAAATTTCCATGATTTCAACAAAAGTGGAAAAATTGGAATGCCAATTTTTTTAAGTTTTTATTATTCATAAAATTTTGGTCGCTCACCCACTTATGCTTTTGGGTTTCCATTATCCTCAGATCATGATCGTCTGCTTTGCAGAGTTCGCCTGTGTTCACAACGGTATCGTGACCAACTACAAGGACATCAAGGAGTATCTGACGGCCAAGGGCTACACGTTCGAGTCGGAGACGGACACGGAAGTCATCGTCAAACTCGTCTCACACATCTACAAGCGCTACCCCAAGCTCGACTTCCGTCAACTCGTCGAAACCACCGTACAACAGCTGGTTAGATATAATGATGGATTCAGTGTGTGTCAAAAAAAACAAGGAAAAATGCAATGTTTTTTTTGATAATTTGGTGAGAACTTCATGAATATTTGGTGTTTGGACCTGTGAGTTTCTGTTCAGTATGTCCAACGTTGCAACAAATGTACATTTCACCACGGGTGGGCGGGGTTTTTTCGCGTTTTGGGGGGGGCGGGGGTGGGGGGTAGCCGGCCGAAAATCCCGTCCTACCCGCCCTGTCCGAAAAGTGGGGGGGGGGGGGGGGGGTAGGAAATTTTTTTCGCAAAACAGCCCCGTTTTTTTGCTTGTTTTTGCTAAAATATCTTCTATTTTAAGGTATAAACATCACATGAACCGGTTTTTTCAGGTTTTAACCAAGAAAATTGACCCAGAAAACGTGTTTGTTCGAAAAAATTCTCACGGCCAAATTTTTTTAAAAAAATGGGCCTAAAAAATGGATTCTGGAAAGTGGGGGTAACCCCCCCCTACCCCCCAGCGGCCCACCTCTGCCTTTCACTATAAAAAATGCTTTTCTAACAACTTAGAGGTTCCTTTCAAAAACCTTTTTTACGCGTTCATGAATCTGTTGAGAAAGTTAAAAGAAAACAAGATAAAACAAGGAAAAAAACAATGCTACTTTTTTATTTGACATACACTGATCAGGCTGTCAGTCAGTCAATTACTCAGTCAATTAGTCAGTCAGTCAATTACTCAGTCAATTTGTCAGTCAGTCAATTACTCAGTCAATTAGTCAGTCAGTCAATTACTCAGTCATTTAGTCAATTACTCAGTCATTTAGTCAGTTACTCAGTCATTCAGTCAAATACTCAGTCATTTATTCAATTAGTCAGTCATTTGGTCAATTAGTCAGTCATTTAGTCAATTAGTCAGTCATTTAGTCAATTAATCAGTCATTTAGTCAGTCAGTCAGTCATGTTTGCGGTTATTCGGTTAGTCAATCAGTCAGTGAGCCATGGTGGCGGTTATTTCATCATTCAGTCAGTAGGTCAGTCAGTGAGTCCGTCAGTCAGTCACTTGGTCAGTCAATCAGGCTGTCATTGAGTTAATCAGTCGAATAGTCAGTCAGTCGTGATTGCGGTCATTCCGTTAGTCAATCAGTGGGTCAGTAAGTCAATCACCGGTCAGTAAGTTGATCAGTTAGTGAGACAGTCAATCAGTCAGTCAGTCAGTGATCCATGGTGGCGGTTATTCCGTTAATCAGTCAGTTAGTCAGTCAGTCAATCAGGCTGTGTCAGTCAGTCATCTGTTCAGTCATTCAATCAATTGGTCAATCAGTCAGTCTGTTGGTGAATCAATGACAACTGTAAGCAACGGCAAACGGTCACAGAAGATACATTCAGTCGTGGTTTATAATATTTTTGGTTACGTTTCTTGAGTTCGTTGTCAGTTTATAAAACTGTTGTGCTTGGTTGTTTTCTTCATCGATTTTTTTTTATTTTTTTATCGGTTGTTTCGTACTTTCAGGTGCTTGCCCGGTGCTTCAAACGTCACCACCTTGTATGCCGGTATGCCACCAGGTGCCACCGTCCATTAGCAGCTGCCAGGTGAAGCTCAACCACCATCAGCCGTCTTCACTGATAATCGTGCTCGAGTTTGGAGCCAACTCTGAGGCTGGAGTGGCGAGACGTATCCTGGTGCGAGCAGCACAAATCCCTAACAACCTCTCCCTCACCGTATGTGGTTCACCGATGTTGTGAATTGAGGGCCAAACAAACAAACAAAAAAGCCGTCTTCACTGGCGGACGAGCTAATTCTCCAAAGGGAGGGGAATCCTTCCAAATAATGGGGAATTGGTAGTTTTCAGGTATTTTTACCTACACCTTAGGAAACAAAATCCATTTTGTGAAACCCCCAAAGAGGGGGGAATTCCACTTTTCCCACCCCTTCTCGTCCGCTAGTGTACCAGCTGAAGCTCAACCACAATCACTAGGTCTTCACTGGCGGACGAGCTAATTCTCCAAAAGGAGGGGAATCCTTCCAAATAATGGGGAATTGATAGTTTTCAGGTATTTTTACCTACACCTTAGGGAACAAAATTTACTTTTTGAAACCGCCAAAGTGGGGGGAATTCCACTTTTCCCTCCCCTTCTGGTTCGCTAGTGGCCGTCTTGTCGGCTCGGTGGGCATGTTTAGTTTTTTTAAGTGAACATATGTGAACATAATATGAGATGTCACCACCCACTGGCGGACGAACCGATCTTCTAAAGAGAGGGAATTTTCTCAAAGAGGGGGGAATTTACAGTTTTTAGGCCATTTTACCTACACCTTAGGGAACAAAATTTACTTTTTGAAAATGCCAAAGTGGGGGAATTCCAATTTTCCCAACCCTTCGGGGGGAAATTCCACTCCCCCCTTCTTGTCCGCTAGTAAATGTCACCACCTAACCTATATGCATCACAAATTTGCGCCAAAATTATATTATGGATAATTTCAGTGTTAATCTGTACTTTTGTA
>OZ038444.1:4843903-4863903 GCA_964036265.1 Daptonema setosum
TATCTGGTTTGATTTTTCACCAGATATGGTCTGTTCTATCAGTTAGTTGACTGAACGCTTGATTTCTATTTCAATGTCCCGACTCACTAACTCACTCACTATGTATTGATTTGCAGTCTGCTCACAATACACCGAACCAGTCAGTCACCCTGTGTGCCATGAGTCGCCTCAACTACATTCATCCAGTCAGTCATCGTCATCCTATGTCCACCAGTCTCCTGCCTCCGCCACCTCCCATGCTCACGCTCGCTCCTCCTCCGGTTAAGAAAAAACAAAATTGAAAAAAAAATAAAAATAAATAAAAATAAAATAAAATAAGAACTAATAAAACAAAAAAAGACCCAAAAAAATGAAAAAATTAAAAATAAACCAAAAAAATAATAAAAAATGAAAATACAAAAAAAAATAAATAAAAAAATCCAAAAAGCCAAAAAATATTTGCCTGTGTAATTACATTTGTGATATTGTATTTATGATTTTTTTATTGTGATGATTATGTGTTCAACTTTACTCGTTTTGCTTCGTACTGTATGTACCGATTTGCCCACTGATGAATTATTGAAAAGATCTCTCCAAAATGGCTGATGGAGGTGAATATAATTCATCAATTGGTCACATTATTTGTTATCATTGTTACTTTGTGTAACCATTATTGTTACTGGTTTTGTTGTTGAATCTGGCCGTCAACGTTGTTGTTACGAGAATCTTAGTGTCTTTGCTGTTATTATGTTGTACTATTTTAAATTACTGAATTGAATGCGCGCCATTTTTTCTCGAATTTTCCAAATTTTGAATTGTTTGGCTCATTTATGATATATTAAGTTTATTTTATGATGTTATTCTAATTCCTAGTGCCTATGAAAAGAATAACATAATAGAAACACGACAAGAAGTGTGTATTGTGTGTTATATTTTCGTAGAACTACAACGTATATAGTTATGCTGCCTGCATGTTATGAATTATGATTAATTATTTTGAAAACTGCCTGATATTTCACTTTGTGCTTTGTGATTTTTTAGTTCTGTGGAAAAGTCCAGTGTAGACACACGACAAGGGGATTTTTCCCATAGAACTAGATACAGTAGTTCAGAGCGTATTTCAAATGCTATGATTCAATGTTGCTTACTTTCACATTTTACACTTGATTACTTGATTAAAAGTATTTATTCATGATGCATGTTATGAGTTCTGATTTTCTGATACTTTATTTTGCAACTGTCCGATTTTTTATTTCTGTGGAAAAGTCCAGTGTAAACTTACGACAAGTGGATTTTTGCACAGAATTCCATGAGCATATTTGTTGAGATGCTGTTTTCCCGGAAATGGTATTTTTCGTCTGCGGATTATTATAATAACAATTATTTCAATTGCTATAATTTACTGTTTGTTACAAATATGTTATACTATTTTCAATTGATAATGATACTGGATTTGAATGAGCGCCATTTTTTCCCTGTGACAGACCGTTTCATGCCTGATTTTGAACTCGACTGATGTTGTTTTATGTCGGTGCATGGAAGGAATAGTCTGACTAGAGCTACAAATGGCTATTTCATCGTATTTTTAGTTGATGCCACTAGCGGACGAGAAGGGGAGGGAAAAGTGGAATTCCCCCCTCTTTGGTATTTTCAACGAGTCGATTTAGTTCCCTAAGGTGTAGATAGAATGACCTGAATTTTGCCAATTTCCCCGTCTTTAGGGAAAATTCCCCTCTCTTTGGAGGAGTAACTCGTCCGCCAGTGGTTGATCCAATTGTGTACTATTTGGCCCACTCACGATTTATAGTTTCATGAAAAGAAGCACAAAGACACACGACAAGAAACGTGTATTATGTGTGTTTTTTTCGTAGAAATATAAGGCAGAACTTTATATTGATACTCAATGTTATGAATTCAGATTGTCTGATACATAAATGTTTCACGGGTAATTATGTAATTCTGCATTTGAAAGCAGTTTTACAGAATTTCACCCGATTATTTTTCGTTCATGCATGTTGTTACATGATTCTGCTAAGTACTTTTTTCTTGTATGTAAAATTTATTTTGTGAGAATAGTTTTTTTTCAACATTGCCTGCTGAGTACCGCCTACTCGCTATCATTGCATTTTTGAAATGCGAATTTGTGTGTTTTTACGGGTATCTGTATAATACTCCGTTTGAGAGTTTTACAGAATTTCACCCAATCATTTTGAGTATTTTCACGTATGTCATTTTCACTGTGAATTTTTTTTGTATATTTGTACATTTATACTATTCGAGGATAGTTTTTCACTATATGTAAAGATCATGTGAGAAACTACATGTAGTGAAACCCATTCTCGCTTAAAAAATACGATACATATCCGTCGTGTTTGTGAAAAGCTTTCCGAAATTGGATAAAACTTTTCACGTTCATGATGTGCTAATTTCAATATTTTCGGTGTTACTCGTGAACTAGCAATGATTTGATGAAAGAGAAGAGAACACATTCATTTCAAATCTTTGTTTGTTACACGTACTTTGTTATTTTGCAAAGTTTTATTTATTTTGTATAATATGTTTATAATATTGTACTGTACTTTTCAAAGTTTTTTTTTCACGGGGTTTCGAACCCCGGTTAGCGGTTTGTCATGTTGGCTTGCTGACCACTCGGTCATGTCATCGATGATAGCCGGTCATTTTATGTTGGTAGATTGGATACCATACCAACCGTTTTTTATTTGACCTATGATTTGTAACGATTTAGAAAATTCAAAAGTAAATGAGAGTTTTTTTCACAGAAATTGGCAGTTTTGACGCCCAATTACGTGCCTTGTGGAAAAGGTCCACTTTTTCTAAACCTTCAAAGAGGAGATAATTTTTTTTCTTCACTTTGTCGGTTACTGTTATAGCCAAAACATCTGATTGGGCAATTAAATTTGAATGCGCGCCATTTTCTTTTTTCAAAATGGCGTGCTTTCAAATTTAGTTCACTAATCAGTTGTACCTGCTATATTTAGGATTTTGCATGTTAACATGCAATTAGGATTCTTGTTGATCATGACTACACCTTTTGTGAATATCTAACGGAAAAACTTGATTGATGTGAGTTTTCGGTTTTTCGGCACCGACGTTTTTCTGTCAGATATTGACTAAAAGTGTAGTTTGCGTTTATTGTTGTTGACTCTGATAATGTTGTTGTTGTTGTTACGACATTAAAAGAGTATAATGTCGAAATAAAAAAAGAGTATAAAAAATCGGTGTTGGCGTTGGTTTGATTTTAGTACAAGAAAACAAAGTACAAGTGTTTTTACTTTAAATGTTATTAAACACGGTTGTTCAATGCTCCACGACAATTATGAATAAGAAATAAATAAATAAATATCACATAATACAAATCAGCTCTGATAATTCAAGAAACCAAGTTACAAAAAAATACTACATAAAACAGTAAACAGTGTATATTCAGTTTTTATACTTGGCTTGTGGTGATGTGAAGAAAAAAATCAGTCGGTCAATCATGGATTTGTTTACAGTAGGTTACTCAAAAATTGGATGTTTTAGGAACCAGTATAAACTGACTAATGAAACAAAAAAAAACAATTATTTAATGTAAAAATTAGTGAAAATCTCAAATTGAAACAAATTAATGAAGAATGTTGATGTCCAAGACTTAACACATCACTCGTTGACTGATGGTGTTTCTGATGATGACTGGTGCCGTTCGGTTCTTCTCGTTCCGACCCGATTGATGTGTGTGGTTGACTGACTGTCAGACTGAGACTGAGACTGTCGGATTGACAGACTGACTGTAGGATTGACTGTCGGATTGACAGACTGACTGAATGGCTGATTGGTTGACTGACTGACAGCCTGTGTGACTGACTAAATGACGGATTGACTGAAGGACTGACTGGCTGATTGACTGCGAACATGAGACAGAAACAAAACCCGATAAAGAAGATTGAAACAAATAAAAGAAGAAGGTTTATGTTCATGAATGAACACATCGCTCGTCGACTGATGGTGTTTATGGTATGGTATGAACGACTGTTGCCGTTCGGTTCATTTCATTCCGACCCGATTGATTGGTGTGACTGACTGACTGTCGGATTGACAGACTGGCTGACCGACTAACTGACTGTCGGGTTGGCAGACTGACTGACTGACTGACTGATTGACTGACTGAATATGCCACTGACGGATTGACTGACCGGTAACCACGACTGGTTGAGTAAATAACTGACGGATTGACTTACTGACTGTTGTACTGACTGACTGACTAACTGACGGCTTGATTGACTGATTTACAGACGGAATGACCGTAACGACGGCTGTCTGAATAACTAACTGACGGATTGACTGACTGAATGACCGCCTAAATGAAATCGACAGTCTGGCTGATTTATACACTCACTAACTTGTGCTGTTGCCGACCGTGGATAATATGCCTCATTTTTACTGCTTGACTGACTGTTCATTGACTATTCAAGAACTCGATCAGAACTTACTCACAAATCATCAGATGGACTAACTGATTGACTAATTAACGGATTGACTTTCTGATTGACTGACTGACTAAAAAACCGCCAACATGACTCATGAGACAGACAGGCAGGCTGGATGATTTATTCACTCACTAACTTGTGCTGTTGCTGACCGTGGACGACATGCCTCATCTCTTCACTGCTTGACTGACTGTTCATTGACTATTCAAAAACTCAATCAGAACTTACTCAGAAATATCATTCACATGCTTTTCTGATTCGAATCCCTTTGTTTACCGTGTGCATTAAAAAAATCGTCAAACAGTAAATAGCGATCAACTTATAATGGTATATCTGCAACTGGGACGATTTTGTAGTTTAGGGCCCGAGACGTTGGCGGCTCAGAAATAAGGCTCTATTCGAATCGAAAAACACTATGAGACTGGCAAACTCAATCGTCGGAAAGGAAACCGAGACCCAGCTTATTAAAGCCCGTATGTTGTTTCTGCGAACAAAAATCGGGCCCAAAACTCCTGATAGTGAAACATCAGACAATCAGTGTTACCACGCACATCAATCATCATCACCCCATGCTATACTGTTAAACTATGGTGTCAACCTAGTTGAGTTGAGGCTACTGATGTTTCATCATCAGATATTTGAGCAGTACGTTTGCTTGCAGTAATAACATTCGGGTTTTACATACGCACGAATCACCGGCGGACGAGCCAAACCTCCACAAAGGGAGGGGAATTTCCTTTAAGAGGGGGGAATTCACAGTTTATAGGCTATTCTACCTAAACCTCAAGGAACAAATTCTACGTTTTGAAATCTTCAAAGAGGGGAGAATTCACAGTTTATACGCCAGTCTACCTACACCTCAGGGAACAAATTCTACGTTTTGAAATCTCCAAAAATAGGGGAATTCCACTTTTCCAGCCTCTTCTCGTCTGCTATCGGCACGAATCGTGGGTTCTAGACATGGCAAGAACTTATTTTTATCAACCGGTAACGTCCGTATGTGAATGGATTAGACATCACGTTATGTGAAAAGTCGAAGCTTACCTCGGAAATTTCAACCTCATGGATTAGACATCACGTTATGTGAAAAGTCGAAGCTTACCTCGGAAATTTCAACCTCATGGACAGTGTAAATTTTTTGATGGTTGGGAGATCCGATTTTTAATTTACGGTTTTTAGGAGGCAATTCATGAATCTATGCCCCGTTGGTGACACTGATGGCCGAGCTAAAACCTCCCAAAGAGAGGGAATTTCGTAGAGGGTGGAACTCGGCAGTTCTGAGGCCATTTTACTTACACTTTAAGGAACAAAATCATTTTTTTTAAATTCACAAAGAGGGGGGAATTCCACTTTTCTCTCCCCTCTCGTTCACTAGTGCGTTAGTGACACTTGGCAGACATTGAATAGGAGAGCCGCAACGAAGCTGGCGGACGAGCTAAACCCCCAAAGGGAGGGAATTTCCTCAAAGAGGGGGAACACACCTTTGCCAGGAGTGCGTATTGTTTCAGAGTCCGGGGGGGTGGACTGTGAAACAACGGACTGTGAAACAACGGACTCTGAAACAACGGACTCTGAAACAACGGACTCTGAATAACGGCCGTATATTTTTCGGACTCTGAAACAACGGACTCTGAAAAAACGGACTCTGAAACAACGGTCATGTAGGGGTCATAGTAGGGTGTTACAAGGTAATTTATGGCATTCGGACTCTGAAACAACGGTCATTTAGGTGTCATAGTAGGGTGTTACAAGGTAATTTATGGCATTCGGACTCTGAAACAACGGTCATTTAGGGGTCATAGTAGGGTGTTAGAAGGTAATTTATGGCATTCGGACTCTAAAACAACGGTCATGTAGGGGTCATAGTAGGGTGTTAGAAGGTAATTTATGGCATTCGGACTCTGAAACAACGGTCATTTAGGGGTCATAGTAGGGTGTTAGAAGGTAATTTATGGCATTCGGACTCTGAAACAACGGTCATTTAGGGGTCATAGTAGGGTGTTAGAAGGTAATTTATGGCATTCGGACTGTGAAACAACGGTCATTTAGGGGTCATAGTAGGGTGTTAGAAAGTAATTTATGGCATTCGGACTGTGAAACAACGGTCATTTAGGGGTCATAGTAGGGTGTTAGAAGGTAATTTATGGCATTCGGACTCTGAAACAACGGTCATTTAGGGGTCATAGTAGGGTGTTAGAAGGTAATTTATGGCATTCGGACTCTGAAACAACGGTCATTTAGGGGTCATAGTAGGGTGTTAGAAGGTAATTTATGGCATTCGGACTCTGAAACAACGGTCATTTAGAGGTCATAGTAGGGTGTTAGAAGGTAATTTATGGCATTCGGACTCTGAAACAACGGTCATGTAGGGGTCATAGTAGGGTGTTAGAAGGTAATTTATGGCATTCGGACTCTGAAACAACGGTCATTTAGGGGTCATAGTAGGGTGTTACAAGGTAATTTATGGCATTCGGACTCTGAAACAACGGTCATGTTGGGGTCATAGTAGGGTGTTAGAAGGTAACTTATGGCATTCGGACTCTGAAACAACGGTCATTTAGGGGTCATAGTAGGGTGTTAGAAGGTAATTTATGGCATTCGGACTGTGAAACAACGGTCATTAAGGGGTCATAGTAGGGTGTTAGAAGGTAATTTATGGCATTCGGACTGTGAAACAACGGTCATTTAGGGGTCATAGTAGGGTGTTAGAAGGTAATTTATGGCATTCGGACTCTGAAACAACAGTCATTTAGGGGTCATAGTAGGGTGTTAGAAGGTAATTTATGGCATTCGGACTCTGAAACAACGGTCATTTAGGGGTCATAGTAGGGTGTTAGAAGGTAATTTATGGCATTCGGACTCTGAAACAACGGTCATGTAGGGGTCATAGTAGGGTGTTAGAAGGTAATTTATGGCATTCGGACTCTGAAACAACGGTCATTTAGGGGTCATAGTAGGGTGTTAGAAGTTAATTTATTGTATTCGGACTCTGAAACAACGGTCATGTAGGGGTCATAGTAGGGTGTTAGAAGGTAACTTATGGCATTCGGACTCTGAACCGAAAGGTAGAGATTGAATTTGTAATTAACGATTGAATTTGTTCTGGAAATTATTTTTGCTATTTGTCAATGGTATAGCCTACAAGAACTAAAGTTTTCTGAAAGTTTTTCTTCTGCGTATCAATACCGTTTTTTTCACGTGGAAATTGTTTATTTCACTGCAAGTCAAACATCGATGACAATTATAAGATCACTGAACAACCATTATATGTATACTAGGGACTGCAGCCCGGTATTGGGCCCGGGGATTCTGCTCGAGTTGTGCTTCTGTGCGCGCTTCGCGCGCTTTACCGGGTATTCTGCCGAGTATTCTGCCGAGAATTAGGGCCGAGTATTAGAGATCTGGGTATTAGATTGTTGTACTACATTGTTAAACACTGCTCTATTGAACCAGTTAGTTTGGTGGAAGGTAATCTATCGAGCCAGTTTCACAATCCCGTTGCAATGAATATCCCGTGGAAATAATCTATTGAGCCATTTTGAAGCTTCCCGTGGAAAGTAATCTATTACCGTTGCGTTGATCATTGCATGTAAAAATATTATTTAAAAAAATATTACTTTCAGTATTGGATATATCCCGTGAACACTAAAATCAGATTAATTTAGCATATGAATAATCTATTGAGCCATTAGGAACTTCCCGTGGAAAGTAATCGATTGCCGTTGCAATGAATATCCCGTGGAAATAATCTATTGAGCCATTTTGAAGCTTCCCGTGGAAAGTAATCTATAACCGTTGCGTTGATCATTGCATGTAAAAATACTATTTAAAAAAGTATTACTTTCAGTATTGAATATATCCCGTGGACACTAAAATCAGATTAATTTAGCATATGAATAATCTATTCAGCCATTAGGAACTTCCCGTGGAAAGTAATCGATTGCCGTTGCAATGAATATCCCGTGGAAATAATATATTGAGCCATTAGGAACCTTCCGTGGAAAGTAATCTATTGCCGTTGCAATGAATATCCCGTGGAAATAATCTATTGAGCCATTTTGAAGCTTCCCGTGGAAAGTAATCTATTACCGTTGCGTTGATCATTGCATGTAAAAATATTATTTAAAAAAATATTACTTTCAGTATTGGATATATCCCGTGGACACTAAAATCAGATTAATTTAGCATATGAATAATCTATTGAGCCATTAGGAACTTCCCGTGGAAAGTAATCGATTGCCGTTTTAATGAATATCCCGTGGAAATAATCTATTGAGCCATTTTGAAGCTTCCCGTGGAAAGTAATCTATTACCGTTGCGTTGATCATTGCATGTAAAAATATTATTTAAAAAAAGTATTACTTTCAGTATTGGATATATCCCGTGGACACTAAAATCAGATTAATTTAGCATATGAATAATCTATTCAGCCATTAGGAACTTCCACTCAGATTAATTTAGCATATGAATAATCTATTCAGCCATTAGGAACTTCCCGTGGAAAGTAATCGATTGCCGTTGCAATGAATATCCCGTGGAAATAATATATTGAGCCATTAAGAACCTTCCGTGGAAAGTAATCTATTGCCGTTGCAATGAATATCCCGTGGAAATAATCTATTGAGCCATTTTGAAGCTTCCCGTGGAAAGTAATCTATTACCGTTGCGTTGATCATTGCATGTAAAAATTTATTTAAAAAAATATTACTTTCAGTATTTGATATATCCCGTGGACACTAAAATCAGATTAATTTAGCATATGAATAATCTATTGAGCCATTAGGAACTTCCCGTGGAGAGTAATCGATTGCCGTTGCAATGAATATCCCGTGGAAATAATCTATTGAGCCATTTTGAAGCTTCCCGTGGAAAGTAATCTATTACCGTTGCGTTAATCATTGCATGTAAAAATATTATTTAAAAAAAGTATTACTTTCAGTATTGGATATATCCCGTGGACACTAAAATCAGATTAATTTAGCATATGAATAATATATTCAGCCATTAGGAACTTCCCGTGGAAAGTAATCGATTGCCGTTGCAATGAATATCCCGTGGAAATAATTTATTGAGCCATTAGGAACCTTCCGTGGAAAGTAATCTATTGCCGTTGCAATGAATATCCTGTGGAAATAATCTATTGTGTCATTTTGAAGCTTCCCGTGGAAAGTAATCTATTGCCGAACTAAACAGGTGTTAAAACAGGCTTTTGTCCCATTTCATAAAATGGGGACATACGTGAAAACAGGCTTTTGTCCCCATTTATTTAAATGGGGACAGTTGTGAAAACAGGCCACTGGTCGCTACTGAAACATTAGCTCGTTTAGGCTCATGAAACATTAACTCATATAACTTTAATGTATGAAACATTAGTTCGTTTTGACGTTAATATAACAAACTGCATTTTGTCCCCATTTCTTAAAATGGGGACAGCTGTTTTCTACTGAAACATTAGCTCGTGAAACATTAACCCACTATAACTTTAATGTATGAAACATTAGTTCGTTTTGACGTTAATATAACAAACTGCATTTTGTCCCCATTTCTTAAAATGGGGACAGCTGTTTTCTACTGAAACATTAGCTCGTGAAACATTAACTCATATAACTTTAATGTATGAAACATTAGTTCGTTTTGACGTTAATATAACAAACTGCATTTTGTCCCCATTTCTTAAAATGGGGACAGCTGTTTTCTACTGAAACATTAGCTCGTGAAACATTAACCCACTATAACTTTAATGTATGAAACATTAGTTCGTTTTGACGTTAATATAACAAACTGCATTTTGTCCCCATTTCTTAAAATGAGGACAGCTGTTTTCTACTGAAACATTAGCTCGTGAAACATTAACCCACTATCGGACTGAAACATTAGCTCGTGAAACATTAACCTTTTATCGGCCTACTCCAGACTGCTATTGCTGCACCATACGTGAAAATAGCAACTGTGGTTAACCGGGCTGGCGTTAACTGTGGTAAACCGGGCTGGCGTTACGGACGAACACTGTTTCTTTATAGTATTAGATGGGTAAAAATAACATTTTTGACGAATTAATTAATTCTGGTTGTGTGGGCCGAGAATGTTTGATTTTGTTCGAACAGCAATGATATTTTTCAAACCCTCCAGGCCTTGGACAAACGCGTTAGCCCATCGTGACGGAAAGTTTCATAGTTACTACATGCCTGGTTGCATATTTTGGAACTGCGACGGTTATTTGTCATAATCCCGAATTTCACTTTTTTATTCTGGATTCACAAAGATTAGGGGTGTGCCGGGTTTTTTCGCGTTTTGGGTGGGGCGGGGGTAGCCGACAAAAATCCCATACTACCCGCCCAGTCCGAAAAATGCCATAAATTACCTTCTAACACCCTACTATGACCCCTAAAAGACCGTTGTTTTAGATCCGAATGCCATAAATTACCTTCTAACACCCTACTATGACCCCAACATGACCGTTGTTTCACAGTCCGAATGCCATAAATTACCTTGTAACACCCTACTATGACCCCTAAATGACCGTTGTTTCACAGTCCGAATGCCATAAATTACCTTCTAACACCCTACTATGACCCCTAAATGACCGTTGTTTCACAGTCCGAATGCCATAAATTACCTTCTAACACCCTACTATGACCCCTAAATGACCGTTGTTTCACAGTCCGAATGCCATAAATTACCTTCTAACAACCTTTCTTTATGACCCCTAAATGACCGTTGTTTCAGAGTCCGAATGCCATAAATTAATTTCTAACACCCTACTATGACCCCTAAATGACCGTTGTTTCACAGTCCGAATGCCATAAATTACCTTCTAACACCCTACTATGACCCCTAAATGACCGTGGTTTCAGAGTCCGAATGCCATAAATTACCTTCTAACACCCTACTATGACCCCTAAATGACCGTTGTTTCACAGTCCGAATGCCATAAATTACCTTCTAACACCCTACTATGACCCCTAAATGACCGTTGTTTCACAGTCCGAATGCCATAAATTACCTTCTAACACCCTACTATGACCCCTAAATGACCGTTGTTTCACAGTCCGAATGCCATAAATTACCTTCTAACACCCTACTATGACCCCTAAATGACCGTTGTTTCAGAGTCCGAATGCCATAAATTAATTTCTAACACCCTACTATGACCCCTAAATGACCGTTGTTTCACAGTCCGAATGCCATAAATTACCTTCTAACACCCTACTATGACCCCTAAATGACCGTTGTTTCACAGTCCGAATGCCATAAATTACCTTCTAACACCCTACTATGACCCCTAAATGACCGTGGTTTCAGAGTCCGAATGCCATAAATTACCTTCTAACACCCTACTATGACCCCTAAATGACCATTGTTTCACAGTCCGAATGCCATAAATTACCTTCTAACACCCTACTATGACCCCTAAATGACCGTTGTTTCAGAGTCCGAATGCCATAAATTACCTTCTAACACCCTACTATGACCCCTAAATGACCGTTGTTTCAGAGTCCGAATGCCATAAATTACCTTCTAACACCCTACTATGACCCCTAAATGACCGTTGTTTCAGAGTCCGAATGCCATAAATTACCTTCTAACACCCTACTATGACCCCTAAATGACCGTTGTTTCACAGTCCGAATGCCATAAATTACCTTCTAACATCCTACTATGACCCCTAAATGACCGTTGTTTCAGAGTCCGAATGCCATAAATTACCTTCTAACACCCTACTATGACCCCTAAATGACCGTTGTTTCACAGTCCGAATGCCATAAATTACCTTCTAACACCCTACTATGACCCCTAAATGACCGTTGTTTCAGAGTCCGAATGCCATAAATTACCTTCTAACACCCTACTATGACCCCTAAATGACCGTTGTTTCAGAGTCCGAATGCCATAAATTACCTTCTAACACCCTACTATGACACCTAAATGACCGTTGTTTCAGAGTCCGTTGTTTCAGAGTCCGTTGTTTCAGAGTCCGTTGTTTCAGAGTCCGTTGTTTCAGAGTCCGTTGTTTCAGAGTCCGTTGTTTCACAGTCCGTTGTTTCACAGTCCGACCCCGTTTCGTTGTTTCACAGTCCACCCCCCCGGACTCTGAAACAATACGCACTCCTGGCAAAGGTGTGAGGGGGAATCGGCAGAAGTTAGGTCATAAATTACCTAAACCTTCCGGAAAAAACTCAACTTTTTGAAACACTCAAAGAGGGGGAATTCCACGTTTCCCCCCTTCTCGTTTACTCCACTAGTGCGTTAGTGACACTTGGCACACATTGAATAGAAGCTAAACCCCAAAGGTAGGGGAATTTCTTCAGAGGGGGAATCGGCATAAATTAGGCTATTTTTCCTACTCAAACTCAACTTTTTGAAAACGCCAAAGAGTGGGGAACTTCACTTCCCCTTCTCGTCCCATCTAAGTCCAGCCACTTCCCAATACCTCACTGTAATGAATCAAAAGAATCTCATATTTCGCACGCCGAACCTTTGACTGAAAATTCTATAAGCATCTAGCCATCGCAATAATCATAAAAAAACGTTGAATACACATGCAGCCACCGTACGTAGCTGACGTACGCCTCACTGCTCTCTACCACACAAGATAACTTCAATCATTTACTCTGATAGTAAAACGGTATCTCGAGAATCCTTGACAATCCAATTCAACATTTCTGTGATCGTGAAAACGGCGTTGAACCTAACCAACCATAGCCATGCTTATGCAAGTTGTTCGTCTAATGCCATATCTACAAAAACCTTGAAATCTATTTTATCATAATTTTTTATTCTATTCAGCAGCTTGTCCTGGTTTTGCTGGACAGAGTTCCGCTGTGATCTAGATTTCTTTTTTCCTACGGGAGGGGTCCGTCCTACCTACAGTAGTTTCATTGCATACCATACTACGGGGGTAATACGAGATTTGTAGCGGACGCGGTCCCTTATACACTGGGACCAGTGTTTCGCCCGCTCACTTTCTCAAACTGATTTAAGTGGCGGATTACTTTTAAAATTTTTTTAAGATGTGCTATTATATCCGCCACTGAACACAGCTTGAGAAAGCTAAAGACGACGCTTAACAAGAAATGGAAGCGAAATCACTAAAACGGTGATACAGATAAACGCAAATAAACAATAATAAACGGTAATACAACAAAAATATAATAATAAAATGAATATAATATACAAACATAACATACATGATGAAGATTTGGCACGCAGAAGAGTCTTCTTGCCGGAAGAAATTGAACAAGTGTCAATAAAACCTCATTGGAACGGTGAAATCGGTTAAAACGGGGAATTTTAGTAACAAAAAAAATCTCAATGAACCACAAATCAGCGAATAGCCACGACAAGTACTGTATATCAACATGAAAACCACTATATAATTTAAAAAAGTTAAGCAAAAAGCAACACCAAACAAGACCGTCAAAGGCGATAACAAACGTAACAACACACTAGACATACGATAATAAAACCAACATCTTACAATACAAAAATAATACAACCAATATCCAAAGCAGAACTAATGATAAAAACACCAACATCGGATAATATTAACGCTAATCAGAACCAACATCGAACAACAAAAAAACAACCCACAATAATGAAACCAACATTAATTTACAAAAAACATCAAAATCTCTAATTTGTTTCTTCTATTGATATTCATCCGAGCCAACGTAGGCATCGACCTGAAGGTGTGGTTATCGTAGGGCAAGTTACACGACAGCCAACACTGCAATAAAAAACTCGTTATTAAGTGAGTTTGAGGCAGTGTTTCGCATCAGAGCCTGAATTATGGCTCATTCAAAGTTTTTGGCGCGCAGTTTGAATTCAAATTTGTTTTCGGTGCGCTTTCAAATTTGAGAAACGAATTAATTTTCACATAATATTTGGACAACCTACAAAAATTGCGCAAAATGTCATGCCAGTTCACGTAAACGGCCTATAAAATCAGTTTTTGTAAACAAGAAACCCTGACCAAGCTGTATAAATATGTGATCATAAATGAGCAGGAAAAGCTATAACTTAGAGTTATAAATCACACAATCATGCGAATTTGTCCAGTAAAACGCTATTTGTCTATGTAAATTCCTACGTTCAGCTAATCTAGTCCGTCACCAGGTTTGTAAAAGATTTCACTAAGGGTCCTTTCAGAATCCAAAGGAATGTAAAAAGTAAAATCTGTAAACCTATTGACCAAAAAGTCAAATTTTTTCCTGAATCTTTTTCGTTTATAGGTTTACAGATTTTACGTTTACTTCCCTTTTTACTTCGGATTCTGAAAGCACTTAAGAGTGATCATTCAAGCAACAACTATGATGCAAAACCTAGCTATGAACCTAGCATAAGCGAACGAACACTAATCAATAATGGTAACTAACCGAAAATCGAACCGTTTAGTGATCTTAACGAGATCGCGGTGGCACAGAAACTGATAATGGCTTCGCCTTCAGAGACGATGACCCGATGACGAATCTGAATATAAAAACGGAGTTACCAGATCTTAATCCAATCGAGTAATAAAAGTAGTAAGTTTTTTATGTATGTTATAATCAAAACTGAATACCTGAGGCTAAACGAAATCTCACCAGTTAATTACACAGCCACACCCAGCTTTAGTTTTCAGCCACTCACAACAACCAAAAAATCAAAGTTGGAAGGATTTTGAATTGAGAATGGAGTCTGACTGGACCTGCAGATTTATCCTAAAACAAACCAACAAAGCACTTGCATAATTAAACTGACCATCTGCGAAACTCGGGACTGCAGTCGAATTCGTCGTTCTCGTTAAGCAGCGTGTACAGTTCGATGAGCTGAAATGTTAAGATAAAAGTTGAAATAATCAAATAACGCAGCTTATTGGCATAGTAAATATTAAAACAAGACTTATTTTGAACACAAAAAACTTATCAGCACAGATTAATTGACAGCTTACAACCATAGCAGATTCAGGAAAATATTATTGTGACTTACACCATTGTTATGTGCCTGGCCTGAGTTCAAATTGAGTTCAGTGTCAGTGAAATAAAGTATACTTATGGGATGGCTGGGCTGGGTAAATATTGTGCTCACATTACACGTTTTCAAGCAAAGTCTCTACGATTATACGATACATAGTTTTTCTAATATAAAACATGCGAACAACAAGACCTCGTTATTAGTGATTGATTTATTTTCATTCAATTCAGTTCAAGACTAGACAGTTCAAGCATTCGAATCGAATTGAAGTAACCAAGGCGGCACATAAAAGATTTCGTAGATATTATAAAATTAAAAGATGACACCACATACGACATGAGGAAAGAAAGGAACGAACGTTTTTTTAATATAGTTAAAAACGCACCTAATCGGAGCACGGATTGCGGCTGGGAGCACTAGCGGACGAGAAGGGGTGGGAAAAGTGGAATTCCCCCCTCTTTGGCGGTTTCAATAAGTGGAATTTGTTCCCTAAGGTGTAGATAAAATGGTCAAATTTCTGCCAATTCCCCCCTCTTTGGAGAGATTCCCCTCCCTTTAAGGGATTTGCTCGTCCGCCAGTGGCTGGGAGGCAGAAGTTGTACTTGTGTGACTTGGCTTCGTAATTGTCGTTGAATCGAACTGAAAATTAAATCAATGATTGAATAGCAGAAATACGACACTGGTAATTTTCACATACTTAACACTAAAGTTTCAAATCTCGTGTGGAATATACATTTCTTTCCGAGTAAATTCCGATATTTTCCAGTTAACATTTTTTTTCTGTGTCCAAAACCAACGGTAACAAAAAACAGGAGAACATATCAATCAAAACATCGTCAAACAACCAAAACTCGAATCAGTGAATTTGGTCAAAAATGTCTTTATAATTTGATGAAAATTCCACTTTGAGACCACAACTTCGAATTATTTATTTTAACATAAATTATTCAACGTAATTCATACTCAACGAGCTCCACAATCCACAACTTGAGATTTAACGTTTGGTCATTAAAATATAGGATGCAAAACAATTTAGTGAAAAAAAAATAATTCAATAATTTGACGAAAACTCCACTTCCACAGCTTTGAATTATAAGTTTTTGTCATAAAACATTCAACGAAGTTCATAATCCACAACTTGAGATTTAACGTTTGGTCATTAAAATATAGGATGCAGAACAATTTAGTGAAAAATATAATTCAATAATTTGACGAAAACTCCACTTCCACAGCTTTGAATTATAAGTTTTTGTCATAAAACATTCAACGAAGTTCATAATCCACAACTTAGGATTCAACTTTTGGACATACAAATATAGGATGCAGAACAATTTAGTGAAAAAGTAATCCAATAATTTGACGAAAACTCCACTTCCACAGCTTTGGATTATAATTTTTTTTCATAAAACATTCAACAAAGTTCACAATCCACAATTTGAGATAAAAATTTTTGTCATAAAAATGTTAGATCCAGAACATTATTGACGTCTCAATGGATCACCGGGCTGATCGCTGCCAGCTGGTCCAGTGTTGACCCAACCCTGTCAGAGGCCGCGGGCGCTTGGACCGAGTCAACCGACTGCGATCGCCTGGTCATGGACGTGAAGGGTTGGTGGTCCAGTGTTTTGATCCAACACACAGTGCACCAGTTGAGACATCACAACGTTTCTGATCCAGTCGTTTTTGATCCATTTTTGTCATAAAATATAGTGTTTAGATCCATACATTTTGAGCCGGTGTTTTGATCCATTTTTGTCATAAAATCCAAAGTTTTGATCCATAAATTTTGAGTCAGTGTTTTGATCCATTTTTGTCAAAAAAATCCAGTGTTTTGATCCATACATTTTGAGCCAGTGTTTTGATCCAACACACGGCACCAGTTGAGACATAACAACGTTTCTGATCCAGTGGTTTTTTTAGATGAAAAACATGAGATTCTTTTTTAAGTTGACTAAGAATAAAAAAAAGATTCTATCCGTTGAGTTTGTGCTGGTGGATCTGTGCCAGCCGTGTTCAATCGATGGTCCCGCCAGCCAGTCGATGTTTCAGTTGATGTTGACCAGAAACATAACAAATAAAATAGTTAGAATGTGCCGTTCCTAGCAAGGTATACATCAAGGCATTGTTATAACCGATCTTTTTTTAACTCTTACTGGAAATTTGACTAAACTTTAGATAAACGATCCGACTGGCAAGTTTTTTCTAAAATCAGAAACAGTTAGGCAGTGTGTTTGCATTTTCTTTCTTAAAGCAACTGCTCTGATAAACGAACCAACTCAGAAGTGGCCGATCCCGAAACGTCAACTCGGCCTGTCGTTGCTTCAGTCGTTGCTTCGTTGCTGAAACAGAAATCAGTCAGTTCAGCGTGATAAACGCGAAGGAAATGATTAGATAACAGCGAGAATCGGATGAGATATTATAGACATGATAATAATTCGGGTCGCACCATTATAGTTTTACCAGCTTCAAACTTTGGAGGATTGGAGCACACGGAAACTGTGTCGACAGGAATGTTTTGCACAGTTTATAGTCGAAAATGAATTTCTGTTCCCAAAAGCTGCGTGAATTCTCGATAAACAACCTGATGTTTTAGGGTGTCACATTTTTTGTCGATGAACATTTCGTCTGTACAGGGAAGAGAAATCACTTTTATCCGACGATATCTTCATCGACAAAAAATGTGACACCCCAAAACATCAGGTTGTTTATCGAAAATTCACGCAGCTTTTTGGAACAGTAATTCATTTTCGACTATAACAAATAATTTTGCAAGTAGGTTATGCACGTATATGCAATGAATTCAGCGCAGTTTTTGTTTGTTTTTCCAAATGTTACGTGAAAACAGTTATTATTTCTCGAAATTTCGTAAGCGCGCCAAAACCAGATTTGAATTCAAATTGCGCGCCAAAAAAGTTTTTTGGCCAACAAGAAACCCTGGATAGGCTATAACACATCTAGCTTGGTCAAGGTACCTCGTTGTCAAAATTATTTAAATTGGCTCTTTATGCACTTGATTGTTCTCATAAAGAATTTTAAGAAATAATTTAATTTTTTTGAAAACAATCAACTTTTGGAATAGTCATACCACGTTCTGTTATAGTCAGAATAACAGGCAAAGTGATACCAAGGACAGCATTTTGTTTCGCAATGATCCACTGAAACCAGATTTTGTAGTATAAAAAATTTGCCGAACTTCATTGCTTTATTAATTTTTATTATTCTTCAAGGAGATCACGCCGCTCATTTGTGCCTGAAAATTCCCATGATTTCACTAATAAATCCGTTTTTTTCTTTTTTATGTTTTTGTTTTAACTGACTGTTTTACCCTGACTGAAACGTTAGTGAACCAAATGAAACTACTGATGATTGCAAAAAACCCTACCTGTTCTTACACTTTTGTGATGATCAGGTTGAAACGAACTTCAGTGAAAACCAGCGAAACGAACCGTCTCAAATCGAAACGAGAAACGTCTGTCGCGCACGACTTTTGTGCACAACTTTTTTTTGTTTTGATCAGGTTTTCATATCGATGACTGACCAACAATATATTGAGAGTTTCGATAATGTTTTCAGTGTGTTGAAAATGTTTTTTTCCACCAACCAGGATATGATACTTGATATGACTTAGTTATAACAACCAGACCCAATGCGGTCGGTGTCTCTGATACTCCTGCATTCGTGACACATCATGCATGGCACGAATTCTACATTCAGAAGGGTGTGAGTGAGTGATGTAGTGGGTGAGTGAGTGAGTGAGTGGGTGGGTGAGTGAGGTAGTGGGTGAGTGAGTGAGTGAGTGAATGAGCGGGTGAGTGAGGTAGTGGGTGTGTGAGTGGGTGAGTGAGAGAATGGGTGAGTGAGTGAGTGATTGAGTGAAAGAGTGAGTGAGCGAGTGCGTGAGTGAGTTAGTGAGTGAGTGAGTGAGTGAGTTACTGAATTAGAGAAAGAATAGGAAAGTGAGTGAGTGAGTGGGTGACAAAAAGTATGGATTAGTTATTTAATCTTTCATGCCAGCAATCTTCTGTTGAGCCATCGATCGAGTGAGTGCTTTAGTGGAACTGTGCGTGAGTGAGTGAGTGAGTGAGTGAGTGAGTGAGTGAGTGAGTGAGTGAATGAGTAAGTTGGCTTACTACCACTACTGCACTGAACACCAATAGAGCTCCGATGCATCTGCTTATAATTTTGATGTATGTATATAAACGTTATTTCAAAGCTGAAAAATATAAATTAGTTTTTTATATAAAAAACAAAAAATTACAAATGAAAAGTTTCTCAGCGTTTTGCTCACATATTCGTTCTGTCTAAAACAATGTCCAATCAGGCGTGTACATCGAAATGAAGGAAGCAAAGAAATAAAAAAATCAGCCACTATAGCATATAGAGCTCAGGGGAAAAAAATCTTTATCCGTCACTAAATGAAAAGTTTTACAATCAGCCTGCCACTTCTAATCAGCCTCACCATGGTCCATGACACCGCAAAACGACACGACAATTACAAAAATAATAATAACAATAACAACAACATTGACAACAACAACAACAACAACCACAAAAAACCACCACCACAACATTAAGAACAAC
>OZ038444.1:4868903-4906281 GCA_964036265.1 Daptonema setosum
TGGACAACATACGAAAACTTTGCGCCACTCATTGAAAACGTGAAAGCGGCCCACAAACTTAGTTTTTCATAACAAGAAACCCTGACCAAGCTATATCACCATTGGTTTACGTAAAAAAACTGTATTTTTTTTTATAAAATTTTCACCACGGAGGTTTTTGTATGGTGACTGTTTCACCATTGGTTTGCGGTGAAAACTTTACAAAAATCTAATTTAAATTATGAGAGATGCAATGCAGGCGTTGGATGCAAATCACCAAGTTTAGAAGGATCCTCTTAATGGGCGCCTATGTGGTGCATTGGATTTATTCTCCACAACAACAACTGTTCTACAACAACAAACACAAACTCAACAACAAATAAAAATGTTAAACCAACAACAACAGTTATAAAAACAACAACCAGGAAATAAAATACAGAAGTTACTAAAACAAACTGAACAACAACAACAGAACTCAATTCAACAACAACGATAAAAATTCTGAAACAACATCATTAAATTAAAATTCAACAACAACAATAACAAAACAGAAATGTCGACAATAAAACCAAAACAATAATAAACAAACTCGAGGAAAGTAAATTCTGAAACAAAATAACAAAAAAACCAATCAGGTCTTGTCCAATCTGACTCAATTATCTCGATCTCAATCGACTGGTGCCACGTCACCGTAATGCCGGACGGTGGTGCCGTGACAAGTCGCCTTGAAGCAATGGCGGACGAGCGAAACCTCCAAAGGGAGGGGAATTTCGTCAAGGACGGGGAATCGGCAGTTTCAGGGCCATTTTACCCACACCTTGGAGAAGAAATTCTACTTTTTGAAAACTCCAAAAAGGGGGAATTCCACTTTTCCCATCCTTTCTTGTCCGCTAGTGAACTCATCCTCAAGCCGATCGTCGTTCCACGGTACCGTATCGCCGCATCATCAAGGGACGGACGATCAACATACACCAGCGGACGAGAAGGGGTGGGAAAAGTGGAATTCCTCCCTCTTTGGCATTTTCTGCGTGGCACAATCGTAGACCGCCAACACGATCATGTTGTACCATTGATGAGCCAATCTACCAAAGCGAAGAACATTTTTGATGCAGTCTTGAGGCCATTTCACCTACACTACAGGTTAAAGAATAAATATTAATTTTCGTTCCGTTCTTCTATCTCGTCCGCTAGTGCCGTGGCACTGACACAGCGTCCGTTGCTTTCCCCGTGGCACAATCGTAGAGCACCAACATGACAAGGATGTACATACCACCGATCCATGTTCCGACTGTGGCCCTCGAACTGGCGCAGTGGGGAAAGAACCCACCTGGCAATCGGCAGGCACTTGGTTCGGAACCTGCGCATGTACCTAACCTGCACAAAAAAAATTATAAGTTGATCAACTTTGTATTAACATATTGCGAAAAATTTGAATTACTTGGCCCTATATTTTATGCTCAATAGAACACGTTTATAAAACAAACTCCCCAAAGGTTTTAGCCTTTTCGTTTTACGAAGACATCCCATTTTAGGCTATAACTAAGACTGTGAAATTTTTTTGATAGATCCACTCATTCTTATTCAGAAAACATAATTTTCCATGAACACTTTTTTGTCCTGCAAATAATGTAACTAAATTTGAAAGCCCGCCATATTTCGGTTATGGAGCCAGATTTTTCCATTCATGAATAACAATATGCAGCATACATATGTACCACCGAACCAAGTTACAACTTACGTCGTCGAATGGGCGCAGTGGTGAAAGAACCCACCTGACAACCAGAAGGCACTCGGTTCAAAACCTGCGTACCTAAATTGAACGTCAGTGTTTCCTATCATACAGGTTGAGTAAAAAATTTTGAATTTAGAAGTTGATAAGTTGATCAACTCACTCTTAAAATACTTGTCAGAAATACTTTGTCAGAAAAGTCTAAATTACTATACATAAATTTTGTCAGGAAATTTCGAATGACTGGCCAAATATTTTTTATACAACAAAAAAGTTCTCCACTCGTCTTTTAACGGAAAATTTATAATTTTAGGCTAAACAAATTTCAAATGATTAGTTCCACTTAATCTCATTCCCAGAACGCAGTTTTTTTCATAAGAACTGTACTTACCTCACCCTCACTTGATAGCTAATTTTTTCTTTAGATGATCAGAGTACGTAAAGAAATGATGATTTGTTCTATAGTTTTATGTTTATAACAAGGCATTCTTGGATGAAAGCTAGTGCAAAATTTCGACACCGACTACTTACTACTTTTTACACATGGTTAATTGAAAATGTACATTTCTGAGCGAATAACATTTGGCAGTCAATTTTTTGTCCGAAATTAATTTTTTTTTTATAAACTGAAAGGGAACTTGAAACAAGACAAAAGAACAAAAAATGCCATTAATAAAATAAAAATTAGGTGTGCAACTACATTCCAAAAATACCATAAATTTCTCTCATCAGCCTCATACTGATTGAATTGAAAAAAATCCCAGCGTACAACAAAACAGCTGGGCGATTTTCTTCAAAAATATATTCATAAAAAAATGTGGCGCGCTATCTTTTCTTAATTCAAATCTGAATTTGGCATAAGACATTAAATTTGAAATTATGTAACACTTTTCCATTCATGCGTAAAACGTCATATGCAGTGGACAATCAATCATCGGTGGCAAAAATCAAACGGGTTTTCTCAAAAATCACCGACAAACATTGATTGCCAAAAAAAATTAAAAAAAAACAGAAAATAATGATAAAAATTAGTCCTTTTTTTCAAAGTTTTCAAAGTGTCTTTGTAATACGTTAATAACACCTCTAAAGTGTAATATAGAATTTCAGAAGTGTGAGAAAAGTTCTAAAAACACATTTTGTCCCCATTTCATAAATGGGGACAAAATGCCGTCTCCCCCAGTCAATATGCTAAGCCGCCAAATGAATTAATTTTTATATTCAGTCATGGCCAGCGCTCACACGGGTGCAAGCCTACGGCGATCTGCTGAATCGCCAGCCCGAGCTAAAGAGCTTCTTGAGATTCAAGTGAAAAAATGACACGTTAACTTGTCCAACCCGGGTAACACCCACTGAACGTGATGATTGCATGTTATAGCATACAGCTGTTGGGTTGAGTCGAACAGTCGACTACTGTGCATCACCTTCTCTTACATTTGATGCAGCTATGTAACGATTCACAAGTTGGAGTAGTTAACACTACAACTTTTCACTTGAATTCCAGGCAGTTCTTTACCTTACTTTAATCAATTATTCCATACGAGTTTGGGCTCAAAACTGTTATCTAAGTCATCAGAATTATTAAATAAATCTAAATGAGTACCCTACTGATGATTTGGGACATGTATGGTCGGTCCTGGTTAGATACCAGGAATTTGGAAAAAAATAAAATGAAAATGAATAAAAAAAATGTGCTGATTTTTTTTGGCAATCCATGCCGACAGACATGACACGCATTCAAATTCGGTCAAACTGAAAATGCCATGGTTTTACATGAATATCACCGAATGATGATGATTATTATGCTTTTCACCATAAATTGAGATTCATTAAATGACGTGCGAGACTGCTGGAAATCACCAGATTACGGTGACTAAAATACCCACGATCGATTTACGCGCGATTTTTTGTCAAGGAAAAAACACCATTTATGCGGTCATAAAAGCAGAGATATGTGGATAGCTTCAAATTTTGATGCATAATTATATCATGCGTACATGTGGTATATAAGCACCACCCCACCATCGCAAATGGTGACTGCATCACCGTAACATCACCGGTTTGCGCGCGAATTTGAAGCAAATAATTCTTATGGTTAGAAATGAGTTGATGCGCTTCACCATCACATAAGTTAGGTGACTCCACTTATTGCGTGCTTTCAGTGGAAATATCACCACAAATACATTCGGTGATGTGGCACAGAAAGCGCCATGGTGCCTGCAGCCTGACTGTCCATGTATGGCACCGCACCACTAGTTTACGCGCGAATTCCGCAGAAAACAAATCACCATTGAAATGGTGACTAAACGTTGACACCAACAACAACAAAATAATGCAAACAACAACAACAACAACAACAACAACAACAACGACAACAAAATAACTCAAACCACAACAAAAACAACAACAGTATCAACAACAACAAAAAACCAAAATTAAAAATGTACAACAAAAGTTACAAAAACGAACTGAACAACAACAACAACAACAACAACAACAACAACAACAACAACAACAACAACAACAACGACAACAACGACAACAAAATAACTCAAACAACAACAACAACAACAACAGTATCAACAACAACAAAAAACCAAAATTAAAAATGTACAACAAAAGTTACAAAAACGAACTGAACAACAACAACAACGACAACGACAACAAAATAACTCAAACAACAACAACAACAACAACAACAACAGTATCAACAACAACAAAAACACAATTAAAAATGTACAGCGAAAGTTACAAAAAACAAAATCAACAACGGCAACAACAACAACAACAACAAATACAAAATAATGCAAACAACAACAACAACAACAACAACAACAACAACAACAACAACAACAACAACAACAAAAACAAAATAATGCAAACAACAACAACAACAACAACAACAACAACAACAACAACAACAACAACAACAACAACAACAACAGTATCAACAACAACAAAAAACCAGAATTAAAAATGTACAACAAAAGTTACAAAACGAACTGAACAACAACAACAACGACAACGACAACAAAATAACTCAAACAACAACAACAACAACAGTATCAACAACAACAAAACAAATTTTGAAATGCACCACAAAAGTTACAAAAAACAAAGTCAACAACGACAACAACAACAACAACGACAACAACAAAACCAATATAGAAAAAAAAAATCAAACAATGTGAAAAAAACAACGAAAAAAACCAATCTGGTTTTGTCCCATGTCGAATCGATCGTTTGTTGCCCCGTTACGTCATAATTGTTGTTGATAGGCCCGTTCTGCCGTTGTTCCGAGCAAATGTAGTCCGATGACTCATGGTTTCGTCCACAGGTCCCGTCAGGTCGAAGTGTTTGCCGCCGGCCGGTCAGCATATCTGTGAATTGCACCCACTTTTTGATGAAAAAGTCGAATTTGGGATTTTGACAAAAAGTGGGTGCAGTTTCCAAATATGCGGCCGGTCACTGGCGGACAAGCCAAACCCGCCAAAGGGAGGGGAAGTTCATCAAAGAGGGGAAATTGGCAGTTTGCAGGTCATTTCACCTACACCTTAAGAAACAAATTCTACTTTTTGAAAAACGCCAAAGAGGGGGGAATTCCACTTTTCCCACCCTCTCTCGTCCCCAGGTCCGTCAGGTCGAAGCGCTGGCCGCTGGCCGGACACTCCATAACCAAGTGGCTAACAGCGACACTAGCGGACGAGAAGGGGAGGGAAAAGTGGAATTCCCCCTCTTTGGCGTTTTCACAAAGTATAATTTGTTCCCCAAGGTGTAGTTGAAACGACCTCAAAACTGTCGATTCCCCCCTCTTTGGGGAATTTCCACTCCCGTTGGTGGATTAGCTCGTCCGCCAGTCAACAGCGGTGACCGATCCCGGGTCCGTGGCGATTCCTCTCACCATTGAAACTTAACAGCGCGACTTCAAGAGGAAATTTACGCCTTCAAGAAGAAATTTTGATATTCCAAACTTACCAGCACGACTTCACGAAGAAACTTTGGTATTTCTTACCGAATTTAAAATTTTGGTATTTCTTACCAAATTTGAGGTATTTGGTAATTGAGGAATTTCTTACCAAATGTGAGGTATTTCTTACAAAATTTTGGTATTTCTTACCAAATTTGGAAATTTTGATATTTCTTACCAATTTTGGAAATTTTGGTATTTCTTAACAGCACGACTTCAAGAAGAAATTTTGGTATTCCAAACTTCTATTTAAAGCAAGTGCTTTGTACGGTAAGTTTCCATTTCGCGTGCCCACAAGACCACACATACACACCCATGATGACTATAGCATTATCAATTGATCAAGACACGAAATTTTAAATGATGCCATATTTCAAAAATTTAGTAAGACTTTTCCATTCATGCACAACACTTTGTAGTGGACACTCATATTCAATATTATAGCTTGGTCAGGGTTTCTTGTTATCAAAAATTAATTTTGTGGGCTGATTTCGTACGTATGCAATGCATTACGCACAGTTTTCGTATGCTGTCCGAATATTATGTGAAAAGTGTTTTTTCTCCAAAAACATATTTGAATTTGAACTGCGCGCCAAAAAGTTTTTGGCTAACAAGAACCCTGGATCGGCTATAGCAATAATCACACTCGAAACAGTCTTGAAATTATAATGAAAAATGGCGCGCATTTAAATTTTGTCTCATTATCAATTGAAAATGCCATAAATTCAAATAAAACCCCATTGAGTGACTCTTAACATAATTTACAACTTAATTAACGTGCGCGATTGCTGAAAATCACCAGATTACGGTGACTGATCGTTTTGGGTGCGCAAAGTGCCGAAACCAAACCACCATACACTGGTGTGTGTGGTGACAACAAAACTGCACATGTTGATCACATAAATGGCACCGTGATACGGTGACTGGATCACCACATACATAAATGGCACCGTGTTATGGTGACTGGATCACCATCACCACATACATAAATGGCACCGTGTTATGGTGACTGAATCACCACATACATGAATGGCACCGTGTTATGGTGACTGGATCACCACATACATAAATGGCACCGTGTTATGGTGACTGGATCACCACATACATGAATGGCACCGTGTTATGGTGACTGGATCACCACATACATAAATGGCACCGTGTTATGGTGACTGGATCACCACATACATAAATGGCACCGTGTTATGGTGACTGAATCACCACATACATGAATGGCACCGTGTTATGGTGACTGGATCACCACATACATAAATGGCACCGTGTTATGGTGACTGGATCACCACATACATAAATGGCACCGTGTTATGGTGACTGGATCACCATCAGTTTGCGCGCCAATTCTCCATCTAATTCCCATTCATATAAAAAATAAAAAGGGTTGTGACTGTTGCGTGCGTACAAGTGGACGTATCACCACTTAAAAGTATTTGGTGATAGAAATAGGAAATTATAATTTTTCATGCTAAATTTCATAGAAAAATTTCATTCACATGCATGACACGGAGCTACGGTGATTGTATCACCATCGATTTGCTCGCGAATTTGAAGTAAAAAAACACCATTCATACGGTGATAAAAGCAAATAGTCTCGACTTTACGAATTCTGATGACTTTTCATTACATGCGTAGATTTGGTATGAAAGTATCACCACACCGTCGTAGCATAGGTTTGCGCGCAAATTTCGATGCGATTCACCAAACTTAGGTGACTCAACTCATTGCGTGCGTACAGTGAGAATATCACCACATTCCACATATATGGTGATCATATGGTGACTATTGAAATTAATAACTGCGCGTATCCGTGTACCAGCACCACCGATCATGATGACATAAAATATCACCACCGATCCATGGTGGCTGTAACTATTGCATCCGTATAAACGAAATATCACCACTTACTGTACTGATGTACGTACATACATATATGGTGGTCATATGACACCGCACAATTCGTCTGAGCGAGTCAATAGAGAAAATAAATCACCATTGGAATGGGGGCTAAAGGTTGCCGCGGATACACTAAATTTCGTGAAGGAACCCCACACACCCGGTGATGAGATAAAATAACACCATCAAGCCACGGTGACCGGAGACCGGCAAAAAATCACCATTTACATGATGCCCAGAGGAAACTTTATGGAATTTGCCGCCGTAAAGAAAGTTTTTCGGCAAAAACCTGCTGGCAAATGTACATATCTAAGGAAGAATAAGGGAAGGGGAGATATGTACTTACATACGCTTCGGGGTCGTAAGATTAGGGGTATGATGAGATTACATTATATGAGATCCTTGATAAAATAATTGATATGATATTTTGTGTAGAGAAGGACGCGATATACGTAATGAGGTTTTATTGAACCGGATACAAAAAGTAACTTGGAATGACAGACTTGAGTTGCTGATCATCGCAGTAATATAATTGGTGTTTTTATAAAGATTGGCTAAGAGTAGGGTTTTTGGCAGATTTTATCGAGCAAATTTTGTTTCGAGACACCATTTGTTTATGCGATTCACCAAATTTAGGTGATTCTACTCATTGTGTGCGTACAGTGAGAATATCATCACATTCAATATATATGGTGATAGGATAGGTTTATATGATGAGACATGTGCTACATATGTACTCATTACTCACTCGCGCACCGTGGATATATCACCACATGATACTTATGGCAATTATATGTCAGAGAAAAACATGTCGACTGACTTTACAGATTTACACTATCCGTTTGCGCGTTCGGAGAAAATAAATCACCACAGAAGTGGTGGCTAAACATTGCAATATTGCGTGCATATAGAGCGCAGAAGTATCACCACACACATCGTGATGAGATAAAATGCCATTATGGTGACTGTATTTGTTGCGGAATCACCAGATGTTTATGGTGATCACATGGCATCACCCAGCTATGGTGACTGACTTTATTCATCTGTTTGCGCGCGAATTTCGGAGAAAATAAATCACCACAGAAATGGTGGATAAACATAGCATTATTGCGTGCATAAAGTGTTGAATTCTCACCACACACATCGTGATGACAGAATATAGCAAGCCATGGTGAGAAAAGCAAAAAGCGTTGATGCAATTCACCAGACTAAGGTGACTCTACTTATCGCTCGCGTACAGTGGAAATATCACCACATATGGTGATCACATGACATCGAACTATGATGTCCGACTTTACATCCGGTTGCGCGCGAATTTTGAAAGAAAAGCACCGCATTGAAATGGTGACTGAACCGTTGCATTACGTGCTTACAGTGTTGATTTATGAATGATGATGCCGAAATTGGCTGTATCACCATCGGTTTGCGCGCGAATTACGAAAAAAAACGTCATGTAAATTTTTTTCGGTAAATTTATCGTGGTTTGAGCCAGGTGCTATCGAACAGTAGCAAGCTATCGATAATTTTATACGCGCCATACCGTCCCGGTTGAACCGAGAAACGGCGGAAGAAAGCCCTGCTCCATGTATATGAAGAGCCATGCGCTATAGTAGAAATGTCACCGTATGGTGATCATATATCACCGAGTTACGGTGATCCAACGAGTTACGGGATTCGCCCAGTAAAATACGAAATTCACGTGCCGGCAATTATTTCTTCGTGCATTTACGAGAATCACTTACTTGGAAAAAAATTGGTTTGATATTTATCGTTTTTTTAAATTAGGAGAATATTGGCGAATTACAGGATTGGAGATGGGAATGGGACATTTCTGGATGAGAGAATTCGGGTTTAGGAAATTGTGAGATTGAGAAATGGGAGATTTTGAAACTGTTTGAATGGAGGATTTGAGATTAGGTAAAGTTGAGCAATGTGGTTGAGATTAGGGAATCGTTGGATTAAGAACGGATTGGATTATAGAGTGTGAGATAAGGGATTCGGGAGATTAACGGGTTCTTGAAAAGAGTGATGAGAGATTAAGATATTTTTAAAGGATTTTTTACTTGGAGTCAACAAGGCACACTGAAACCATATCAGAATGGTATTTTTGGTCACTGGGGGCCAAGCTAAACCACCAAATGGATGGAATTTCCTCGAAGAGTGGGGAATTGACTGATTTGAGGCGTTTTACCAACACCGTAGGGAATAAATTCTACTTTGAGAATTCCAAAGAAAGGGGAATTTCACTGTAACGGCAGGAACACCACAGCAACGCGTCAAGGTCTGTCTGCCAGGTTTTTAACTCAGGACCTCCGGATTGTGAGTCCGGCGTCCGAACCACCAAACTACGAAATTTGAGATTAGGTAACTTCCGGATTGGGAATGATGTGGAATCGTGAGATAAGGGTACCCCAAAAAGTTCTGTTCGTTATTTTGGTTGATTTGGGAGAATGATAGTAGGACAAGTTGAAATTTGTAGTTTGGATTGAAACGTTTTGTAGATGTAGAGATTATAACTTTTTGGGTGGGGTTTTAGGGTGAATACGATACTAGGACAAATTGAAATTTTTAATTTATGGGAGACTTTAATCGCCGGAAACACATAAAGTTTTCAAGATTTCCAAAAAATTAATTACTGGAATAACGATATTTGAGACATTTTTCGCAGTCATTATTTGACTCAGGTCCGGAGTTAGGTTAAATATTTGATGAAGAGTACATATTATATGAATTATTTTTCAGCAGTTTGAAAAGCTCGAAATTAAGTTTGATATTTCGTAATAAGAATTTAGGCGATAAAATTTCGAGATTTTTTTTTTATTTTCAGTGTATTGGAATACACTTGGGTATAAATTTTTAGGTTTAGGTTTGGGAACGAAAACGTTTAGGCAACGAGACACGCAGCGAAATATAAATCCGTCAGAAAATCTGACATAATAAGTTGAAACAAATAACATGTTACTATTACAACAGCGTTTTATGTAACGACGATATAAATAGAATAAACATGACTAGTTCAAGAGAATATTATTATTAAATAAATCATTTCACTACAGGGTTTGAAATTGTAACTCCAATAGAATTTACGGAGAACAAAATTTACGGAAATTGTTAATAAATTCGACTGTTTTGAAAGCAGATATTTCTGCAAATATCGTGATAAACAAAATTAGGTTTTGTAACATTCTCAAATCTCAATTTATGAATTCAAGAAATTAATTCACGTTTATGCGCAATTATTTTTCTACTTAGCGGTTCGAAGACGAAAATACACTATACACTGTACTTTAGGCGATTCCAAGATTTTGGGGCAAAATGGGACATTTGGCAGTTTACAACAAGTAAACCACACTTTTAGCTTGTACGGAAACTATTGTAAATTCAGGGAAAGTAAAGAACGAGGGACGTTATTAAAATTAATTGCAAAACTGAAGGTCTCATAGAAAGTAATAAAGAAATGCAATATTGGGAAGTGCACTGATACAAAGTAAATACATAATAATGATTAAATAATAATAAATAAATGAAGTAAATTGTAATAATAAAGTAATTATTATAGCATAAGGTAACCAACTTTGTTCCAGAATATTCCTGTGTCAACGAAACATGCGAGTCGATACGACGTTACCGACTTTTATACCCTCAAATCTTCATGATTTGACCTTTGCTGAATATCTTAAGCAAGGGAAATCTGTGCAATAATTTTCGGAAACAAGCGGAAAATATATTTAATCAATGTTTGTATAAACCAAAAAAGTAAAAAGTGATTTGCGCCAGCAAATGAGCAAAATAGTGAATGACTGTGGTCTTCGAAAACCACATGATTTTATTGCTATTTCGGTTGGAAACGCGACCGAAAAATACGAAACCACGATAGAAAGAAATTTTGTAGTAATAAAACCCTCCACCATGCAAGTAAGGTAGACTGTTCGCTATATCTGAGCCATGCACTCAGATCCGAAACAAAATAAACCACTATTTTACCATACTACTAAACGCTATTCTATCATACTATACTACTAAACACTATTTTACCATACTACTAAACACTATTTTACCATACTACTAAACACTATTTTACTGCAGAAAATGTTTACGCATACCATAAGTTCACTACATAGAACTCTACAGTACCACTTTTTCATGAACATAAAATCCTACAGGCACAATACCAATGAAGGCACCATGTTTCGGTAATAAAATGTCCTAACACGAACGTAACGAACTTACGTTGAGAGTTTGAAGGAAAACGATCATTTTTAAAAATACTTGAAATTCAGAATTCAAAGTCATGCCACATGTGAGTGCAGTGAAAACCCACAAAACATGACATGTTCATAATAACTACATTATGTAGCTAATAACCAAGGAAGAGTTAAGAATTCGGGTTTTTGTGGAGAAACATCAGATTTTGGTATTAAACAGTCGCATCAAAACGACGAAATTTTATGGTGGGATGGCACAATTTGTAATCTTGTTAAAGTTAAGCAACATAAATGTTAAATGTGAGTGGATTGAGAATCCACAAAGCATGACCCAGTTCAGTGTGTAACTACATAATGTAGCTAAACAACGGAGTACGATTTTGTAAGTAAAGTTTTTGTATAGAAACATGAAAATCTATCAGAAGATTACCAGCCAACAGCTGAGCATAGGAAAGTTCGAAATTTATGCATTTATACTACTTACAGACATTCATCTTCACCATGGAAGTTTTTGACGACGGAGAATCTTTTGAGTGTGTCGGACAAAAGTAGAACCAAGTGTACTACTATAAAGTTCGTACAAGTACATACGCACCGAAAAAGGCGCGCATTTGATTTTCAATCATACAGAATCAAAGTATTGAAGTATATTTATGATGATTGTAAGAGAAGAGAATAACAAAGTATGAGTGAGTGAGGTTATTTTTGGAACTTTTCATGAATCACGCGTTGTAAAGCATTACGAATGCGTCTCATAAGAGTACATAAGCATTCATATTGTAGATAGTGACTTGACTCACATACATATGTACATACATACAAGTGGTGGAATTCGGTGAGTTGATTTTCGGGGAGATATTCTACGCTGAGTTTAAGGGACCTCACGGTAGAGAAAAAATATGATTTTGTAATAGAAGGGGCCGATTTAAAATCAGAAGTATGTAGTCTTTTTGTGACCACCCAATAAACGTGGATTTTCGCCACAGGAGGGAAACGAGGGGAAGTCGAACATGGTTTGTTCTGGAGGGATAATCTCAGCTACTGAACCGACATGGATGCTTGTAAATCATGGAATGACAGTGCATTTAGGCGTTTTAGCATTGAATCACGTGAATAAAATCATATCAAGTTTCACGTTTCACGCAATACAGCTGTACTTTTTTAGTTGGATGCAACGGTGGATTGGAGGCGGACAGGCCAGACCAACTTCTTCGTGAAAAATAATGTATGTTTTTTTATCTAGTTGATATATATTGTCCGAGATCTCACATTATGTAAAACTTTGACGGTAAGCATCGCAGAGAGTGCGCACTTTTCTACAAGTCAGGTTTCGAACCCCGGACCACCAGTTATTCAGGCTGGCCCACTGACCACTACACGATGAACATTCGCAAGTGACCACAAGTCCATCAGATGCCGATTTTCGGTATTTTTTCCATCTCTTATAATCTGCGGAAAACTTTCGTTGACATGCTTGTTGACACAATAGCTACTGTAAATCTATCTTCAAGATACCGCAATGCCACAAAATGAACTTTCTACGACCGTATTTTTTTGTAATGAAACATACCGTACGAACACCACCGAAAACATGTTTGTTCCCAAAGAGAAGGGAATTTCGTCAAAGAAGGGGGAATTGAAAGTTTTCAGGCAATTTTACCTACAGCTTAGAGAACAAATTCTACTTTTTGAAATCACCAAAGAAGGGGGAATTTCACTTTCCCTCCCATTCTCGTTTGCTAGTGGTACGAACACCACCGAATACAGGAACGTGTTTCAGTAGTGAGAAAGAAAGCATTCAATGATCTATGCTATTCAAATTTTACTATTTATGCTGTTTACATACTTACTATTTTACTACATGTCTCAAAAAAGTTTTTTTTCATAGAGAACACGTTGCTCGTATGCATCATTTTAGACGAAAACACAAACATGTAAGCACTGGCGGACGAGCTAATCCTCCAAAGAAAGGGGAATTTCTTCAAAGAGGGAGGAATTGACAGTTTTCAGGCCATATCACCTACACCTTAGAGAGCAAAATACACTTTTTGAGACCGCCAAAGAGGGGGGAATTCCACTTTTCCCACCACTTCTCTTCCGCTAGTGCATGTAAGTACTATAAATTTCTCTTCCAGCAGAAAAGCGACCAGCACCCAAGCTCGCAGTCACACAACCATAATTGAAAACCATTTAAAGAATCTCAGGAATTTTTTTCAATGTCAATCAAACTCAAGTACGCTGATCGATAGAAACACATGCATGATGCAAAGTCCCACTTTCGTAATCTCCAAAATCGTACCAAAGTTTCAGGTCAGTACAAAATACAATCAGACAAGTTGACTATCATTTTGTAAAAACTAACATAAAAACAAAAATCAAATTAGTCATTTATGATACAAAAGGTTGCTCAGCCGATCGCTCACTCGGGCAAAACAACTTATCAATCAACCATAAAAATTTCGTTCTTTCTTCACTACAATCGGCCCACTAAACACCATACTTCAGTACGGTCTAAGCTTATAGTGGCCACATTACATAATCTTGAAACAAACAAACTGACGGGCAATGGTAAACGATTCCCAGAGCCACACGTCAGATTCAGTCACACTACACACCGGTCGTCAGGTTTCGAACCCAGACCACCAGCTTTCGAGGCTGGCACCTTACGAGCTCGGCCATGGAGGCGCCGTAGACATACAACATCTTCTTGCCGTTTGACCCAACAATGGCGTATGTGCCAGTACCGTTGACCGACTCTTCCTCGGGTCAATCCGAATGCCAGCGCCAGACAAACTCGATTCCACGGTGATTCCACCAGACTACATGCCACGGACTAAAAAACGTCCAAAAATTTAAATTTTTGGGTTTTCAGAAATTTCACTAAAAATCTCGATTTCTCAGCAGATCAGACGAGCTTCGTGTCAGGGCCCATAGCCTAACCTACATTGAGGACTACTGCCAGCCACTACGAGAATGCTATCAGAATCTGATTGTCATTACATGAGATCTAGGCGATGACTGGTTGTGAAGGTTTGCTCAGTTAAGGGCTGCCTTACGACCGAGTCACCATTGGCAAAGGCTGGCAGAGAAAAGTAGGGGGTGGTACGCGCCACGATCCACACAGCCGCCGAACCGGCCAGATCCGAGGAAAAAATACAACACCATCGAACTGATCGGACGGAACTGCGTGGACTGCGAATTCTAATGGGCCGGGACTGCGGAGATAATCTACCTATTCGAAATATTTTCAGCCCATCCACGAATTCACCGATCTGCTGATTTATAATTCTAAATTCTTACGATTCAGTACTTCAATCCGTGGCACAGAATCCAACTGAATCCACCAATCAACGTCGGTCTTTTGCCGGCACTCGATGGTCACTGAGTCCGAGTTGAGTCCGATACCTGGTACCGTGACAGCAGATGCCATTGCCGGGCTGAGTGAGTGATCGAACAAAGTCATCCAATTGTAAAACAAATGACCAAAATGAAGAAAATTCAAAATTTCGAAAAATTCAAATCAGCAATCAAGAATGATAGTCAACCCACCGATGCATTGAATGTTGTTGTCTGCGATCACGTAGGTACGTGGTACGTGCCTGGCCGGAAATATTGGTTGCTGCCTGGTGCACATAGTCCTGTCCATCAAAATCAATGGTTCAATTGCTGGTTGTAAACTTTTACCTGTACGCCAAGCGGAAATGGAATGTACTTAATTACCACTTGAAATTTGAAAAGTTTGCTTGGCCGGTAGACGGTGTGTTGCAGGAAACGTTCCAATACGGGCAGTAGAAAGTTCAATAATTGGCATTATTATCATGTGCAGTATGAGAACAGAACAGTAAGATTCTTCTCAGTCAACGATCTATTATGAGAACCACATTGGGTTTTTGAAGACACACGTGAAGTTTTGATCAACAATTCTAGAAAATCCACTACATAAGTCTCAATACACTTATTCCACACTTATTTACAACGAAATATCGAACAAAATACAATCGGCCGTAAAACAAGATCGTGGGTTCGAAACCTGATAATAACGAGGTATTTTTGTATGTCTTGAAAATGGTCACTTCACATGAATTTTTACAGCACGGGTAAAGGCTGTCGATGAATACCATACCCAATACCACCCTGCATCCGATCCAAACTTACTCACAACTCCACTCACAAGTACATGGTATTCCTCGTTGCCATTTTGGTGAGAAACTTGAATAAAACTTGAACTTGAAGTACATACAGATACAGTACTACATACGATACATGAAGAAGCATGCCATGTCGGTGGCAATAAGATTATTACCATTCATAAAAAAAATTAATTACGAAACGATTTGGTTTCATCGGCAGCAGACAGTAATCATGTAGAACCATCTCATGCCAGGAACAGTAAGATTATTACTATTTATTGAAATGTTGGTGAAAACGATTTGGTTTCAACGGAAGTAGTTAGTAATAATTTCATGACGATCTAAGAAGAAGCATGCCATGTCGGTAACAGTAAGATTATCACCATTTATGGAAAAAATTAAGAATCGACTTAGGAGACATCACCCAAACGTAATGGAGGGTGAGAAACTTGATAAACAGGAGGGAATTCCCTCAAGAAAGGGGGCGATTCTGGTTTCGAATCGAAGTCATTTTGCTTGAAGTTTGGAAAACTCCCACGTTTTGGATGATTTTAGAAGCCAAATCGATGGCATGGGAAAATTATAACTTGACTGTTAATTTAACGTAACTTAAAATAACTTATATTAAATTATGACTGTACTGATTCTCGTGAAATCAGTGAAGAAGATGTGGCCAAATCATGGCCGATTAATGAAATACTTATTGGCCAAATTAGAGAAATAATTAATGAGAAAATTAGAGGAATTAATCATTGAGCAAAATTAGAGAAACTGTGTTAGGAAACAGCAGTAAATTAACTGAGTTTAAGAAATTTTAAATTCGAAGACTTTAGAATTAGGATTATTACCAAAGACGAACAGTTAGAACAGCACATGAAACTCCTACAGAGAATCAAAGAATGTGCCATGATTACTAGAAACACACAAGTTTAGTGATCCTTAACCCTACATACATACACACTGACATACATCATGTCAACCATATAATACGGAAACTATTACGAAAAATACGGAAATTAGGAAAATTTGAGAAACTCAGTATTACGACATAAACTACAGTACGCATGCACTCGAAGCACTAGATAAAGACTGACATTCACAATGTCAGACTGACTTCTCATGCGAAAATTATTATAAAATTTAATATTTAGGAAATTCTCACAAAAATACGACATTTTAAATTTCCATCTACCAACTAAACGTACACCCTCCATATGTACGTAAAATCAAAATAGAGCCGATCTCTATAGAAAAACATTGAACATACAAAAAAAACTGGCGCAAACACAAAAGTAAAAAAAAAATATGTGCGCAATGATGCCAACCGGGCAGCAGATTTAATTCGGCGAAAATTGGGAGATTTCGCCGAAATTTTAGAAATTCACCGAATTTTGCTGTTTTAGGTGGATCATGGTGAAAAAATCCGATTGCATCATTGCGGGTTACGGTAGCTCATAAATGAGCAATGGTATATAACGGGGTACTTATGACAGATGGCAGAACTAGCGCAGTAAAATTTGATATTTAGAAAATTAAATATCGAGAAAATTTTTGTTTCGGAAAATTTAGGATGAGTTATCTGCCAAATGTCGGGTATATAGCAAAAATAACGAGTATATAATTGGCATTGGCACATATCATGAATGTAATATGGTATTTACGAAGAACCGGGTGTCGCTTACTTTTACACATGTCAATAATAATAAACAACAATATAATCAAATCAACATTCACAAACTAGAAAATAATGGGGGAAAGAACAAAAACCACATACGTTTTTTTAATTTTTTTCTCGGCTTTCGACGTTTACGTCTCAGCCTTTTTATTTTTTTCATTTTTTTGTTGGCTTTGGTGTTTACACCTTGGCCTTTTTATTATTTTTTTTAATTTTTTTGTGGCTTCGGTTTTTACACTTAGGCCGTTTTTTTGTACGGGTTTTGTTACGTTACGGGGAGGGAATACACAACTTATAATAAAAAAATATATGAATACAGTTTTTAGATTTTTGTGAATTTTTCAATGTTTTTGTATTTTTGTATTTTTCAATGTTTTTGGATTTTCTGAAATTTTTCTGAGAAAAACGGCGACCACCCGGCATTACAAAGAGATATACATGTATAATAAAAACACGTATAAAATAACAACATATCAATATACAATAACACCTTCTCACTCTTCACTATCTCTTCTCCACTCTCCAATACCTCCTCCTTCCACTCCTCTCTTCCATCATCCTTCAGGGCGTCCAAATTACCAGAAAACTTTCATTCACTTCTTTTCAACATTTACGCAAAAAACCGGGGCGTTTCCTACTCTCATTTTCAACATTTACCGAAAACACTGCGGGCGTCTCACCGAAATTACACAATAATTACAAAACACGACCTTCTTCAACACGGGCGAATTCCATCCCATTACAAAACCGCTCAGCGCTCAGGAAACTCTTTCCAGATTACAAGACAATCAACTACTTTCAACTTCGGGCGGTTCTCTCCAGAATTACAAAAAAAATCCTTCCTGCGGGCCTCACTCACAACAATTACCGGAAAATCTTCTCCAAATCATCGAAATTACACTTCGCGGGTTACCACTCCTCCTCCTCCAAACAGATTACAAAAAAACACGGCGTGCGGGCTTCAATCCTCCCCATCTCACATCCTCACCATCTCTCCTCACATACTCACTCCTCCAACCAAATTACAAAAAAAACACGTGCGGGCTACCTCGATCCTCCTCACCATCCTCACCTCAACCTCAACTCATCACCTTCTCCACCATCCTCACCTCAACCTCAACTCATCACCTTCTCCACCATCCTCACCTCAACCTCAACTCATCACCTTCTCCACCATCCTCACCTCAACCTCAACTCATCACCTTCTCACTCACTTCCTCCAAGCGGGTCACGACTACAGCGGGTTCAACGAGCAAACTGACAAACGACACTGGACTTGGGCAATCGACTACCGTACCACGGACCGACACGATATCAACCCGAGATCATACCGTAACCAGCACCCACTTACCTAAAAGTACATACTGTATGTACATGATCGCCCGAATTATACCACCACACGGTACGCAGCACTCTGACTCGGGCACGTGTTGGGTGGTACAGAAAAAATTATTTTACCCAAAAACTTGAAACAGTTGCCTATGGGAACGGGACGGGATGATCTCGGTTGTCTCGCCATTTGAACAGATTAAACAATTTTAGCACAAAACCACCGAATAATCAATCAAATTCCTGCCACACACTAACAAACGATCAATAGTAATTATTGATCAGTACGTACAGCAAGACATTGATGTGACAAAAAAACGAAACGAGTTACTCAATTCTCGATCATGATCCAGAACACCAGTCGAGCAGGGCACTAATTTCGAATATCCGAGCACAATTACACAAAGAGAAACATAATAAAAATATAAAATAATGTCATAATAAACAAGTGGACAAGCAGTCGTTCAGATCGTATTTTCCAGATTCACCAAAAAGACAACGAAAACAATGCAGACCCATCGGGAGGGTAGCACGGAATTCCACACATTAATCAGAGCAATCTCCCATCCACAACAACACGGAGAATAATCATCAATTTTCTGATAATCGAGCCAACAATTACGGCAACACGGAGAATAATCAATCAAATTCCTGGATAATCAATCCGACCTGATACACGTCACAGCGTGTCGGCAGTCAGTCATGGAACTGTGATGATAATGGAAGTTGGCCTGATGTCGTTGGAATCCGTCTGAATCCGAACTCCCGCGCCGCGGCATCACACCATTTGGGAACCAACCAGACCGAAGTCAGCACCGAATGGTTCGGTTTTGAGACCGGCCACCGGCACCGACCCGATCCGATCGTCCGTGATCAAAGTGGGTGACCCGGTGATGTCATGAGCCCTGTACATCGTAGATGAAATGTCCATGCTGTCCCATTTTTGAAAATTTGAATTTGGCGCGCTTTTCGTTTTTGTGGTGTAGATGAAATGTCGATGCTGCGCTTTTGCGTTCACAGACCGCGCTTGGCGTTGCGCGTTTTGGTGCGCGCGGCCTCACGACGATCACGCGCACGATCAGCGGTCGAACGCTGAATACAAGAACAGATTCACTCACTGCACTCACTCACTCAGTCACTCACTTACTCACTCACTCACTCACTCACTCACTCACTCACTCACTCACTCACTCACTCACTCACTCATTCACTCACTCATTCAATCACTCACTCACTCACTCACTCACTCACTCACTCACTCACTCACTCACTCACTCACTCACTCACTCACTCACTCACTCACTCACTCACTCACTCACTGCACTCACTCACTGCACTCACTCACTGCACTCACTCACTGCACTCACTCACTCACTCACTCACTTACTCACTCACTCACTCACTCACTCACTCACTCACTCACTCACTAACCAATTGACTTGTATAGTCGGGTCGTAGGCCCTTCTCACGGCACCGCAGACTATACCGACCGGGTGGCAACACGTTGGGCGTCACCATGTGCAGGGTGTCAGCCCACTGCAGCAGATCTCGCTCGAGACGCTGAAATATTAAAAGAAAATGATGATTGATAATAAAAATGCTAATTGAATGATAATTATTTTTCTACATTTCAATTCTCAATTCAAAACAACAGATTACTGGCGGACGAGCCGTATCACCCAAGGGAGGGGAACCTCTCCAGATAGGGGAGAAACGGATGAAAATTGGCCGTTTTACCTACACCTTAAGGGAACCAACTGTACGTTTTCAAACCGCCAAAGAGGGGGGAATTGCAATTTTTTCTTCCCTTTGCGTTCGCTACTAGTGCAACTGATTGAGCCACCACGGATGACGCGCACCAATAAAACAGTAAATTTCGGGCGATGATAAGGAAAATTATACCAAACCAATCTGATGATTAATGAAAAGGACTATGAACCATTACAAAAAAAACTGAATAAAAGTAAAATAAAGATAAAAAAAAAGAACTCACCTGTTGACGAGGATTCTCGAAGGCGTCAGCGTGACTCGCGGTCACCGACCCGTCACCAGGGCCGTTATCCCCATCGATCGATTCCAGATCTGACCCGATAATCGTAGTGTTCGGACTCGGCGCAATATCTGCAATAATCGTTTGGTTTTTCATTTGTACAGGCTTTATAATTGTCTCCCATGATATTTATACAAAAATGTAGATATTCTATAATAATATCACATATAACTTACGGTAAAGTGGCATAAGATATCATAAAATCACGAGGAAGGAACATGTGCGGATTTACCAATATTGGAATAAAACTACAAGGTAGGACCAATTGTATAGGGTGTGGAACAGTTAAAAGGGTTGGCAACAATCGTAAAACCATGCACTCACTCACTCACTCACTCACTCACTCACTCACTCACTCACTCACTCACTCACTCACTCACTCACTCACTCACTCACTCACTCACTCACTCACTCACTCACTCACTAACTCACTCACTCACCCACTCACCATGGTATTCGGCGTTTGACTCGGCATAGCGTGAGCGAGTGCAACGACCCACTTTCTTGGGTGTTTCCTCGACACCGACACCATCCAACAGTCCATCGGCAGCACAATGAACCGGGCAGTGCACACAGTCGGCCTCGGACGCACGCTTGCGCTTGCGATCCGCTGAAATGTTAGTTAGTGAGTGAGTGAGTGAGTGAGTGAGTGAGTGAGTGAGTGAGTGAGTGAGTGAGTGAGTGAGTGAGAGAGTGAGGGTGTGAGTGAGTACGTGAGTGAGTGAGTAAGTGAGTGAGTGAGTACGTGAGTGAGTGAGTAAGTGAGTGAGTGAGTGATTGAGTGAGTGAGTGAGTGAGTGAGCGAGTGAGTGAGTGAGTGAGTGAGTGTGAGAGTGAGTGAGTGAGTGAGTGAGTGAGTACTGAACAGAAACTCACAGGTCCAAACACCAACTCCATGATTTCTTATAACTCCGGAACGTTTTTACTACGCCCATTTGAATTCAAAACTGCTTTTGGCGCGCGTTCAAATTTTTGAGAGAAAATCGTTCTTCACTTGCCAATTAGAAATTATACATACATTGCGTTTAATTCATTTTATGTGCGTAACACACTAACGCACTAGCGGACGATAAGGGGAGGGAAAACTGAAATTCCCCCCTTTTTGGTGTTACTCAAAAAGTAGAATTTGTTCTCTAAGGTGTAGGTGAATTGGCCTGAAACCTGCCAATTTCCCCTCTCTGAGGAAATTCCCCTACCTGTAGAGGATTGGCTCGTCCGGATTGGCGTGTGATAAATAAATTTTCAACAAGATACTTTGATCTCCAGATATCTACTAACACTGGCGGACGAGAAGGTGTGGGAAAGTGAAATTCCCCTTCTTTGGCATTTTCGAAAAGTTTGTTCTCTAGAGTGAAATGAAATGATGAATGAAAACTGCCGATTCCCCCTTCTTTGACGAAATTCCCCTTCCTTTGGGGGTTCCGCTCGTCCGTCAGTATCTACTAATAAATATGTTTACCAGACACAAACTTGTAGATGCAAAAACCCTCCAAGTAGGGCGGAATTTTTCCTAATGAGGCCATTTCACCGTCACCTTAAGGATTAAGGAACCAAATCGACGTTTTTAAACCACCAAAGAAGAGGTATTTCATGTTTTTTTTCATTCCTTTTCGTCCGCTAAGGATATCAGAGGAAATTAAGAAGCCAACTCTTTTTTGGAGTGACGGACGGCGTCACCGAAGCCATCGGACTCGCCGAGTCGTTCCCGATCGCGACCACATCGTTAACGGTCGACTGTTGCTGTTGTTGTTGTTGCTGCTCATGTTGTTGCTGTTCATGTTGTTGTTGTTGCTGATGTTGCTGTGGTTGCTGCTGCTGCTGCTGACCGTTGAGCATCGCCCGCAGCTGGGCGATCTGTAACACGGTGAGTGAGTCAGTAAGTGAGTGAGTGAGTGAGTGGGTGAGTGAGTGAGTGAGGGTGTGAGTGAGAGAGTGAGTGAGTGAGTGAGTGAGTGAGTGAGTGAGTGAGTGAGTGAGTGAGTGAGTGAGTGAGTGAGTGAGTGAGGGAGTGAGTGAGGGTGTGAGTGAGTAAGTGAGTGAGTGTGGGTGAGTGAGTAAAGAGAATGCACGGGTGACGATGATTGATGTTCAAAATATGTGTTGGAGTGAATGTGTGAAATAAGTGAGTAATTTAGGTGCTTACGTTATAACACACTCTCTTTAAATGTGCGCACTGGAGGACGAGCTACCCTTCAAAGTGAGGGGAATTTAAGTGAGTGAGTGAGTGAGTGAGTGAGTGAGTGAGCGAGTGAGTGAGTGAGTGAGTGAGTGAGTGAGTGAGTGAGTGAGTGAGTGAGGGAGGGAGGGAGTGAGACAGTGAGTGAGTGAGTGAGTCACGTGGCCAATAGTGTTATGAAGGCGACAGTCAGAAAATGAGCGAGCGCATGAGTCAACTAGTCAGTGTCTCAATAAACGAAAAAATTATTACAGCTAATTTAGCGAGTGAGTGATTGAGTGAGTTAAGGAGTGTGTTATTCAGTTAAGGACCACGACCCGACTACATGAGCGTTACATGCGAGCCCGGCGATCGGTGAAACAGTGAGTGAGCAAACGGTGAGTTAAAAATACAGTGAGTGAGTCATTCAGTGCACTGGAGAACGAGCCAAAACTCCAAAGGGTGGTAATTTTTCCAAAGAGGGGGAATTGGCAGAAATTAGGTTTTTTTACCAACTCTATTTCTTTCTTGTCCGATAGTGAGTAAGTGAGCGAGTAGGTGCCAACGGACGAAAAGGAGATGGAAAAGTGGACTTCCCCCCTCTTTGGCGGTTCCAAAAATCAGTTTGTGTTCCTGAAGGTGTAGGTAAAACGGCATAAAAACTGCTGATTCCCCATCTATGACGGAATTCCCCTCCCTTTGGAGGATTCGGTCGTTCGCTAGTGTGAGTGAGCAAAGAGTGAGTCAAAGCGATAAGGAGTGAGTCAAAGCGATAGTGAGTGAGTCTTTTAGTGCCACCAACCTCCTTATCTTTCTCATCGTTGGCCTCGTGCAGCGCGCGAACCATTTTGATGGCGTCCTTGACTCGGACTTTGAGCTGCGGCACGCTGAGCGGCTGTTTAGGCACCGCCACCTGCTTGGCCTATAATGAGCAAATGAATGAGTGAGTAAATCTCATCGTTTGTCAAGTTGTTAAGGCGGTGGCCTCGCTCGCCGACGGTCCTGGTTCGAGCCGCGAGTTGAGACACAGCGCTTTACCGATCAGTGACTGTCATACGTAAATACGGGCGACCGTTATTTACGCTATATTTGCGAATTGATATCCAACTTAGCTAATTTGGTATGACTACCAAATACATTTGGTTTGAATTTGAGTTTGTAAATGAGAGGGTGATTGATTGATTGAGTTTATGAGCTAGTGAGTCATCTAACCAACCTTGCCCTTGAGCAGCTGCCAGTGCCCGTCCTGGCCATCTCCCGTGTACAGGAGCTTGACCGTTGGGCACTGCTTGTCGACCAGGTACTGAAACGAATCCCATATACTAATAAAACGTTTATTGATACTAGGAACGTTCAAATCTGCTTTTGTTGCGCCTTAAAAATGTTTGAGAGGCTGTTGTCATCAGTGGAATTGTTCTGACCTGGATAACTGATTGAATATCGAACCACTGAATCGAATATCGAATTACTTAACAACTGATTTATTAACTGAATAACTGATTCAAAAACAACATAATTACTGACTTATCTGACCTTTTGACTGTTTAACTAATTTATTAACGTAACAACTGATGTGCTGAGTTCGGTAATAAAAAAATGGGCCGGTTTTTTCATGTTATGTTCCAGCAACAAAGTAAGACATAATATGATCACGCAGTTCAATGTTTGCTTGAACATTTCTATGATTTTAACAAAAATGAAAAGAATCAAAACGTCAGTTTTTTTCTTTTTTCTTTAACAAATCTTGGTGCTGACTGATTGTCGACTGAATAATCCTACCCAACAACTGAATGAATTTCTCATCAACTGAATTGTCAATTCAGTAACTGACTTAGTCACCGAACAACAGACGGATAAAAATTAATGACTAACGTCGTTGTCACCGTGCTTGAACAGCAGCCTGGGGTACTTGTTCTGGTCCATGTACTTGAACACCTCCAGGTTGACGTTGCATGCACGGCCGACCGCCGCCAACTCCGTCCAATCACCGTGCACACGATTACGGGAGAAGTCATCCACTGAAATCTCACGTTCACCCACTCTCTACGCATCGCACTAATCAGTACTCACGTACTACACGCACTCATAAACTTGTTCACTCAGTACACTACATTTCCTGTCTCACTACATTCGTATGTTCACTCAACACACTACAACACTCGCGGACGGAAAGGGGTGGTAAAGTGGAATTCCCCAATCTTTGGCGTTTTCAAAAAGTATAATTTGTTCTTTAAGGTGTAAGGAAAATAGCCTAATTTCTGTCCATTATTTGGAGAAATTCCCCTCCCTTTGGAGGCTTGGCTCGTCAGCCAGTGCATTTCAATCACCGTACTCACGTACTACACTCACTCACAAACCTTTTCACTTACTACACTCATTTGTACTCTCACTACACTCGTTTGTTCACTCACTACACTACACTACAATCACCGTAGTCATGTACTACACTGCACTGCACTCACTTATTCTCTCACTAGAATCATTCATTCACTTACTTTCTCACTGGACTCATTCACTCACTTGCTCACTCACCCCACTCATTCACTCCCTTGCACACTCACACTCGGACTAACCGTAATCGAAGTACTCGGCGATACCATTGCCGTCCAGGTCGAATCCTCGGCTGCTGTTGATGTAGAGGTGCATGTTGTCACGCAGCTCTGCGACCGTGGCACGGCGCACTCGCACGTGCTCCTCCTGATCACCATAGGCGCCCAGGGCGACGGCCCGCAGCATGCAGTTGCTATAATGTCAATCAAACTCAATGTCAGTGTGATGAAACGTGTCAATTAATGTGAGACACATCAATGTCAACCAGTGTGAGACACGTCAATGTAAATCAATGTGAGACACATCAGTGTCACTCAACTCAGTGCGAGACACGTCAATATCAGTCAATGTTAACGTAAATGTGCGACGCGTCAATGTCAGTCAATGTTAATGTCAATATGAGACACATCAATGTCAATCAATGCGAGACTCATAAATATAAATCATTGTGAGACACACCAACGTCAATTAATGTGAGATACGTCAAATTCAATTAATGTGAGCCACATGAAAAGTCAACCAATGTGATGTCAATGTGAGTCACTAACCCGTCGCCCTGGACGTCAACGATGCTATAGCCGCGCCAGCACGTGCCCACCGGCTGGGCGCCCTCGTCCACCTCCGTCAGCACCGCCGCCAGCTCGCTCTCCCAACCCGCCGCCACCGCACCCGCTCCGCCCGACACCGCACCCGCTCCGCCCGCACCACCCGCACTCGCTCCGCCCACGCCGCGAACGCCTGCTCCGCCCACGTCCGCTCCGCCCACGCCCGCTCCGCCCACGCCCGACACCGCCTCGCCCACCTGTTACACCATTCACGATTGATTTTCAAGTGATTGAACTTGTGTGCCATTTTTCTCGGGGATTTTATAAAATGTGTGTGCTTCTTTTCAGACAGAGCAGTAGTGATCGCATTGCCTATGTTTGTGCGTGCTTGGAGTATATTCACGAATGATGAGCTTAAATTAGTAAGTGGGCTTTCAAACTTCAGGTCACGTAAACAATTAAGAATGCTAAGAGATCTTTGTTTGTTGTAAGACATGTCCCACTCACGACTCTATCGGAAAAATCATATGCATTGCTGATTCAATCAATAGTGATTAAATCAATAGTTTTAGAATTTCGTCTTGAAAGTTTGGTGCAAAAATATTTTTACGCTTTTGTTCATTTGTAACAGGTCAACGACTATATGTAAGCTAGGAAATTCTAGTTTTGTGCAATTTTGTGAACTTGTTGCTGGAACAGGTAGAAAACACGACCAACCAAACGCTCACCGCCCTGCTCACCGTTCACCGCTCCCACACCACTCACGCCCGGCTCCTCCACACAAACGTCCTGCTCCTCCTCACCCTTCTCACTCACGCCCTTCTTCTTCTCCTTCTTCTCGCTCCTCTTCGACACCCTCGAACCTCTCACACTGCGCGCCATTGTGTGGATTAGTGATACTGAAAAAGACTAAGGTTTACGGAGGTGATATCTTTCTGACGAAAACCAAACATGTTCATGAGGGGTCTGTTATAGCAGTACACATGTCATGATAACCCTGAGCAAACGTGAATCCCTGATACAATACGCATAATATCCTATCTTATCGTGATTGCAGTGCAGTGAGTTGGTGCATAAGTTTATTAAAAATAGGGTGATCAATGAGCTAGTAGATTGATTTAGTGAGTAGGTGTGTAAGGAAGGAGTGAGTGAGTGAGTGAGTGAGTGACTGAGTGAGTGAGTGAGTGATTGATTGATTAATTTACCGAGCGAGTAAATGACTGCATATTGTAAAGATAACTCTGGAGCTTTCCTTTATTCGGTTGCTTTTTCGAAGGTTACTTTTCAGTTTATCTGTAAGCTGCTGACAATCATGACTAAAAGACATGGCCTGATCATGATTAAAAGAAACTGTGTGTGGACTAATGTGTGAGTGAATAAGTGAGTGAACTATTGCATGACTGGACTGTTGACTGACTGAGCTGTAAAATAAGTGCACTGTGAAGTGAGTGAACTGTTGAGTGAGTGAACTGTTGAATGAGTGAACTGTTGAGTGAGTAAACTGTTGAGGAGTAAACTGTTAAGTAACTGAACTATGAAAAAGTGCACTGTTGAAAAAGTGGACTGGTAAGTTACTGAACCGGTAAGTGAATGTTGAGTAAGTGAACTGTAAAGTGAATGGACTGCTGAGTGAATGGACTTCAAAGAGACTGAAATGTAAAGGGAATGAACTGTTTAATAAGTGAACTGTTAAGTGAGAGGACTGTTGAGTTAGAGGACTGTGAAGTATATAAACTGTAGAGTGAGTAGACTGGTGAGTGAGTAAACAAATGGACTATTGAATGAGTGGACTGTTGAGTGACTGAACTGGTAAGTGAATGAACAAGTGGACTGTTGAGGAAGTTAAATGTAAAGTGAATGGACTGTTGAGTGAGAGGACTGTGAAGTATATAAACTGTAGAGTAGACTGGTGAGTGATCGAACAAGTGGACTGTTGAGTGACTGAACTGTAAATTGAGTGTATTGTTTAGTTAAAATACTGTCAGAGTCAGTGAGTGGACTGGTTAGTGATTGAATGAGTTTTATGACTAATGACTGAAAGAGTGAATGGACGGTTGACTATGTGAACTGTAGCACTGTTGAGTGAGTGAAAGAGTTGATTGAGTGAGTGGATTGATGAACTGTTGAATGAGTAATAGGGAGGATTGTTGAGCGAGTAAACCGTAATAAGTGAACTACTACTGAGTGCACTGGCGGACGAGCCAAACATCCAAAAGGAGGGGAATCTCACCAAAGAGGGGGGAATTGGCCGAAATCCGGCTAATTTATCTACACCTTAAGGAACAAACTCTACTTTTTGAAACCACCAAAGAGGGGGGAATTCCACTTTTCCCTCGTCTTCTCGTCCGCTAGTGACTGAGTGAATGAACGATCGCATTTTTGAGTGACCAGACCGATATAGTCTATCCAAGGTTTCTTGTTACTCACAAAAGCTTTTGGCGCGCAATTTGAATTCAAAACTGATTTTGGCGCGCATTCAAATTTTTGGGAAAAAATCCTATTCTCATAATTTACTTGGATAACTCACGAACTTTGCGCTCGGTTCATTGTATTTGTGGTAACGAATACATGAAAGTAATTTTAGATAACAAGAAACCCTGTGAACAGACACCACTGGCGAACGAGCGAAACCTAAAAAGGAAGGGAAATTTTCCCAAACAAGGGGAATCGGCAGTTTTCAGGCAATTTTACATACACCTTGGGGAACAAACCCAGCTTTTTGAAATTAAATAGAGGGGGAATTCCGCTTTTTCACCCCTTTCTCGTCCGCTATTGGGTGGACGTACATATGAGTGAGTGAACATACACCTTGCAGAATCGACGCTCGATCCGACGACACCTCAGTCGAACGAGTAAGTGCATTGGGTATTATATAGCCTATGCTATATAATACCAGCATCAATGTCAATACCTGGATATTATATAGCCTATGCTATATAATATCCAGGGTTTCTTGTTAGCCGAAAACTCTTTGCGCGCGCAGTTTGAATTCAAATCTGTTTTGGCGCGCTTTCAAATTTTCGAGAAATGAAATCTCTTCCACATTACATTGGGAGGACATACGAAAAATTGCGTCAGTTCATTCCTGATTCGCGAAACCGGCCCACAAAATTATTTTTTAATAACAAGAAACCCTGACCGAGCTATACTATTCACCATTGATTAGGAGACCAAGTTTGAAAGCCCGCCTTTATTTAGATTTTTTTTAAATAACTTCCCCTACATGCAGACACAGCGGACGAGAAGGGGTGAGAAAAGTGGAATTCCCCCCCTCTTCGACGATTTTAAAACGTAGGATTTGTTTTCTAAGATGTGGGTAAAATGGCCTGAAAACGTTCAATTCCCCCTCTTTAATGAAATTCCCCTCTTTTTAGAGGATTAGCTCGTCCGCTAGTGCATGCAGAGCCATATATAGGGTGTCCCACATAACTTGCAGCAATCTAATCAACCGCCAAATTTTTTGTTGCGCTGTTAATAAAATGAGTTGTATATCATCTGATAGCATATAGTTTGATGTTTTGTTTGCCGCATACTGGAGGTTCAAACCTATTATACAGCTTGAGATACAGCCCATTTCCTGAAAGTCGTCATTTTAAACTTTTATTTTTAACTTTAACTGACTTTGTACGCACAAAATTACAACGTATCATTGAAATAACGGAAATTTACAGATACTAAAATAAATCAGAAGCAAAAAGTTACAGTTTATAATACCTGGTTTCACCAATATCGGCGCATTTCGCACAGCGACTCATCCCAGCTGAGCGGCAATCATGAAACGTGACCAATACGCTCATTTGCACTTTTTTTGAAAAAACTTTTACAAACTTTGTGGATCGATGCAAAATATTTTTTCATTGTTTATTTTAGTGAATTCGGATTTTTTTAATTATTTGAAGAAATTTTTACAATTGAAAACTATGAAAAAAGTGCAAAACTCAAACAAGAATATTTTTACGATTTTGACTACTTTCACGAAAAGGGTCATATCCGAAGCTGTGTGATAGGTGTGAACCTCCAATATACGGCAAACAAAACATCAGACTATATGCTATCTGATGATATTATACTCATTATGTTAACATCACAACAAAAATTTTTGTGGTTGATCAAAATGCTGCAAGTTATGTGGGACACCCTATACAATGAATATGACTACCATACATCAGTGGAGATTCCCACGTTTTCAAAAAATGTCTGTAATTTTTCGAACAAGTAAGTTTCGCCAAAATACTGAGCAATAAGGGCGAACATTCAAATTTGGTTTACTAACCCGTTGACAGCACTGGCGAACGAGTCAACTTTCCAAAGGGAGGGGAATCTTATCAAAGAGGGGGAATCGGCAGTTTTTTTGCCATTTTACATACATCTTGAACCACAAAACACACTTTTTGAAACCGCCAGAGGGGGAATTCCACATTTATCGTCCGCTAGTGCTAACCAGTTGAGAGTGCTTCAAGTGCGTAACGTAACCTGAATGCCGCCTTGTCCCGTTTTGTCTTTGGTAGGATATCATGTCTTTGTAAATGCAAGTGCAGTGCAGTGCATATCATTGGTCTTTATTTGTTTCACAACTGCAATTAAACTTCAGGAATGCCGTCAGTCGTATCGTGTAAAACCTCATCGAAGTTCTGGCTTGCCAAATTAATAGGGAAAAAAATCCGACAATTATCAATCCGACATATCATGATGATCGGTGCATTTCATTGTTATTATATTGAAATATACATATACAAAAGAATAAATAGAAAAACTAAAACAAATCACAAATATCAGCATAAATCTCGGATAACACAAACGTATCACAGAAATCATCACTCAAATCTTACATTGTGTGACTGTTTACAAATTCATAATTCACACCAAATTTTTATTTTTATTTACTATTAAAGAAAACGATAACTAAATATCATCAAGGTGTTTATTTTTCGCATAAAAGACAAAATAAGAGGGCACAGATTGACGTTCAAATCAGCAGCTTTTGGCGGACATTCAAACGAGCCAAACCTCCAAAGGGGGTGGGGATTTTCCCCAAAGAGGGGGGAATTAACAGAAAGTAGATCATTTTACCCAACCGTTGGGAAATAATTTATACTTTTTGAAAACGCCAAAGAGGGGGGGATTCTACTTTTCCCACCCTTTCTCGTCCGCTAGTGTAGCCTATCCAGAATTTCTTGTAACTCTAAAAGTTTTCGATTGAGTTCGAATCAGCAGCTTCTGGCGGACATTCAAATTTTAAAAAAAATTTCTCTCATAACATTGGTTCGGTGGACCACTGGGGATTTTCCTCCAAAGAGGGGGGAATTAACAGAAATTAGATCATTTTACCCAACCCTAAGGAAACACAATTTCTACTTTTTGAAAACGCCAAAGAGGGGGGAATTCCACTTTTCCCTCCCATTCTCGTCCGCTAGTGTTTCTTCTTCTATCCAGGGTTTCTTGTTACTCTAAACGTTTTCGATTGAGTTCGAATCAGCAGCTTTTGGCGGGCATTCGAAATTTCGAGAAATTTTTTGTCGTAACATTTGGCTTGGTGGATTACTGACGGACGAGCAAAATTCCCAAAGGGAGGGAAATTTTCCATAAGAGGGGGATATGGGCAGTTTTCAGACGATTTTAAATACACCTTAGGAAACCAATTCCACTTTTTGAAAACGCCAAAGAAGGGGGAAATCCACTTTTCCCACCCCTTCTCGTCCGCTAGTGGTGAGGTGAACCACTGACGGACGAGCGAAATTTCCAAAGGGAGGGACATTTTTCATAAAAGGGGAAATTGGCAAACCAACCTACTTTTGGAGGACTTTCAAAAAAAATTTCATCTTATTTATTTTGTTGGACAACATACAAATTATGCGCTTGAATCATCGCGTATCGTCCAAAGAAAAAATTTCGAGAACAAAAACCCTTAACAAGCTATACCAATTTAATAGCAAGGAATAGCTCAGTAACAAGAAACACTAGCGGACGATAAGGGGTGAGAAAAGTGGATTTCCCCCTCTTTGGCGTTTTCAAAATGTAGATTTTTATTCCCTAATGTGTAAGTAAAATCATCTGAGATCTGCGGATTCCCCCGTCTTTGAAAAAATTCCCCTCCCTTCAAAGGAATAGCTCGTCCGCCAGTAACAAGATACCATGAACCAATACATCATGACGTTATGTCGTCATCATACCACGTCATCATCACATCGGCAACGTCATTCTGCCACTTAGATGACGTCATCGTTGTCAGATGGCACCGGGCGTTTGGTCTGAAATAAAAAGCCCTAATATATGAAGCTGACAATAATTCTCATCAATCATTCTTTTTAAGTCAGTCAGTCCCTTCCAGGGTATGTCAAATAAAACAATGAGGCGAATTGTTTTTTTTTCTTGTTTCATTCTGTTTCTCTTGTTTTATTTTTTAACCCGTACCTACAAAGCGAAAAAAAACAGCTAAAATTTTTTTGAATGTCACCTTTTTGTATAATCTTTTGTAACGTTAGACATACTGAACAGAAATTCAGGTCCAAACACCAATTACTCACCAATGATTTTTCCACCAAATAACCTGAAAAAAATTTCATTCCACCAAATAACCTTGTTTTTATTTTTTATATTCGACATACCCTGGTACCTTCTATGACAGGCTCAAACACTAAGTTGTCGTAATATTAGTCATTCAGTTAGTTACTTATGTGTTAGTGTCCAGAATCTCTTCTACTTATGGGCAGGTCAGATCAGGTCAAGTCAGTCAGTCAGTCACTCACTCACTCACCCATACCATACTAATACAGTTCCAATTTATTTGTCCCACTTTGTCTGTCAGTCATTTCCTGTCAAGCATGATCATCAAGCATCTATTTTCCGAAATTCAAACAGCTCAGCTAAATCGAGAATATCCATAGTGTCGTAAAATGCATGAATCGAACACAAAAGTGACTGACAGACTGGACCACTGGCGGACAAGAAAGGGTGGGAAAAGTGGAATTCCCCCCTCTTTGGCGATTTCAAATCGTAGAATTTGTTCCCTAAGGTGTATGTACAATAACCTGAAAACTGGCAATTCCCCCTCTTTGGCAAAATTCCCCTCCCTTTGGAAGATTGGTTCGTCCGCCTGTGCTGGACGACAATATTAGAGGACTGAAACAGTCGGACGAGACTGTATCTTTCAAAGAGTAAAGGCACTAGCGGACGAGAAAGGGAGGGAAAATTAAAATTCCCCCTCTTTAAAAAGTTGAACTTGTTCCCAAAGGTGTAGGTAAAATGGCCCGAAAATATCCGATTCCCCCTCTTTACGAAAGTCCCCTCCCTTTGGAGAATTTTCTCGGCCGCCAGTGAGTAGAGGTGACTGACTGAGTGAAACTATGGAAGAATGGCATGTGAAATAACGGAATGAAAAATTGTACAATGAATGTGGGCACGAAATGGCTGACAGAATGGATATATAGAAAAGGATTGTATTAGCGAGGCGAGAAGACTAATTGCCTGATTGAACGATAATTTATAGGGCTGTTTGAGTATCTTAGAGAAGTAACGGACTGAAGAACGCCGAGGATTATTAAGAATGCCAGTGTATAACCCTGTTACTTAACTGACACAATTTTCGGCACTCTAAAAAATGACTGACTAAATTGTATAGAAACGTTCTGTATGTATAATTTCAACCACGGTAGTGGCTGACGTTTCATATGTTGAAGAAACTAATGTGTCACTTGAATCTCAAAAAGCTCTTTAGTGAAAAATTCGGCATTATGGACATATAGGTCATTTTAACCTTGTTTATCGTTTTACAGACACTCCATGGACCAAAACAATACTTCTCGAAGCACCCTGACCTGAAATTTTCTCGTCAGCATGGAAGAACATACGGAGAACTACAACCTAGCAGAGAGTGTCTGAAAAACTGAGTAGAAAAATAAAGTACTGTATGAGCAGTAGTAATGCACGTAACTGACTGACTGAACTAAATTATGAAGGTGGAATGCACGATTGAATGTAGCATGGAAGTGTTTGTCTGACTAAAATAATGAAAATATGCCATAAATAACTGCTCAAGTGAAAGGCTGACATAATGAAACAAATAAATATGACCGTATGAGTGTGGCGAGGAAGTGACCGACTGACTGAGACTGGACTAGACAAAAACTTAAAGACTGTTCCGAGTCTGGCACAGAAGTGACTGACCGAATTACTAATGTTTACAAAGAATGACTGTATGAGCACTTTATGGAAGTGACTGACTGAATGAAAATATGAAGGAGAAATGCACGCGTGACTGACTGACATAATGAAACAAATAAATATGACTGTATGAGTGTGGCAAGGAAGTGACTGACTGACAGACAGACTGGACAATCAATTTAGAGACTGTTCGAGTCTGGCACAGAAAAAACTGACCGAATTACAAAGATTTGTTGTCAGAAGAGACTGTCCGTCGCAGCTTATTTACCGATATTTTTAAAACAGGGATCCTTAACTACCCCCGAATTTCCAAACGTACATGTTCCATATATCTGGCTTTGGTGGCCAGGAAGACAGCCCACGCGAATCGATAATGTCCCTTTGCGTCCCAGTCCCAGTCGTGATCCCCATATAGCGTCCTCCGACTCTGCGCACCGTAATCGAACCATTGTAACACGTCCGTGTAATCTGAAAGCACATGAAATGTTATTTTGATTTAGTGAGTGAGTGAGTGAGTGAGTGAGTGCGTGAGTGAGTGAGTGAGTGAGTGAGTGAGTGAGGGAAGGAGTAAGCGAGCGAGTGAGTGAGTGAGTGAGTGAGTGAGTGAGTGAGTGAGTGAGTGAGTGAGTGAGTGAGTGAGTGAGTGAGTGAGTGAGTGAGTGAGTGAGTGAGTGAGATCTAAGAACATTGTAAACTAAGTGGATTTTGGCAATCTGGATTGTCATATGCGTACTTGCTTAATAAAAATATGAGATTATTGTTAAAAACCAGTGTTTACCGCTTATTTTATGACCACCAAATTTTAAGTGGAACTAGACATCGTTAGACATACTGAATAGAAACTGACAGATCCAAACACTAATTATACATGTATTTCCCACCGAATAACCCGAAATAAAAAAAACCAACTGCCCTCAATTGTTTTTTACTCTTTTCCTAGTTTTTTTATTTGATATGCCTTGGTTCTACACGTGACGAGGGTGAACGGATGAAAAAATACAACAATTTTTGTGTGATGACAATGCCACAGAATCAAACCACTACTGACCACTGGCGGACGAGCTCAATCTCCAAAGGAAGGGGAATTTCGTCAAAGAGGGGGGAATCGACAGTTTTCAGGTCATTTTACCTACACCTTTAGGCAGGGGTGGGCCGGGTTTTTTTGGCGTTTTGCAGGGGGGTGGGGGGGGGGGGGTAGCCGACCGAAAACCCCGTCCTACCCGCCCTGTTCGAAAAGTGGGGGGGGGGGGGGGGGGTAAGGTCGGGTAGGGGGGGGGGGGGGGTAGGAAAATATTTTTTTCGCAAAAAAGCTTCGTTTTTTTTTTTGTTTTTGCTAAAAAATCTTCTATTATAGGGTATAAACATCACATGTACCGGTTTTTTCAGGTTTTAACCAATAAAATTGACCCCTCAAAAATTTCGAGTAGGAGGGGGGGAGGGGGTAGGCGACCTAAATTTTTGTCTAGGGGGGAGGGGTAGGCTACCCGCCGACCCTGAAAAGTGGGGGGGTAACCCACCCCATCCCCCCCCCCAGCGGCCCGCCCCTGCCTTTAGGAATAAATTCTACTTTTTGACAATGCCAAAAAGGGGGGAATTCCACTTTTCCCACCCTTCTCGTCCGCTAGTGCTACTGACCTCTCTGTTCAACGAACCGCCGTCGTGTGCCAATGTAAGTGAGCCACAACTTTACATTGGGCTGACAGGTGGCGAGGGCGTTGTCCCACAATTGTGCCAGCTCCTCCGCCGAGGCACCGTTCAGCGCAGCCATCATCAGCAGCCGTTCGTGCGCGTGCGTCCACCACGAACAAAATGCGTACGGGGCGGGGGCGCGCATAGACGGTCGGGGCTAGCTGCAAAACAAAAAATTATAAATTTAATTAAATACTAGGATGAAATTATAACCCAGAACCCACACATTGATTATATGAACATCGGATTGAAATACGATACTACTGTACACTAGCGGACCAGAAGGGGAGGGTAAAGTGGAATTCCCCCCTCTTTGGCGTTTTCAAAAAGTAGAGTTTGTTCCCTAAGGTGTAGGTAAAATGGCCTGAAAACTGCAAATTCCCCCCTTTTGGAGAAATTCCCCTCCCTTTGGAGGGTTAGCTCGTCCGCTAGTGCTACTGTATATTGCAAGCTAAAATCATTGCAATTAGAACATTTGTCAAAGCGGGTAACTTTATAATGTTTAGAAAATTTATGTTAGCTCCAAAATTGATGGGAATTTGATTGAACTCATTGGCGGACGAACCACACCCACCAAAGGGAGGGGAATCTCGTCAAAGAAGGGGGGAATTACTAGAAACTAGGCCATTTTACCTACACCTTAGGTAACAAACTCTACTTTTCGAAACCGCCAAAGGGGGATTTCAAATTTCCCTCCCCTTCTCGTCCACTAGTGATTGAACTGAATCTTGTTATAGCTAACCTTAGTGTCCTTGAGCGAATGGATAATCCACCTAACGTAGTCATTCCATAACTGCACGCACAATCAATGGAGCAATGGTGATGGCCCGTTCAAGAGCGTCTGCACGTGCTCCGACCGACTACACGTGCTCCGACCGACCACCGTCCTGCTTCTGCTCATCATTGACATACGCGAGGAACGCCTGGACATGAGGGAACAAATATTGAATATACTGAATATGAAGCTCGCAATATTACACAATAATATAACCTTTTGGTAAGTATAGATTACAGAAAAACATACTATCGTAACTCATACAACATGTGACAAAAAACCGGGCCTAATCATAAAAATTATAGATTTTTTTAGTAAAATTGAATGCAAAGAGTCAACACCGGCAGGGGTGGACCGCTGGGGGGAGGGGGTTTCCCCTTTTTTCAGGGCGGTCGGGTGGCCTACCACCCCTCCCCGAGACAAAAATTTATGTCGCCTACTTCTCCCCCCCCCCAATTCGAAATTTTTGAGAAACTCAGCATCAAAACCCGATTTTGGGACTCAAAAACTCGACTTTTGGCTTATTTTCTCAAAA
>OZ038444.1:4906481-4956471 GCA_964036265.1 Daptonema setosum
GGAAAGAGAAGAAAATTGCGTTCATTAGAGCTCAAACAACGCAGAATTTTATGCAGATTCCAAATCTTTTTTTACTTTTGCCATACAACTTCCGTATCTCGAATGGCAAGCGTTCAAAGTGGCTGGATCGTGCACCCGATTACGAAAACTGAACCAAACACCAGTTTCTGGGGGTTTCCACGTTTTTTCGGTTTTTCTTGGTAATGAAGTGAGTTTTCCTGGGTAATCGTGTATCGGGAACGTAAAAACACGCAATTCAAGGTGCTGGAGCACGGTATAAAAATTTTAAGTGCCAAAAATTGTAAAATATCACCATTTTTCGAAAAAAAATGGTCCAAAACACCATTCAGGAGTCCGATGTGGGGGGGGTGGCACCCCTTCATTTTGAAGTTCAGTCGGTTGGGCATCTCGGGATACGAATGAATTTCTTTAATCATCCCGCCCAGTGGAGAGTTTGCGATTTGAAAAATTGCCCAAGTTGAAAAAATTAACAAATTTTTTTTTCAGAGACAAATTTTTATTTTGGAAAGAGAAGAAAATTGCGTTCATTAGATCTCAAACAACGCAGAATTTTATGCAGATTCCAAATCTTTTTTTACTTTTGCCATACAACTTCCGTATCTCGAATGGCAAGCGTTCAAAGTGGCTGGATCGTGCACCCGATTACGAAAACTGAACCAAACACCAGTTTCTGGGGGTTTCCACGTTTTTTCGGTTTTTCTTGGTAATGAAGTGTGTTTTCCTGGGTAATCGTGTATCGGGAACGTAAAAACACGCAATTCAAGGTGCTGGAGCACGGTATAGAAATTTTAAGTGCCAAAAATTGTAAAATATCACCATTTTTCGAAAAAAAAATGGTCCAAAACACCATTCAGGAGTCCGATGTGGGGGGGGTGGCACCCCTTCATTTTGAAGTTCAGTCGGTTGGGCATCTCGGGATACGAATGAATTTCTTTAATCATCCCGCCCAGTGGAGAGTTTGCGATTTGAAAAATTGCCCAAGTTGAAAAAATTAACAAATATTTTTTTCAGAGACAAATTTTTATTTTGGAAAGAGGAGAAAAGTGCGTTTATTAAAGCTCAAACGACGCAGAATTTTATGCAGATTCCAAATCTTTTTTTACTTTTGCCATACAATTTCTGTATCTCAAATGGCAGGCGTTCAAAGATGCCCAACTCAACAGCTGTTTTCAAAAAATGGTCAAAAATGAAAATCCAAAAAAATCACCAGTTTAAACGGATTTCAGGTCAACGGTTGCAGGCGATTATTACCCTACCTATATACCTTCCAAAACACCACTAATCTCGATTTTTATTATTTGGGCCACAAACCTCAGATTTTCTCAGGCAACGCGTTTTAAGCACAATTTCACATGTTGTCCAAATGTTATGTGAAAAAAAAAATTCTGGAAATTTTGAAAGCGTGCCGGAAACAGATTTGAATTCAAACTGCGCGCCAAATTGTTTTTGGCTAACCAGACACCCTGGATAGGCTATACTGAACCTGACCTGGCACAAAAGGAATCAAGAATAAAATGATTAATTAATTCACTTTCACAGATTTAGCTTCATTTGTCAACAGTTTTCAGTTTTTTTTGTATTCATCACCAAAGTCAATGATTTTTTTCGAATTCACACCAGCTTTTACTTTGGGCAATGAAATCATAATGGGTAAAGGCTATCCATGGGAGACAGTGAAGAAGAAAGAAACCAAGAAATAGATATAAAGCCCAGAACAAAAATATCGCCCAAAACGTCTGATAACGGAACGTCAGCCATCATCACTCCATGCTATACTGTGCTGAACAATGTTGTCAACCGAGTTGAGTTGAGGCTAGTGATGTTTCATTATCAGACGTTGTGGGCATTGTTTTTGCTTGCAGAAATAACATACAGCAGGGGCTTCACAAATGAAATGAGATTCCTTCATTTTTGCAACAGGAAAGCGGTTCGCTAATAATGTAAATGAGACATGACCAATGCTTTGTGCTTGCCTGAAAACTCGCAATCACTCATTGACTTACTCAATCACTTATTAACTCACCCAATTACTCATTCACTCACTCATTCACTCACTCACTCACTCACTCACTCACTCACTCACTCACTCACTCACTCACTCACTCACTCACTCACTCACTCACTCACTCACTCACTCACTCACTCACTCACTCACTCACTCACTCACTCACTCACTCACTCACTCACTCACTCACTCACTCACTCACTCACTCACTCACTCACTCACTCACTCACTGATGTTGCACACATGAATAAAACGTCGTGCAGGTTTTGTTTGTCATGCGGCTCTCTATGCATTAATCATTATACGTACCCTATTTATCATGTGAGGAACTACTGGTTGAGGAAATATTTTAACCCAAGCACTGGCGGACGAGTCTACCTTTCAAAGGAGGGGAATTTCGTCAAAGAGGGGGGAATTGGCAGTTTTCTGGTCATTATACCTGCACATTAGGGAACAAATTCTACCCACTAGTGAACCCAAGAAGTCTGAAAATGATATATTTCTGATATAAGTCTGATATACTATATAAGTCTGATATATTTCTGCTGAAAATGAATTCAACCACCACTATAATGATAGTTTGAATGACGTTTTTGGTTGAGTTTCGAACCCTGGACCTCGTGCTTGTCAGACCAACATCTTAACCACTGCGCTATCAATCCGATTGTTGAAAAAACTCACTGAAAACTTGGACTAATCAGAAATTAAAATTTTTAATTACAAATTTCAAAAAATTATTGTGATCAATCATTCAAAAATTATTATTTTTAGAGTATAAATAGTTGCATCGAAATAAAAGGGCTTCAATTTGATAATAAGCTCTGATCGTTAGCAATCGATTGTTCGTGATGGCGTGTCGAGCGAGAAACAGGCGGATATCCCGTCCATGTCCATGAGTCCGACGTGACGAATTCGTGATGCTGCTGCCCAGAATAGTTCAATGTTGGTTGAATCATTATCGTTATTATTCGTTGAAATTAAAAAATTTAATTCAAAATTTTGCTGGGATGGGATTTTTTTACGGCTATCGCGACCCGTCGACCCGTCGACCCGTCGACCCAGAATTTTGATATTGTTTGTACGGCTTCGGCTTAGTTCCTAGCACCGACTTAAGTTTACAAAAGTTATTCTGGAGCACTATACTAACAGTTTGGCATGGCCTTCTAAACCTATCCAGCTATGTAGGCAGCCTAAAAACCTCCAAATGGCCGGTCGACCGATCTCGGTCGACGGGTCGCGATTACCGCTTTTTTATTACTGAAGTCAGGGGTGTTCAGCAGCGAGGGGAGGGGCGGCATGGGGTACCCCCACTTTTTAGGGCGGACGAGTGGCCTACCCCCGACTAAAATTTAGATAACCTACCCCTCCTCCACGACCGGGAATTCGAGAGAGAAAAAAACTGTTTTTTTGCGAGAAATTAACAATAAAATGTCTATTTCCCGTCCTTACTCACGTCCCGTCCACTTTTCGAACCAGGGGGGGGGGCGGGCAGAGGGGAAAGAATTTTTTTCGGCTACCCCCACATAAAAAACGTGAAAAAGCCGCCGCCAACCCCTGACTGAAGCTAACAGATCTGAAACCATCCGGCACTCAAAATAGTGTTTTTGTAGTAGCCATTGAGGTTGGACAAACTGACAGGCAATGACAGAACCCCCTAAAGCAAGGCGTCAGGAGCTTTGTCTGATTTGAAGTCAGGTTTTGAACCTAACGACCAGCAGTTTTCAAGGCTGGCGTCCTACACACTAGACTAGACTTATTAACACGATTATTTGCTGTGAATTAGTTTCGTTACGGTATTCGCGACCCGTCGCGTCGGACAAATGTGGGGACAATTTAGCGGTCTGGGAGACTAGGCGTGAGCCGCAAACTTAGGTTTCTGTGTAGGTATTCTTACACTTAGGTTTAGGTTTGGGGAAGGGCTAGGGGAGCAGTGATGGTCATTCATAGCTGCCTAACTGTTGGCTGTTCTGTTAGTATACAACTTTTGGTAAATTAAGTTGTTGCTAGGAGGAACTAATGAACTCGAATTAAGAGAGCAGAAAAATTATGCTTGGTGTCGGTGAAGTAAGTAAAAAATCATAGGAAGTTAGAACCGTGAGTGTTTGTCACGGCAATATTTCTCACCCTCAGTTAGAACACGATTTACCACCGTTTCAATAACCTTTAGTAAATTGTTAATTTAGCAGAAGTTTAGCAAACAATAGTTCTCAATGAGTTTACAACAGCCAGCTTTTGCAGGTCGACCATCGATGGTTTTATTGGTCCAAGCAGTCAACGAACGACAACCAACGTCAACAACGACCGATAACCAACATGACAACAGATTTGCTCGATTTAATTGCCTGAATTGCGGCTTTGAAAATCGGTGAGTTGTTGTGAAATTATTAAAATAACGCCAAAAATCGCTGTCAAAAAACAATTTTATCTGCAACTCTACAACCGCGTGATAAAATGAAAAATTTCTGTTCTCTTGTTTATAAAATCTGTATTAATGTTTGATAGTGTTTATTGAAACCCCTATTGTTGTTTGGTGCAAAGCAATTTTTTAAATTGAAATCTTCATACTTATTATTTGTGCAGAGCAGAATACATAATAATTAAAACCGTATTCTCATATGAGCAGAGGGCAGAAAACATGTTTATTAAAAGCCGCATCTGTATTTGTGCGGAATACCTTTTTCTTCGTCTGATAGTTCATTTTATCGTTTTCTGAGAAGATTTTTTATCCATTTTCTTGAAATTTGCAGTATCTGACTACCGCACAATACGGTGATGGAACTACCGTCGGATCCGGCTGATCGGTCTGAAGGTGGAGCGCACGAAGAGTCATCGGTCGATGTGCTCAAAGCTCAAGAAAAGCAGTCAGATTCGGCAAGAAGAAACAGGCAAAACTCGATGTCAAGGCTGAGAACTGGGCGCAGCGCGAATCGGTGTGTTACTGTTTTTATTTTTTAAATTAAGCATGAGTTATAGCTTGGTCATACAACACCTTTGTCACGTGTACAGTGTACTCATGCTTTTGTATGTCCTGTGCCTGGCCCTGATAAAATGAAATGAGAAAATAATTGAAATGGGTCAGGAGTTAATTGTGTTATTAATTATTAAAAAAACGGTTACGCACATTGAACTAAGCTGCTTTGTTGTTCAATTTTTTTAAACCCATTTTTGAACTCGGAAAAGTTTTCGCTCGAAATTTGAACGCGCCAAAAGCAGATTTTAAAATTCATATTGGCCGCCAAAGATTTTCCGATTGGCCGTTTCCGAACAAGATTTCTCGATATATCAGCTAATTGCACGTTAAATATAATTATTCCTAAAAAAATTTAGATAAATATCTACGAGTTTAAAAATGTTTATCAGTCAGTCAGCGAGAGCTCCAATCAATAGACAGCTTACTTATTCCATTGCAGTTACGTGCTGTGTGATGCTTTTTAATCATTGACCCTATTTGTTATCATAAAATGAACCGATATTCAATATTTGCATTCAGTATACTCATTATTTGCATTCAGTATATTCAATATTTGTTCCCTCTTGTCCAGGCGTTCCTCGCGTATGTCAATGATGAGCAGAAGCAGGACGGTGGTCGGTCGGAGCACGTGTAGTCGGTCGGAGCACGTGTAATCGGTCGGAGCACGTGCAGATGCTCTTTGAATGGGCCATCACCATTGCTCCATTGATTGTGCGTGCAGTTATGGAATGATTACGTTAAGTGGATTATCCATTCGCTCAAGGACACTAAGGTTAGCTGTAACTGGATTCAGTTCAATCACTAGCGAACGAGAAGGGGAGGGAAATTTAAAATCCCCCCCTTTGGCGGTTTCGAAAAGTAGAGTTTCTTCCCTAAGGTGTAGGTAAAATGGCCTAGTTTCTAGTAATTCCCCCCTTCTTTGACGAAATTCCCCTCCCTTTGGTGGTGTGGTTCGTCCGCCAGTGAGTTAAATCACCTTCCCATCAATTTTGGAGCTAACATAAATTTTCTAAACATTATAAAGTTACCCGCTTTGACAAATTTTCTAATTGCAAAGATTTCAGCTTGCTTGTTCATATAATCAATGTGTGGATGCTAATTTTAGCCTAGTGTTAAATTTAATTGATAATTTTTGCTCTGCAGCTAGCCCAGACCGTATATGCGTGCGCCGTACGCAATTGTTCGTGGTGGACGCACGCGCACGAACGGCTGCTGATGATGGCTGAGGTGAACGCTGCCTCGGCGGAGGAGCTGGCACGATTGTTGGACAACGCGGCAGTTGTCACGTGTACAGTTGTGGCTCACTTACATTGGCACACGACGGCGGTTCGTTGAACAGAGAGGTCAGTAGCACTAGCGGACGAGAAGGGTGGGAAAAGTGGAATTCCCTCCTCTTTGGCATTTTCAAAAAGTAGAATTTATTCCTAAAGGTGTAGGCAGGGGTGGGCCGGGTTTTTTGGCGTTTTGCAGGGGGTTGGGGGGGGGGTAGCCGACAGAAAACCCCTTCCTACCCGCCCAGTCCGAAAAGTGGGGGGGGGGGGGGTAAGGTCGGGTAGGGGGGGGAGGAAAAAAAATTTCGTGAAAAAGCCCCGTTTTTGCTCGTTTTTGGAAAAAAAAAAATCTATTATAAGGTATAAACATCACATGAACCGGTTTTTTCAGGTTTTAACCAAGAAAATTGACCCAGAAAACGTGTTTGTTCGAAAAAAAATTCACAGCCAAAACTTTTTGAAAAATGAGCCTCAAAATCGAGGTTTTCAGGCCGATTTTCTCAAAAATTTCGAGTCGCAGGGGGAGGGGGTAGGCGACCTAAATTTTTGTCTAGGCGGGAGGGGTTAGGCTACCCGCCGACCCTGAAAAGCGGGGGGGGGGGGGTAACCCCTACCCCCCCCCCCCCAGTGGCCCGCTTCTGGGTGTAGGTAAAATGACCTGGAAACTGTCGATTCCCCCCTCTTTGACGAAATTCCCCTCCCTTTGGGGATTGAGCTCGTCCGCCAGTGGTCAGTAGTGCTTTGATTCTGTGGCATTGTCATCACACAAAAATTGCTGTATTTTTTTTATCCGTTCACCCTCGTCACGTGTAGAACCAAGGCATATCAAATTAAAAAAACAAGGAAAAAGAGTAAAAAACAATTGAGGGCAGTTGGTTTTTCTTTATTTCGAGTTATTCAGTGGGAAGTACATGTATAATTAGTGTTTGGATCTGTCAGTTTCTATTCAGTATGTCTAACGATGTCTAGTTCCACTTAAAATTTGGTGGTCTTAAAATAAGTGGTAAACACTGGCTTTTAACACTAATCTCTTATTTTTATTAAAAGCAAGTACGCATATGACAATCCGAGATTTGATTGCCGAAAATCAACTTAATTTGCAATGTTCTTAAATCAACATAACATTTCATGTGCTTTCAGATGGCACGGACGTGTTGCAATGGTTCGATTACGGTGCGCAGAGTCTTAGAACGCTATATGGGGATCACGACTGGGACTGGGATGCAAAGGGCACATTATCGATTCGCGTGGGCTGTCTTCCTGGCCACCAAAGCCAGGGAAATGGAACAGGTACGTTTGTGAATTCGGGGGTAGAGAAGAATCCCTCTGTTTAAAAAATATCGGTAAATAACTTGCGACGGACAGTCTCTTCTGACAACAAATCTTTGTAATTCGGTCAGTTTTTTCTGTGCCAGACTCGAACAGTCTCTAAATGTGGCGTCCGAGAAAATCCCCCACAGGAGGGTAATTTCGTAAAGAGGGGAATGGAATATTTTCAGGCCATTTTACCTACACCTTAGGGAACAAATCCAACTTTTTGAAAATGCCATAGAGGGGGGATTCTAATTTTCCCTCCCCTTCTCGTTCGCTAGTGCCTTTACTCTTTGAAAGATACAGTCTCGTCAGACTGTTTCAGTCCTCTAATATTGTCGTCCAGTCGGTCAGTCACTTGTTCGATTCACTAGCGGACGAGAAGGGGTGGGAAAAGTGGAATTCCCTCCTCTTTGGCGTTTTCAAAAAGTATGATTTGTTCCCTAAGGTGTAGGTAAAATGACCTTAAAACTGCCGATTCCCCCCTCTTTGGCGAAATTCCCCTCCCTTTTGAGGATTAACTCGTCCGCCAGTGGTCCAGTCTGTCAGTCACTTTTGTGTTCGATTCATGGATTTTACGACACTGTGGATAATCTCGATTTAGCTGGGCCTGTTTGAATTTCGGCAAATAGATTCTTGATGATCATGCTGGACAGGAAATGACTGACCGACAGGATGGGACAAATAAATTAGATTAGAACTGTATTGATGTGGTATGGAGGTGGGTGGGTGACTGACTGACTGACTGACTGACTTGACCTGACCTGACCTGACCTGATCTGACCTGCCCATAAGTAGAAGAGATTCTGTACACTAACACATAAGTAACTAACTGAATGACTAATATTACGACAACTGAGTGTTCGAGCCTGTCATAGAAGGTACCAGGGTATGTCAAATAAAAAAAATAAAAACAAGGTTATTTGGTGGAATGGAGATTATTTTTCAGGTTATTTGGTGGAAAAATCATGACTAATTGGTGGTTGGACCTGAATTTCTGTTCAGTATGTCTAACGTTACAAAAGATGATACAAAAAGGGACCATTTGAAAAATTTAAAGCTGTTATTTTTGGCTTTGGAGAAAAGGTATAAAAAAAAGAAAAACAAAATAAAACAAGGAAAAAAACAATTCGCCTCATTGTTTTCTTTGACATACCCTGGAAGGGACTGACTGACTAAAAGAATGATTGATGAGAATTATTGTCAGCTTTATATATTACGTCATTTTTATTTCAGACCAAGCGCGACGGCGCCATCCGATAACGATGACGTCATCTATGTGGCAGAATGACGTTCCCGATGTGATGATGACGTGGTATGATGACGACATGACGTCATGATGTATTGGTTCATGGTATCTTGTTACTGGCGGACGAGCTATTCCTTCGAAGGGAGGGGAATTTCGTCAAAGAGGGGGAATCCGCAGATTTCAGGCCATTTTACTTACACCTTAGGGAATAAAAATCTACATTATGAAAACGCCAAAGAGGGGGGAATTCCACTTTTCCCACCCCTTATCGTCCGCTAGTGTTTCTTGTTACTGAGATTCCTTGCTATTAAATTGGTATAGCTTGTTCAGGGTTTTTGTTTTCAAAATTTTTTCTTTGGAGGATATGCGATGATTCAGACGCAAGGTTTGTATGTTGTTCATCAAACCGGATGAGATGAATTTGTTTTGAAAGTCCGCCAAAAGTTGGCTGGTTTGTCAATTCCCCCTCTTATAAAAAATTTCTCCTTTTGGAAATTCCGCTCGCCCTTCAGTGGTTCACTAGCGGACGAGAGGGGTGGGAAAAGTGGAATTCCTCCCTCTTTGGCGTTTTCAAAAAGTGGAATTTGTTTCCTAAGGTGTATTTAAATCGTCTGAAAACTGCCTATTTCCCCCTCTTATGGAAAATTTCCCTCCCTTTGGAAATTTCGCTCGTCCGTCAGTGGTTGACCTAACAACTAGCGGACGAGAAGGGGTGGGAAAGTAGAATCCCCCCTCTTTGGCGTTTTCAAAAAGAAGAAAATTTGTTTCCTAAGGGTTGGGTAAAATGATTTCTGTTAATTCCCCCTCTTTGGTGGAAAATCCCCCCCCCCTTTGGAGGTTTGGCCCGTCCGTCAGTGGTCCACCGAACTAATGTTAGGAGAGGAAAATTCTTGAAAATGTGAATGTCCGCCAAAAGCTGCTGATTCGAACTCAATCGAAAACGTTTAAAGATGAAGAAACCCTGGATAGGTTACATTAGCGGACGAGAAAGGGTGGGAACAGTCGAATTCCCCCCCTCTTTGGCGTTTTCAAAAAGTGGAATTTGTTTCCTAAGGGTTGGGTAAAATGATCTAATTTATGTTAATTCCCCCTCTTTGGTGGAAAATCCCCACCCCCTTTGAAGGTTTGGCTCGTCCGTCAGTGGTCCACCGAACTAATATTAAGAGAAAAAAATTCATGAAAATTTAAATGTCCGCCAAAAGCTGCCTGTTCGAACTCAATCTGCGGCCAAAACGTTTAGAGTTACAAGAAACCATGGATAGGCTATACCGTAAGAAAAGTGGATTTGGAACAATTTTTGTATGCTTCCCATTTCAAGTGTTACGGAGTGTTTACTCTTGAAAATTTCGATGCGCACCGAGTAAATTATGCACATGAAATCGATTTACATAAAAAAAAGTTTTCAGCGATAAAAGCCTGATCACTGCCGGACGAGCCAATCTTCCAAAGGGAGGGGAATTTCGTCAAAGAGGGGGAATTGAGAGTTTTCAGGTTATTGTACATACACCTTAGGGAAAAACTCTACTTTTTGAAACTGCCAAAGAGGGGGGAATCCCACTTTTCCCTCCCCTTCTCGTCCGCTAGTGAGCCCGACTGATGAAATATTGATAAGTTGTTAGCCATTTTGTGTGCCCTCTTAATTCGTCTTTCATGCAAAAAATAAACACCTTGAAACACATCGATGATATTTAGTTATCGTTTTCTTTAATAGTAAATAAAAAAAATTGGTGTGAATATTGAATTTGTAAACAGACACACAATGTAAGATTTGAGTGATGATTTCTGTGATACGTTTGTGTTATCCTATCCGAGATTTATGCTGATATTTGTGATTTGTTTTAGTTTTTCTATTTATTCATTTGTATATGTATATTTCAATATAATAACAATGAAATGCACCGATCATCATGATATGTCGGATTTTTTTCATTATTAATTTGGCAAGCCAGAACTTCGATGAGGTTTTACACGATACGACTTACGGCATTTCTGAAGTTTAATTGCAGTTGTGAAACATTTAAAGACCAAAGATATGCACTGCACTGCACTTGCACTTACAAAGACATGATATCCTACCAAAGACAAGACAACGAAGCCGGCATTCAGGTAACGTTACGCACTTGAAGCACTCTCAACTGGTTAGCACTAGCGGACGAGAAATGTGGAATTCCCCCCTCTGGCGGTTTCAGAAAGTGTGTTTTGTTCCTCATGGTGTATGTAAAATGGTACAAAAACTGCCGATTCCCCTCCTCTTTGATAAGATTCCCCTCCCTTTGGAAAGTTGACTCGTTCGCCAGTGCTGTCAACTGGTTAGTAAACCAAATTTGAATGTTCGCCCTTATTGCTCAGTGTTTTGGCTAAACTTACTTGTTCGAAAAATTACAGACATTTTTTGAAAACGTGAGAATCTCCACCGATTTATGGTAGTCATATTCATTGTATAAGGCTCTGCATGCACTAGCGGACGAGCTAATCCTCTAAAAAGAGGGGAATTTCATTAAAGAGGGGGAATTGAACGTTTTCAGGCCATTTTACCCACACCTTAGGAAACAAATCCTACGTTTTAAAATCGTCAAAGAGGGGGGGAATTCCACTTTTCCCACCCCTTCTCGTCCGCTGTGTCTGCATGTAGGGGGAGTTATTAAAAAAAATCTAAATAAAGGCGGACTTTCAAACTTAGTCTCCTAATCAATGGTGAATAGTATAGCTCGGTCAGGGTTTCTTGTTATTAAAAATTAATTTTGTGGGCCGAGTTCCGCAAATAAGGAATGAATTGACGCAATTTTTTTATTCCCTCCAAATGTAATGTGGAAGAGATTTCATTTCTCGAAAATTTGAAAGCGCGCCAAAACAGATTTGAATTCAAACTGCGCGCGCAAAGAGTTTTCGGGTAACAATAAACCCTGGATAGGCTATATAATACCCAATGCACTTACTCGTTCGACTGAGGTTTCGTCGGATCGAGCGTCGATTCTGCAAGGTGACTGTTCATTCACTCACTCATATGTATGTCCACCCAATAGCGGACGAGAAAGACGTGAAAAAGCGGAATTCCCCCTCATTGGCGGTTTCAAAAAAACTGAGTTTGTTCCCTACTAAGGTGTATGTAAAATTGCCTGAAAACTGCCGATTCCCCCTCTTTGGAAAAATTCCCCTCTCTTTTGATGTTTCGCTCGTCCGCCAGTGGTGTAGGTTCATTCACTCACTCGCACGTTCACCAAAATGAATCATACAGTTGTCCATTCTCTTATAGCTTAGTCAGGGTTTCTTGTTATCTAAAATTACTTTCATGTATTCGTTACCACAAATACAATGAACCGACGAACCAAAGTTCGTCAGTTATCCAAGTGAATTATGAGAATAGGATTTTTTCCCAAAAATTTGAATGCGCGCCAAAATCAGTTTTGAATTCAAATTGCGCGCCAAAAGCTTTTGTGAGTAACAAGAAACCTTGGATAGACTATATCGGTCTGGTCATTCAAAAATGCGATCGTTCATTCACTCAGTCACTAGCGGACGAGAAGGGGAGGGAAAAGTGGAATTCCCCCCTCTTTGGTGGTTTCAAAAAGTAGAGTTTGTTCCTTAAGGTGTAGATAAATTAGCCTGATTTCGGTCAATTCCCCCCTCTTTGGTGAGATTCCCCTCCTTTTGGATGTTTGGCTCGTCCGCCAGTGCACTCAGTAGTAGTTCACTTATTACGGTTTACTCGCTCAACAATCCTTCCTATTACTCAATCAACAGTCCATCCATTCATCAGTCCACTCACTCAATCAACTCTTTCACTCACTCAACAGTGCTACAGTTCACTTAGTCAACCGTCGATTCACTCTTTCAGTCATTAGTCATACAACTCATTCAATCACTCCTCCCTATTACTCAATTAACAGTTCATTCATTCATCAATCCACTCACTCAATCAACTCTTTCACTCACACAACAGTGCTACAGTCAACCGTTCATTCACTCTTTCATTCATTAGTCATAAAACTCATTCAATCACTAACCAGTCCACTCACTCGACTCTGACTGTATTTTAACTAAACAATGCACTCACTGTACAGTTCAGTCGCTCAACAGTTCACTTCTTCACTCACTCACCAGTCTACTCTACAGTTTATATACTTCACAGTCCTCTCACTCAACAGTCTATTTACTCAACAGTCCATTCACTTCACAGTTCACTTACTCAATCGTTCTTTCATTTTACAGTTAACTTACTCAACAGTGCACTCGTTCATTCGCTTACCAGTTCAGTCACTCAACAGTCGATTAACTCGATAGTCCTTTTGTTAACTCAATCACCAGTCTACTGACTTTACATTCTATATACTTCACAGTCCTCTCATTCAACAATCCTCTCACTTAACAGTTCATTCTCTTTACATTTCAGTCTTAGTAAAGTCCATTCACTCAACAGTCCATTCACTTTACAGTTCACTTATTTATTCACTCAACATTCACTTACCGGTTCAATAACTTACCAGTCCACTTAATCAACTGTGCACTTTTTCACAGTTCATTCACTCAACAGTTTACTCATTCAACAGTTCACTCATTCAACAGTTCACTCACTCAACAGTTCACTCACTTCACAGTGCACTTATTTTACAGCTCAGTCAGTCAACAGTCCAGTCATGCAATAGTTCACTCACTTATTCACTCACACATTAGTCCACACACAGTTTCTTTTAATCATGATCAGGCCATGTCTTTTAGTCATGATTGTCAGCAGCTTACAGATAAACGGAAAAGTAACCTTCGAAAAAGCAACCGAATAAAGAAAAGCTCCAGATCCAGAGTTATCTTTACAGTAGGCAGTCATTTACTCGCTCGATAAATCAATCACTCACTCACTCACTCACTCACTCACTCACTCACTCACTCACTCACTCACTCACTCACTCACTCACTCACTCCTTTATTGAACACCTACTCACTTAATCAATCTACTCGTTCATTGATCACCCACCTTTTTATACCTTTGCACCTTCTCACTGCACTGCAATCACGATAAGGCCGGATATCATTCGTATTGTAGCAATGATTCACGTTTGCTCAGGGTTATCATGACGGTTGTACTGCCATATCAGAATCCTTATAAACATGTTTGGTTTTCGTCAGAAAGATATCACCTGGAAACCTGAGTCTTTTTCAGTATCACTAATCCACACAATGGCGCGCAGTTTGAGAGGTTTGAGGTCGAAGAGGAGCGAGAAGAAGGAGAAGAAGGGTGTGAGTGAGAAGGGTGAGGAGGAGCAGTTTTGTGTGGAGGAGCCGGGCGTGAGTGGTGTGGGAGCAGTGAGCGGTGAGCAGGGCGGTGAGCGTTTGGTTGGTCCTGTTTTCTACCTGTTCCAGCAACAAGTTCACAAAATTGCACAAAACTAGAATTTTCGTTGACCTGTTACATCTGAACAAAAGCGTTAAAAATATTTTTCGCACCAAACTTTCAAGACGAAATTCTAAAACCAGCATTTAGTCACTATTGATTGAATCAGCAATGCATATGATTTTTCCGATAGAGTCGTGGGTGGGAAAGGTCTTACAACAAACAAAAGGTCTCTTAGCATTCTCAATTGTTTACGTGACCTGAAGTTTGAAAGCCCACTTACTAATTCAAGCTCATCATTCGTGAATATATTTAAGCACCCACAAAGATAGGCAATGCGATCACCACTGCTCTGTCTGAAAAGAAGCACACACATTTTATAAAATCCCCGAGAAAAATGGCACACAAATTCAATCACTTGAAATTGAAAATCAATTGTGAATGGTGTAACAGGTGGGCGAGGCGGTGTCGGGCGTGGGCGGAGCGGGCGTGGGCGGAGCGGGCGTGGGCGGAGCGGGCGTGGGCGGAGCGGGCGAGGGCGGAGCGGGCGTGGGCGGAGCGAGTGCGGACGGTGCGGGTGCGGTTGCGGCGGGTTGGGAGAGCGAGCTGGCGGCGGTGCTGACGGAGGTGGACGAGGGCGCCCAGCCGGTGGGCACGTGCTGGCGCGGCTATCGCATCGTTGACGTCCAGGGCGACGGGTTAGTGACTCACATTGACATGAACATTGGTTGACACTGATGTGTCTCACATTGATTGACATTGATGTGTCTCACATTAATTGACGTTGATGTGTCTTGTATTGATTGCCATTGACGAGTCTACCAATGATTGACATTTATTTGTCTCACATTGATTGACTTTGATGTGTCTCACATTGGTTGACATTGATGTGTCTCACATTGATTGACATTGATGTGTATAGTTTTGATTGACATTGATGTGGCTCACATTAATTGAATTTGACGTATCTCACATTAATTGACGTTGGTGTGTCTCACAATGATTTATATTTATGAGTCTCGCATTGATTGACATTGATGTGTCTCATATTGATATTAACATTGACTGACATTGACGAGTTGCACATATACGTTAACATTGTCTGATATTGACGTTTCTCGCACTGAGTTGAGTGACACTGATGTGTCTCACATTGATTTACATTGACGTGTCTCACACTGGTTGACATTGATGTGTCTCACATTAATTGATACGTTTCCTCACACTGACATTGAAATTGATTGACATTATAGCAACTGCATGCTGCGGGCCGTCGCCCTGGGCGCCTATGGTGATCAGGAGGAGCACGTGCGAGTGCGCCGTGCCACGGTCGCAGAGCTGCGTGACAACATGCACCTCTACATCAACAGCAGCCGAGGATTCGACCTGGACGGCAATGGTATCGCCGAGTACTTCGATTACGGTTAGTCCGAGTGTGATTGTGCAAGGGAGTGAATGAGTCTAGTGAGAGAGTAAGTGAGTGCAGTGCAGTGTAGTACATGACTACGGTGATTGTAGTGTAGTGTAGTGAGTGAGTGAACAAACGAGTGTAGTGAGAGTACAAATGAATGTAGTAAGTGAAAAGGTTTGTGAGTGAGTGTAGTACGTGAGTACGGTGATTGAAATGCACTGGCTGACGAGCCAAGCCTCCAAAGGGAGGGGAATTTCTCCAAATAATGGGCAGAAATTAGGCAATTTCACCTACGCCTTGAAGAACAAATTATACTTTTTGAAAACGCCAAAGATTGGGGAATTCCACTTTACCACCCCTTTCCGTCCGCGAGTGTTGTGATGTGTTGAGTGAACAAACGAATGTAGTGAGACAGGAAATGAGCGTACTGAGTGAACAAGTTTATGAGTGCGTGTAGTACGTGGGTACCGGTTAGTGCGATGCGTAGAGAGTGGGTGAACGTGAGATTTCAGTGGATGACTTCTCCCGTAATCGCGTGCACGGTGATTGGACGGAGTTGGCGGCGGTCGGCCGTGCATGCAACGTCAACCTGGAGGTGTTCAAGTACATGGACCAGAACAAGTACCCCAGGCTGCTGTTCAAGCACGGTGACAACGACGTTAGTCATCAATTTTTATCAGTCTGTTGTTCGGTGACTAAGTCAGTTACTGAATTGACAATTCAGTTGATGAGAAATTCATTCAGTTGTTGGGTGGATTATTCAGTCGACAATCAGTCAGTACCAGGATTTGGTAGAGAAAAAAAACTGACGTTTTTGTTTATTTTTTTTATTTTCATTTTTGTTAAAATCATGGAAATGTTCTAGCAAACATGAGCTGCGTGATCATATTATGTCTTACTTTGTTGCTGGAACATAACATGAAAAAACCGGTCCATTTTGTATTACCGGACTCAGCACATCAGTTGTTACGTTAATAAATCAGTTAAAGAGTCAAAAGGTCAGTTAAGTCAGTAATTCGGTTGTTTTTGAATCAGTTCTTCAGTTAGTAAATCAGGTACTCAGTTAGTTAGTCAGTTATTCCGGTAGTAAATCAGTTATTCAGTTAATAAATCAATTGTTAAGTAGTTCGATTCAGTGGTTCGATATTCAATCAGTTATCCAGGTCAGAACAATTCCACTGATGACAACAGCCTCTCAAACATTTTTAAGGCGCAACAAAAGCAGATTTGAACGTTCCTAGTATCAAGAAACGTTTTATTAGTATATGGGATTCGTTTCAGTACCTCGTCGATCAGCAGTGCCCCACGGTCAAGCTCCTCTACACGGGAGATGGCCAGGACGGGCACTGGCAGCTGCTCAAGGGCAAGGTTGGTTAGATGACTCACTAGCTCATAAACTCAATCAATCACTCACTCTCTCATTTACAAACTCAAATTCAAACCAAATGTATTCAGTAGTTATACCAAATTAGCTAAGTTGGATATCAATTCACAAATATAGCGTAAATAACGGTCACCCGGTATTTACGTATGACAATCACTGATCATCAACAACGTTCGGTAATGCGCTGTGTCTCAACTCGCGGCTCGAACCAGGACCGCTCGGCGGGCGAGGCCACCACCTTAACAACTTGACAAACGAAGAAATTTACTCACTCATTCATTTGCTCATTATAGGCCAAGCAGGTGGCGGTGCCAAAGCTGCCGCTCAGCGTGCCGCAGCTCAAAGTCCGAGTCAAGGACGCGTTCAAGTTGGTTCGCGCGCTGCACGAGGCCAACGATGAGAAAGATAAGGAGGTTGGTGGCACTGAATGACTCATCACTTTGACTCACTCCTTATCTCTTTGACTCACCATTTGCTCACTCACACTAGCGGACGACCGAATCCTCCAAAGGGAGGGGAATGTCGTCATAGAGGGGGAATCAGCAGTTGTCATGCCGTTTTACTTACACCTTCAGGAACACAAACTGATTTTTGGAACCGCCAGAGAAGGAGGAAGTCCACTTTTCCATCTCCTTTTCGTCCGTTGGTACTTACTCGCTCACTTACTATCGGACAAGAAAGAAATAGAGTTGGTAAAAAAAACCTAATTTCTGCCAATTCCCCCTCTTTGGAAAAATTACCACCCTTTGGAGTTTTGGCTCGTTCTCCAGTGCACTGAATGACTCACCGTTCGCTCACTCACTGTTTCACCGAGCGTCGGGCTCGCATGCAACGCTCATGTAGTCTGGTCGTAGTACTTAACTGAATAACACACTTACTAACTCACTTAATCACTCACTCACTCACTTAATGACACAATAACTGACTTACTCAACGTATCAAAATTAGCTGTAATAATTTTCTCGTTCATTGAGACACTGACTAGTTGACTCATGCGCTCGCTCATTTTCTGACTGTCGCCTTCATTACACTATTGGCCACGTGACTCACTCACACACTCACTGACTCCCTCCCTCCCTCCCTCACTCACTCACTCACTCACTCACTTAAATTCCCCTCCCTTTGAAGGGTAGCTCGTCCGCCAGTGCACACATTTAAAGAGAGTGTGTTATAACGTAAGCACCTAAATTACGAACTTTTTTCACACATTCACTCCAACACATATTTTGAACATCAATCATCGCCACCCCTGCATTCTCTTCTCTTTACTCACTTACTCTCTCACTCACTCACCCAAGTTCACTCACTTACTCTCTCACTCACTCACTCACTCCCTCACTCACTCACTCACTCACTCACTCACTCACTCACTCACTCACTCACTCACACTCACTCACTCACTCACACCCTCCTCACTCACTCACTCACTCACTCACTCACTCACTCACTCACTCACTCACTCACTCACTCACCGTGTTACAGATCGCCCAGCTGCGGGCGATGCTCAACGGTCAGCAGCAGCAGCAGCCACAGCAACATCAGCAACAACATCAACAGCAACAACAACATGAACAGCAACAACATGAGCAGCAACAACAGCAACAGTCGACCGTTCACGATGTGGTCGCGATCGGGAACGACTCGGCATGTCCGATGGCTTCGGTGACGCCGTCCGTCACTCCAAAGAAGAGTTGGCTTCTTAATTTCCTCTGATATCCTTAGCGGACGAAAAGGAATGAAAAAAAAACATAAAATACCCCTTCTTTGGTGGTTCAAAAACGTCGATTTGGTTCCTTAATCCTTAAGGTGACGGTGAAATGGCCTCATTTGGAAAAATTCCGCCCTCCTTGGAGGGTTTTTGCATCTACAAGTTTGTGTCTGGTAAACATATTTAGTAGTAGATACTGACGGACGAGCGGAACCCCCAACAGAAAGGGAATTTCGTCAAAGAAGGGGGAATCGGCAGTTTTCATGTAATTTTGCCTACACTTTAGGGAACAAACTCTGCTTTTTGAAAATGCCAAAGAGGTGGGAATTCAACTTTCCCACGCCTTCTCGTCTGCCAGTGGTAGTAGATATCGGAAAATCAAGTATCTTGTTGAAAATTTCTTTAAGTTTGATGTTCTGTATGTTCTGTTATGTTACGAACAATGGCGGAAAAGCCAATCCTCTAAAGGTAGGGGACTTTCCTCAGAGAGGGGGAATTGGCTGTTTTCAGGCCATTTCACCTACACCTTAGAGAACAAATTCTACTTTTTGAAAACACCAAAAAGGGGGGAATTCCAATTTTCCTTCACCTTATCGTCCGCAAGTGCATTAGTGTGTTACGCACAAAAAATGCATTAAACGCAATGTTCGTATAATTTCTAATTGGCAAGTGAAGAACGATTTTCTCTCAAAAATTTGAACGTGCGCCAAAAGCAGTTTTGAATTCAAATGGGCGTAGTAAAAACGTTCCGGAGTTATAAGACATCATGGAGTTGGTGTTTGGACCTGTGAGTTTCTGTTCAGTACTCACTCACTCACTCACTCACTGTCACACTCACTCACTCACTCACTCACTCACTCACTCACTCACTCACTCACTCACTCACTCACTCACTCACTCACTCACTCACTCACTTTCACACTCACTCACTCACTCACTCACTCACTCACTCACTCACTCACTCACTCACTCACTCACTCGCTCACTCACTCACTCACTCACTCACTCAATCACTCACTCACTCACTTACTCACTCACTCACGTACTCACTCACTCGCTCATTCACTCACTCACTCACTCACTCACTCACTCACTCACTCACTCACTAACATTTCAGCGGATCGCAAGCGCAAGCGTGCGTCCGAGGCCGACTGTGTGCACTGCCCGGTTCATTGTGCTGCCGATGGACTGTTGGATGGTGTCGGTGTCGAGGAAACACCCAAGAAAGTGGGTCGTTGCACTCGCTCACGCTATGCCGAGTTAAACGCCGAATACCATGGTGAGTGAGTGAGTGAGTGAGTGAGTGAGTGAGTGAGTGAGTGAGTGAGTGAGTGAGTGAGTGAGTGGTGAGTGAGTGAGTGAGTGAGTGAGTGAGTGAGTGAGTGAGTGAGTGAGTGAGTGAGTGAGTGAGTGAGTGAGTGAGTGAGTGCGTGAGTGAGTGAGTGAGTGAGTGAGTGAGTGAGTGAGTGAGTGCATGGTTTTACGATTGTTGTCAACCCTTTCAACTGTTCCACACCCTATACAATTGGTCCTACCTTGTAGTTTTATTCCAATATTGGTAAATCCGCACATGTTTCTTTCTCCTGAATTTATGATATCTTATGTCACTTTACCGTAAGTTATATGTGATATTATCATATCTACATATTTGTAAGAATATCATGGGAGACAAATATAAAGCCTGTACAAAAGAAAAATCAAACGATTATTGCAGATGTTGCGCCGAGTCCGAACACTACGATTATCGGGTCAGATCTGGAATCGATCGATGGGGATAACGGCCCTGGTGACGGGTCGGTGACGGCGAGTCACGGCGACGTCTTCGAGAATCCTCGTCAACAGGTGAGTTCGTTTTTTTTATTTAAATTTTTTTGTGTAAATTTTTTTTTGTAATGGTTTATAGTCCTTTTCATTAATCATCAGTTTGGTTTGATATAATTTTCCTTATCATCACCCGAAATTTACTGTTTTATTGGTGCGCGTCATCCGTGGTGTGGTATTCAATCCGTTGCACTAGTAGCGAACGCAAAGGGGAGAAAGAATGGCAATTCCCCCCTCTTTGGCGGTTTCATCGGCCGATTTTCATCCGTTTCTCCCCTCTCTGGAGAGGTTCCCCTCCCTTGGGTGATTCGGCTCGTCCGCCCAGTAATATGTTGTACTGTTGTTTTGAATTGAGAATTGAAATGTTGAAAAGTAATTATCATTTATCATTTTCATTATCAATCATCATTTTCATTAATGTTTCAGCGTCTCGAGCAGGATCTGCTGCAGTGGGCTGACACCCTGCACATGGTGACGCCCAACGTGTTGCCACCCGGTCGGTATCGCCTGCGGTGCCGTGAGACGGGCATACGACCCGACTATACAAGTCAATTGGTTAGTGAGTGAGTGAGTGAGTGAGTGAGTGAGTGAGTGAGTGAGTGAGTGAGTGAGTGAGTGAATGAATGAATGAGTGAGTGAGTGAGTGAGTGAGTGAGTGAGTGAGTGAGTGAGTGAGTGAGTGAGTGAGTGAGTGAGTGAGTGAGTGAGTGAGTGAATGAGTGAGTGACTGATTGAGTGTGTTAGTGAGTGAGTGAGTGAGTGAGTGAGTGAGTGAGTGAGATTAATGAGTGAGTGAGTAAGTGAGTGAGTGACTGAGTTGAGTGAATGAGTGAGTGAGTTAGTTAGTTAGTTAGTTAGTGAGTAAGTGAGTGAGTGAGTGCAGTGAGTGAAGCTGTTCTTGTTTTCAGCGTTCGACCGCTGATCGTGCGCGTGATCGTCGTGAGGCCGCGCGCGCCAAAACGCGCAACGCCAAGCGCGGTCTGTGAACGCAAAATCGCGCAGCATCGACATTTCATCTACGACGTTCACGGGCACATGACATCACCGGATCACCCACTTTGATCACGGACGATCGGGCTCGGGTCGGCGCCGGTGGCCGGTCTCAAAACCGAACCATTCGGTGCTGACTTCGGTCTGGTTGGTTCCCCAAATGGTGTGATGCCGCGGCGCGGGAGTTCGGATTCGTTTCGGATTCAGACGGATTCCAACGACATCAGGCCAACTTCCATTATCATTACAGTTCCATGACTGACTGCCGACACGCTGTGAAGTGTATCAGGTCGGATTGATTATCCAGGAATTTGATTGATTATTCTCCGTGTTGCCGTAATTATTGGCTTGATTATCAGAAAATTGATGATTATTCTCCCGTGTTGTTGTGGATGGGAGATTGCTCAGATTAATGTGTGGAATTCCGTGCTACCCTCCCGATGGGTCTGCATTATTTCGTTGTCTTTTTGGTGAATCTGGAAAATACTATCTGAACGACTGCTTGTCCACTTGTTTATTATGACATTATTTTATATTTTTATTATGTTTCTCTTTGTGTAATTGTGCTCGGATATTCGAAATTAGTGCCCTGCTCGACTGGTGTTCGGGATCATGATCGAGAATTGAGTAACTCGTTTTGTTTTTTTGTCACATCAATGTCTTGCTGTACGGATCGATCAATAATTACTATTGATCGTTTGTTAGTGTGTGGCAGGAATTTGATTGATTATTCGGTGGTTTTGTGCTAAAATTGTTTAATCTGTTCGAATGGCGAGACAACCGAGATCATCCCGTCCCGTTCCCATAAGCAACAGTTTCAAGTTTTTGGGTAAAATAATTTTTTCTGTACCACTCAACACGTGCCCGAGTCAGAGTGCTCCGTGCCGTGTGGTGGTATAATTCGGGCGATCATGTACATACAGTATGTACATGTAGGTAAGTGGGTGTTGGTTACGGTATGATCTCGGGTTGATATCGTGTCGGTCCGTGGTACTGTAGTCGATTGTCCAGTGTGCCAGTGTCGTTTGTCAGTTTGCTCGTTGAACCCGCTGTAGTCGTGACCCGCGTGGAGGAAGTGAGTGAGAAGGTGATGAGTTGAGGTTGAGGTGAGGATGGTGGAGAAGGTGATGAGTTGAGGTTGAGGTGAGCATCGTGGAGAAGGTGATGAGTTGAGGTTGAGGTGTGGATGGTGGAGAAGGTTATGAGTTGAGGTTGAGGTGAGGATGGTGGAGAAGGTGATGAGTAGAGGTTGAGGTGAGGATGGGGGAGAAGGTGATGAGTTGAGGTTGAGGTGAGGATGGTGAGGAGGATCGAGGTAGCCCGCACGTGTTTTTTGTAATCTGGTGGGAGGAATGAGTATGTGAGGAGAGATGGTGAGGATGTGAGATAAGGAGGATTGAAGCCCGCACGGCGTGTTTTTTTGGAATCTGTTTGGAGGAGGAGTGGTGACCCGCGTAGTGTAATTTCGATGATTTTGAGAAGATTTTCCGGTACGTTCGCAGGAAGGACTTTTTTTCGTAACTCTGGAGAGACTCGCCTGAAGTTGGAAAAAGTTTATTGTAATCTGGAGAGATTTCTCTGAGCTGCTTTGGAATGGAATGGAAATCGCCCGTGTTGAAGAAGGTCGTGTTTTGTAATTGTTGTGTAATTTTGGTGAGACGCCCGCAGTGTTTTCGGTAAATGTTGGAAATGAGAGTAGGAAACGCCCTGGTTTTTGTGTAAGTGTTGAAAAGAAGTGAATGGAAGTTTTCTGGTAATTTGGACGCCCTGAAGGATGATGGAAGAGAGGAGTGGAAGGAGGAGGTATTGGAGAGTGGAGAAGAGATAGTGAAGAGTGAGAAGGTGTTATTGTATATTGATATGTTGTTATTTTATATGTGTTTTTATTATACATGTATATCTCTTTGTAATGCCGGGTGGTCGCCGTTTTTCTCAGAAAAATTTAAAAAAATCCAAAAACATTGAAAAATACAAAAATACAAAAACATTGAAAAATTCACAAAAATCCAAAAACTGTATTCTTATATTTTATTATAACTTGTGTATTCCCTCCCCGTAACAAAACCCGTACAAAAAACGGCCTAGGTGTAAAAACCGAAGCCACAAAAAAATTCTAAAAAATATTAAAAAGGCCGAGGTGTAAACACCAAAGCCAACAAAAAAATATAAAATAAAATAAAAAGGCTGAGACGTAAACGTCGAAAGCCGAGAAAAAAATGAAAAAAACGTACGTGGTTTTTGTTTTTTCCCCCATTATTTTCTAGTTTGTGAATGTTGATTTGATTATATTGTTGTTTATTATTATTGACATGTGTAAAAGTAAGCGACACCGGTTCTTCGTAAATACCATATTACATTCATAATATGTGCCAATTATATACTCGTCATTTTTGCTATATACCCGACATTTGGCAGATAATTCATCCTAAATTTTCCGAAACGAAAATTTTCTCGATATTTAATTTTCTAAATATCAAATTTTACTGCGCTAGTTCTGCCATCTGTCATAAGTACCCGTTATATACCATTGCTCATTTATGTTATATACCATTGCTACCGTAACCCGCAATGATGCAATCGGATTTTTCCACCATAATCCACCTAAAACAGCAAAATTTGGTGAATTTCTAAAATTTCGGCGAAATCTCCCAATTTTCGCCGAATTAAATCTGCTGCCCGGTTGGCATCATTGCGCGCATATTTTTTTTTACCTTTGTGTTTGCGCCAGTTTTTTTCGTATGTTCAATGTTTTTCTATAGAGATAGGCTCTATTTTGATTTTACGTACATGTGGAGGGTGTACGTTTAGTTGGTAGATGGAAATTTAAAATGTCGTATTTTTGTGAGAATTTCCTAAATATAAAATTTTATAATAATTTTCGCATGAGAAGTCAGTCTGACATTGAAATGTCAGTCTTTATCTAGTGCTTCGAGTGCATTCGTACTGTAGTTTATGTCGTAATACTGAGTTACTAAAATTTTCCTAATTTCAGTATTTTTAGTAGTAGTTTTGGTAATTCAAAGTAATTTTCGTATTATATGGCTGACATAGTGTATGTCAGTGTGTATGTATGTAGGGTTAAGATTCAGTTAACTTGTGTGTTTCCCTTAATCATGGCACATTCTTTGATTCTCTGTAGGAGTTTCATGTGCTGTTCTAACTCTTCGTCTTTGATAAAAGTCATAATTATTGGTTGTCTCATTGCGAAACAACCGTCTTATCAGGAATAAACTGACTTTATTGTAAAATTTCCTTAAATGCTGCTGTTTCGCAGCACAGTTTCTCTGTTTTTGCTCAGCAAGTATTCCTCTAATTTTAATAATAAGTAATTCATTTTCTCTGTTTTTGCTCAGCAAGTATTCCTCTAATTATCATAATAAGTAATTATCTAATTTGCCCAATCAGTACTTCATTACTCGGTCATGACTTGGTCATATCTTCCTTACTGATTTCATGAGAATCAGTGCAGTTGACCACTCTGTTATAATTTCCCATCGATTTGGCTTCTAAAATCATCTACAAAGTGGGAGTTCTCCAAATTTTTCAGTAAAATAACTTCGAACATGAATCGCCCCCTTAGCTTGAGAAAATCCCCTCCCGTTTATCAAGTTTCTTACTCGCCATCAAGTTTGGGTAATGAATGATGGATGTCTCCTAAATCGTTTCTTTAAAAATAGTAATAGTTCATAGTCTTACTGTTACCGACATGGCATGCTTCTTCATGTATCGTCATGAAATGATTACCAACTACTTCCGTTGAAACCAAATCATTCCTTAATCAGAATTTTTATGAATGATAATTATCTTACTGTTCCTGGCATGAGTTGGTTCTTCATGATTACTGTCTGCTTCCGATGAAACCCAGTCGTTTTCACAAAAAAATTCATAAATGATAATAGTCTTATCTGCCACCGACATGGGATGCCTCTTCATGTATCGTAACTCGTATGTATGTACTGTACTGTATGTACTTGTTAGTTGAGTTGAGAGAGAGTAAGTTTGGATCGGATGCAGGGTGGTATTGGGTATAGTATTCATCGACAGCCTCTAACCGTGCTGTAAAAATTCATGTGAAGTGACCATTTTCAAGACATACAAAAATACTTTGTTATTATCAGGTTTCGAACCCACCATCTCGTTTCACGTACGATTGTAGTTTGTTCGATATTTCGTTGTAAATACTTTGGGTTTTTGAAGTATTCTTGGAATTTGATCTAATGACCTGTTAAAGTGTGGAATCAGTGTACCGAGTCCGAGACTAAGTGGATTTTTTAGAATTGTTGATCAAAACTTGACGTGTCTTCGAAAACCAAATGTGGGTCTCATAATAGATCGTTGACTGAGAAGAATCATACTGTTTTGTATACTGCACGTGCACATAACTGGACTTTCTACTGACCGTATCAAAACACTTTCTGCAATACACCGTCTACCGGCAAAGCAAATTTTTCAATCAGGTGGTAATTTAGTAGAGTTCTATTTCCGTTAATGTACAGGGAAAAGTTTACAACCAGCTTTTGGACAAAAGGACCGGACCATGTGCACCTGGTGTAGCTCGTGGCACCAACCAATAATCCTGATCAGGCACGTACACACGTGATCGCAGACAACAACAATCAATGTATTGGTGAGTTGACTATCATCCTTGATTTGAATTTTTTTAGATTTTTTTTATTTCATCATTTTGGTCATTTGTTTTACAATTGGATGACTCGGATCGATCACTCACTCAGCCCGGCAATGGCATCTGCTGTCACGGTACCAGGTATCGGACTCAACTCGGACTCAGTGACTATCGAATCGAGTGCCGGCAAAAGGCCAACGTTGATTGGTGGATTCAGTTGGATTTTGTGCCACGGATCGGAGTACTGAATCGTAAGAATTTAGAATTATAAATCAGCAGATCGCGGTGAATTCCTGGATGGGCTGTAATTTTTTAAATGTGTAGATTATCTCCGCAGTCCCGCCTATTAGAAATCGCAGTCCACGAAGTTCCGTCCGATCAGTTCGATGGTGTTGTATTTTTTCCTCGCATCTGGTCGGTTCGGTGGCTGAGTGGATCGTGGCGCGTACCACCCCCTACTTTTCTCTGCCAGCCTTTGCCAATGGTGACTCGGTCGTAAGGCAGCCCTTAATTGGGCAAACCTTCACAACCAGTCATCGCCTAGATCTCATGTAATGACAATCAGATTCTTATAGCATTCTCGTAGTGGCTGGCAGTAGTCCTCAATGTAGGTTAGGCTCTGGGCCCTGACTCGAAGCTCACCTGATCTGCTGAGCAAATCGAGAATTTCTGCGAAATTTCTGAAAACCCAAACATGGGAATTTTGGGCGTTTTCAATTCCGTGGCATGTAATCTGGTTGAATTCGCGTGGAATCAATTTTACCTGGCGCTGGCATTCGGATTGATCCGAGGAAGAGTCGATCAACGGTACTGGCACATACGCCATTGTTGGGTCAAACGGCAAGAATATTTTGTACGTGTACGTCGCCTCCATGGCCGAGCTCGTAAGGTGCCAGCCTCGCAAGCTGGTGGTCTAGGTTTCGAAACCTGACGACCGGTGTGGAGAGTGACTGAATCTGACGTGTGGCTCTGGGAATCGTGTACCATTGCCCGTCAGTTTGTTGTTCCAAGATTATGAGGCCACTATAAGCTTAGACCGTACTATTGTATGGTATTTAGTGGGCCGACTGTAGTGAAAAGTACATAAATGTTTATGGTTGATTGATAAGTTATTTTGCCCGAGTGAGCGATCGGCTGAGCAACCTTTTGTATCATAAATGACTAATTTGATTTTAGTTTTTATGTTAATTTCAGTAAAATGATAGTCAACTTGTCGATGTCGGATTGTTTTTTCGTACTGTCCTGGTAGATTTTGGTTGATAAATGGGACTTTCAATCATGTTTGAATTTCAATGGGATGAAATACTGTATAGGGTGGACAATTGGTTATTAGAATGGCCACAGAAGGTAACCAGTGTTTCCCCTATAAAACTGAATCTTGGATTTTGAGGTCTATTTTTGGTTTCAACGTTTTTGTAAAAAACAAGAAAAAATAGGAAAATTAAATTTTCTGTAAATCCAAAATTTGAGTTTTGAATTTTGGATTTTGGATTTACAGAAATTAATTTTTCTTGTTTTTTTCTAAAACATCCAATTCCATCAAAATCCAAAATTAAGCACAAAATCCAAGATTCAGATTTATAGGGGAAACACTGATTACCTTTTTGTGGCCATTCTAATAACCAATTGTCCACCCTATACATACAGTATGCTTGGCTTTGAAGGTATGCTGAGATTACGGTAAATTGCTTCAAGTATGGTTGTGTAACTGTGAGCTTTGGTGCTGGTCTGCAGTAGAAAAGTTGTATATAAAAAAAATTTCGTCAAAAATAGAGCAATTAAACAAAGTTTATGTTTATGAAAATAGACTTTGAAGTAATGCTGAAATCGATGGATTTTACTCACTGGTCACTGTGACACGTTTCTGTGTTCGATGGTGTTCGTACGGTATGTTTCATTACAAAAATACGGTCGTAGAAAGTTCGGTATGGCAGTATGATATTTTGAAGATATGGATTTATGTAGACTTATGCCTGGATATTGTATGCAATGTGCTAACAAGCATCATGCTTGAAGCATGTCAAAGAAAGTTTTCCATAAATAATGAGAGGTGGCAAAATAGCGAAATTGTCATCTGGTCGACTTCGGGCACTTGTCGATGGGCTTAGTCTAGTGGTCAGTGAGCCAGCCTGAGAAACTGGTGGTCCGGGGTTCGAAACCTGGCTTGTATGAAATTGGCATTTTTTGAGATGCGTAACGTTGTTATATTTATATGATATGTGGGATTTTGGTCATGTATTTGGTGAATAATTATTTTCACGAAGAAATTGGTCTGAAGAAAATCCGCCTCCAATCCACCGTTGCATCCAACTAAAAACTGCAGCCCTTTTGCGTTAAATTCGTTTTCATTCACGTTATTCAATGCTAAAACCACTAAATTCACTGTCATTCTACGATTTGGAAGCATCCATGTCGGTTGGGTAGCTTAGATCATTCCTCCAGAACAAAACCATGTTCAACTACCTCTCCGTTCCCTTGTGCGTCAAACCCCACTTCATGAGGTGGTCACAAAAATTTGTATCGTTTCAATGGCTGATCTATAAGTCTCCCGGGAAATCAATTCCCCGATCACACCTTTGCCAGGAGTGCGTATTGTTTCAGAGTCCGGGGGGGTGGACTGTGAAACAACGGACTGTGAAACAACGGACTGTGAAACAACGGACTCTGAAACAACGGACTGTGAAACAACGGACTCTGAAACAACGGCCGTATATTTTTCGGACTCTGAAACAACGGACTCTGAAAAAACGGACTCTGAAACAACGGTCATGTAGGGGTCATAGTAGGGTGTTAGAAGGTAATTTATGGCATTCGGACTCTGAAACAACGGTCATTTAGGGGTCATAGTAGGGTGTTAGAAGGTAATTTATGGCATTCGGACTGTGAAACAACGGTCATTTAGGGGTCATAGTAGGGTGTTAGAAGGTAATTTATGGCATTCGGACTGTGAAACAACGGTCATTTAGGGGTCATAGTAGGGTGTTAGAAGGTAATTTATGGCATTCGGACTCTGAAACAACGGTCATTTAGGGGTCATAGTAGGGTGTTAGAAGGTAATTTATGGCATTCGGACTCTGAAACAACGGTCATTTAGGGGTCATAGTAGGGTGTTAGAAGGTAATTTATGGCATTCGGACTTTGAAACAACGGTCATTTAGGGGTCATAGTAGGGTGTTAGAAGGTAATTTATGGCATTCGGACTGTGAAACAACGGTCATTTAGGGGTCATAGTAGGGTGTTAGAAGGTAATTTATGGCATTCGGACTGTGAAACAACGGTCATTTAGGGATCATAGTAGGGTGTTAGAAGGTAATTTATGGCATTCGGACTGTGAAACAACGGTCATTTAGGGGTCATAGTAGGGTGTTAGAAGGTAATTTATGGCATTCGGACTCTGAAACAACGGTCATTTAGGGGTCATAGTAGGGTGTTAGAAGGTAATTTATGGCATTCGGACTGTGAAACAACGGTCATTTCGGGGTCATAGTAGGGTGTTAGAAGGTAATTTATGGCATTCGGACTCTGAAACAACGGTCATTTAGGGGTCATAGTAGGGTGTTAGAAGGTAATTTATGGCATTCGGACTCTGAAACAACGGTCATTTAGGGGTCATAGTAGGGTGTTACAATCTAATTTATGGCATTCGGACTCTGAAACAACGGTCATTTAGGGGTCATAGTAGGGTGTTAGAAGGTAATTTATGGCATTCGGACTGTGAAACAACGGTCATTTAGGGGTCATAGTAGGGTGTTAGAAGGTAATTTATGGCATTCGGACTGTGAAACAACGGTCATTTAGGGGTCATAGTAGGGTGTTAGAAGGTAATTTATGGCATTCGGACTGTGAAACAACGGTCATTTAGGGGTCATAGTAGGGTGTTAGAAGGTAATTTATGGCATTCGGACTCTGAAACAACGGTCATTTAGGGGTCATAGTAGGGTGTTAGAAGGTAATTTATGGCATTCGGACTCTGAAACAACGGTCATTTAGGGGTCATACTAGGGTGTTAGAAGGTAATTTATGGCATTCGGACTGTGAAACAACGGTCATTTAGGGGTCATAGTAGGGTGTTAGAAGGTAATTTATGGCATTCGGACTGTGAAACAACGGTCATTTAGGGGTCATAGTAGGGTGTTAGAAGGTAATTTATGGCATTCGGACTGTGAAACAACGGTCATTTAGGGGTCATAGTAGGGTGTTAGAAGGTAATTTATGGCATTCGGACTCTGAAACAACGGTCATTTAGGGGTCATAGTAGGGTGTTAGAAGGTAATTTATGGCATTCGGACTGTGAAACAACGGTCATTTAGGGGTCATAGTAGGGTGTTACAATCTAATTTATGGCATTCGGACTCTGAAACAACGGTCATTTAGGGGTCATAGTAGGGTGTTAGAAGGTAATTAATGGCATTCGGACTCTGAAACAACGGTCATTTAGGGGTCATAGTAGGGTGTTAGAAGGTAATTTATGGCATTCGGACTCTGAAACAACGGTCATTTAGGGGTCATACTAGGGTGTTAGAAGGTAATTTATGGCATTCGGACTGTGAAACAACGGTCATTTAGGGGTCATAGTAGGGTGTTAGAAGGTAATTTATGGCATTCGGACTGTGAAACAACGGTCATTTAGGGGTCATAGTAGGGTGTTAGAAGGTAATTTATGGCATTCGGACTGTGAAACAACGGTCATTTCGGGGTCATAGTAGGGTGTTAGAAGGTAATTTATGGCATTCGGACTCTGAAACAACGGTCATTTAGGGGTCATAGTAGGGTGTTAGAAGGTAATTTATGGCATTCGGACTCTGAAACAACGGTCATTTAGGGGTCATAGTAGGGTGTTACAATCTAATTTATGGCATTCGGACTCTGAAACAACGGTCATTTGGGGGTCATAGTAGGGTGTTAGAAGGTAATTTATGGCATTCGGACTGTGAAACAACGGTCATTTAGGGGTCATAGTAGGGTGTTAGAAGGTAATTTATGGCATTCGGACTCTGAAACAACGGTCATTTAGGGGTCATAGTAGGGTGTTAGAAGGTAATTTATGGCATTCGGACTGTGAAACAACGGTCATTTAGGGGTCATAGTAGGGTGTTAGAAGGTAATTTACGGCATTCGGACTGTGAAACAACGGTCATTTAGGGGTCATAGTAGGGTGTTAGAAGGTAATTTATGGCATTCGGACTGTGAAACAACGGTCATTTAGGGGTCATAGTAGGGTGTTAGAAGGTAATTTACGGCATTCGGACTGTGAAACAACGGTCATTTAGGGGTCATAGTAGGGTGTTAGAAGGTAATTTATGGCATTCGGACTGTGAAACAACGGTCATTTAGGGGTCATAGTAGGGTGTTAGAAGGTAATTTATGGCATTCGGACTCTGAAACAACGGTCATTTAGGGGTCATAGTAGGGTGTTAGAAGGTAATTTATGGCATTCGGACTGTGAAACCACGGTCATTTAGGGGTCATAGTAGGGTGTTAGAAGGTAATTTATGGCATTCGGACTGTGAAACAACGGTCATTTAGGGGTCATAGTAGGGTGTTAGAAGGTAATTTATGGCATTCGGACTGTGAAACAACGGTCATTTAGGGGTCATAGTAGGGTGTTAGAAGGTAATTTATGGCATTCGGACTCTGAAACAACGGTCATTTAGGGGTCATAGTAGGGTGTTAGAAGGTAATTTATGGCATTCGGACTGTGAAACAACGGTCATTTAGGGGTCATAGTAGGGTGTTAGAAGGTAATTTATGGCATTCGGACTCTGAAACAACGGTCTTTTAGGGGTCATAGTAGGGTGCTAGAAGGTAATTTATGGCATTCGGACTGTGAAACAACGGTCATTTAGGGGTCATAGTAGGGTGTTAGAAGGTAATTTATGGCATTCGGACTGTGAAACAACGGTCATTTAGGGGTCATAGTAGGGTGTTACAAGGTAATTTATGGCATTCGGACTCTGAAACAACGGTCATGTTGGGGTCATAGTAGGGTGTTAGATGATAATTTATGGCATTCGGACTCTGAAACAACGGTCATGTTGGGGTCATGGTAGGGTGTTAGAAGGTAATTTATGGCATTCGGACTCTGAACCGACGGTCTTGTAGTAGTCATAATAGGGTGTATCAAGGTAATTTATGGCATTTAGACTCTGAACCGACGGTCTTGTAGTAGTCATAATAGGGTGTATCAAGGTAATTTATGCATTCAGACTCTGAACCGACGGTCTTGTAGTAGTCATAATAGGGTGTATCAAGGTAAGTTATGGCATTCAGACTCTGAACCGACGGTCTTGTAGTAGTCATAATAGGGTGTATCAAGGTAATTTATGGCATTCAGACTCTGAACCGACGGTCTTGTAGTAGTCATAATAGGGTGTATCAAGGTAAGTTCTGGAAATTATTTTTGCTATTTGTCAATGTATAGCCTACAAGAACTAAAGTTTTCTGAGAGTTTTTCTTCTGCGTATCAATACCGTTTTTTCACGTGGAAATTGTTTATTTCACTGCCAGTCAAACATCGATGACATTATAAGATCACTGAACAACCATTATATGTATATGGGTAAAAATAACATTTTTGACGAATTAATTAATTCTGGTTGTGTGGGCCGAGAATGTTTGATTTTGTTCGAACAGCAATGATATTTTTCAAACCCTCCATAAGTCATAGTAATGCTTAGGCCTTGGACAAACGCGTTAGCCCATCGTGACGGAAAGTTTCATAGTTACTACATGCCTTTTTGCATATTTTGGAACTGCGACGGTTATTTGTCACAATCCCGAATTTCACTTTTTTATTCTGGATTCACGAAGATTAGGGGTGTGCCGGTTTTTTTCGCGTTTTGGGTGGGGCGGGGGTAGCCGACAAAAATCCCATACTACCCGCCCAGTCCGAAAAATGGGGAGGGGATAGGGTCGGGTAGAAAAAAATTATTTTTCGTAAAAAACACGTTTTTTTTTTTGTTTTTGCTTTAAAAAATCTCTTATTATAAGGTATAAACATCACATGAACCGGTTTTTGCAGGTTTTAACCAAGAAAATTGACTCAGAAAACTTATTTGTTCAAATAAATTCTCACAGCCAAAACTTTTTGAAAGTTGAGCTTCTATAATCAAGGTTTTTTAAGTCTCAAAACCGAATGTCGAAGCCGATTTTCTCGAAAATTTTGAGCCGGGGGGGGGGGGGGGGTAGATTTGGTTTTTTGTTTTGGGGGGAGGGGGTAGGCTACCCGCCGACCCTGAATAGTGGGAGGTTAACAGTAACCGTAAACCCACCCCTGACGAACACAGTCAGTTAGTTATTCGGTACTTAAATGTATATGTAAATGAAACAACGTAAATAAACATGGAAATTGAAATTAGACTGGAAAGTCTATGCATGAAGGAAAAATTTCTTATCACAACTTTTTTTATTAGACTACAACATCGCAGTTGTAAGTCCAGTGTCAAAAAAACTGTATGCTTTAGAAATTGCTTTTCGATAACCGTTGATTCACTGTTCAGATACCATAAAATGATTGTGAAATTCAAAACACTGTCCGGATCACAAAAATTTCTTCTGGGAAATTCCCAAGTACGGTTTTTTCAGTGTCCGAATGTCATAAATTATTTTGATACACACTATTATGACCCCTACAAGAGCGTTGGTTCAGAGTCCCATTGCCATAAATTACATTGTACCACCCTACTATGACTACTACAAGACCGTCGGTTCAGAGTCCGAATGTCATAAATTATTTTGATACACCCTATTATGACCACTACAAGACCGTCGGTTCAGAGTCCGAATGCCATAAATTACCTTATAACACCCTACTATGACCCCTAAAAGACCGTTGTTTCAGAGTCCGAATGCCATAAATTACCTTGTAACACCCTACTATGACCCCTACATGACCGTTGTTTCAGAGTCCGAATGCCACAAATAACCCATAAATTACCTTCTAACACCCTACTATGACCCCTAAATGACCGTTGTTTCACAGTCCGAATGCCATAAAGTACCTTCTAACACCCTACTATGACCCCTAAATGACCGTTGTTTCACAGTCCGAATGCCATAAAGTACCTTCTAACACCCTACTATGACCCCTAAATGACCGTTGTTTCACAGTCCGAATGCCATAAAGTACCTTCTAACACCCTACTATGACCCCTAAATGACCGTTGTTTCAGAGTCCGAATGCCATAAATTACCTTCTAACACCCTACTATGACCCCTAAATGACCGTTGTTTCACAGTCCGAATGCCATAAATTACCTTCTAACACCCTACTATGACCACTAAATGACCGTTGTTTCACAGTCCGAATGCCATAAATTACCTTCTAACACCCTACTATGACCCCTGAATAACCGTTGTTTCACAGTCCGAATGCCATAAATTACCTTCTAACACCCTACTGTGACCCCTAAATGACCGTTGTTTCACAGTCCGAATGCCATAAATTACCTTCTAACACCCTACTATGACCCCTAAATGACCGTTGTTTCACAGTCCGAATGCCATAAATTACCTTCTAACACCCTACTATGACCCCTAAATGACCGTTGTTTCACAGTCCGAATGCCATAAATCACCTTCTAACACCCTACTATGACCCCTAAATGACCGTTGTTTCACAGTCCGAATGCCATAAATTACCTTCTAACACCCTACTATGACCCCTAAATGACCGTTGTTTCAGAGTCCGAATGCCATAAATTACCTTCTAACACCCTACTATGACCCCTAAATGACCGTTGTTTCAGAGTCCGAATGCCATAAATTACCTTCTAACACCCTACTATGACCCCTAAATGACCGTTGTTTCACAGTCCGAATGCCATAAATTACCTTCTAACACCCTACTATGACCCCTAAATGACCGTTGTTCCACAGTCCGAATGCCATAAATTACCTTCTAACACCCTACTATGACCCCTAAATGACCGTTGTTTCACAGTCCGAATGCCATAAATTACCTTCTAACACCCTACTATGACCCCTAAATGACCGTTGTTTCAGAGTCCGAATGCCATAAATTACCTTCTAACACCCTACTATGACCCCTAAATGACCGTTGTTTCAGAGTCCGAATGCTATAAATTACCTTCTAACACCCTTCTATGACCCCTAAATGACCGTTGTTTCACAGTCCGAATGCCATAAATTACCTTCTAACACCCTACTATGACCCCTAAATGACCGTTGTTTCACAGTCCGAATGCCATAAATTACCTTCTAACACCCTACTATGACCCCTAAATGACCGTTGTTTCACAGTCCGAATGCCATAAATTACCTTCTAACACCCTACTATGACCCCTAAATGACCGTTGTTTCAGAGTCCGAATGCCATAAATTACCTTCTAACACCCTACTATGACCCATAAATGACCGTTGTTTCAGAGTCCGAATGCCATAAATTACCTTCTAACACCCTACTATGACCCCTAAATGACCGTTGTTTCACAGTCCGAATGCCATAAATTACCTTCTAACACCCTACTATGACCCCTAAATGACCGTTGTTTCACAGTCCGAATGCCGTAAATTACCTTCTAACACCCTACTATGACCCCTAAATGACCGTTGTTTCACAGTCCGAATGCCATAAATTACCTTCTAACACCCTACTATGACCCCTAAATGACCGTTGTTTCAGAGTCCGAATGCCATAAATTACCTTCTAACACCCTACTATGACCCCTAAATGACCGTTGTTTCACAGTCCGAATGCCATAAATTACCTTCTAACACCCTACTATGACCCCTAAATGACCGTTGTTTCACAGTCCGAATGCCATAAATTACCTTCTAACACCCTACTATGACCCCTAAATGACCGTTGTTTCACAGTCCGAATGCCATAAATTACCTTCTAACACCCTACTATGACCCATAAATGACCGTTGTTTCAGAGTCCGAATGCCATAAATTACCTTCTAACACCCTACTATGACCCCTAAATGACCGTTGTTTCACAGTCCGAATGCCATAAATTACCTTCTAACACCCTACTATGACCCCTAAATGACCGTTGTTTCACAGTCCGAATGCCGTAAATTACCTTCTAACACCCTACTATGACCCCTAAATGACCGTTGTTTCACAGTCCGAATGCCATAAATTACCTTCTAACACCCTACTATGACCCCTAAATGACCGTTGTTTCAGAGTCCGAATGCCATAAATTACCTTCTAACACCCTACTATGACCCCTAAATGACCGTTGTTTCACAGTCCGAATGCCATAAATTACCTTCTAACACCCTACTATGACCCCTAAATGACCGTTGTTTCACAGTCCGAATGCCATAAATTACCTTCTAACACCCTACTATGACCCCTAAATGACCGTTGTTTCACAGTCCGAATGCCATAAATTACCTTCTAACACCCTACTATGACCCCTAAATGACCGTTGTTTCACAGTCCGAATGCCATAAATTACCTTCTAACACCCTACTATGACCCCTAAATGACCGTTGTTTCACAGTCCGAATGCCATAAATTACCTTCTAACACCCTACTATGACCCCTAAATGACCGTTGTTTCAGAGTCCGAATGCCATAAATTACCTTCTAACACCCTACTATGACCCCTAAATGACCGTTGTTTCACAGTCCGAATGCCATAAATTACCTTCTAACACCCTACTATGACCCCCAAATGACCGTTGTTTCACAGTCCGAATGCCATAAATTACCTTCTAACACCCTACTATGACCCCTAAATGACCGTTGTTTCAGAGTCCGAATGCCATAAATTACCTTCTAACACCCTACTATGACCCCTACATGACCGTTGTTTCACAGTCTGAATGCCATAAATTACCTTGTAACACCCTACTATGACCCCAACATGACCGTTGTTTCAGAGTCCGAATGCCATAAATTAGATTGTAACACCCTACTATGACCCCTAAATGACCGTTGTTTCAGAGTCCGAATGCCATAAATTACCTTCTAACACCCTACTATGACCCCTAAATGACCGTTGTTTCAGAGCCGAATGCCATAAATTACCTTGTAACACCCTACTATGACCCCTAAAAGACCGTTGTTTCAGAGTCCGAATGCCATAAATTACCTTCTAACACCCTACTATGACACCTAAATGACCGTTGTTTCAGAGTCCGAATGCCATAAATTACCTTGTAACACCCTACTATGACCCCTAAAAGACCGTTGTTTCAGAGTCCGAATGCCATAAATTACCTTCTAACACCCTACTATGACCCCTAAAAGACCGTTGTTTCAGAGTCCGAATGCCATAAATTACCTTCTAACACCCTACTATGACCCCTAAATGACCGTTGTTTCAGAGTCCGAATGCCATAAATTACCTTCTAACACCCTACTATGACCCCTACATGACCGTTGTTTCAGAGTCCGAATGCCATAAATTACCTTCTAACACCCTACTATGACCCCTAAATGACCGTTGTTTCAGAGTCCGTTGTTTCAGAGTCCGTTGTTTCAGAGTCCGTTGTTTCAGAGTCCGTTGTTTCACAGTCCGTTGTTTCACAGTCCGTTGTTTCACAGTCCGACCCCGTTTCGTTGTTTCACAGTCCACCCCCCCGGACTCTGAAACAATACGCACTCCTGGCAAAGGTGTGTCCCCGATTCCTACCTCATTTATGTGAGTACATACCTCTAAGTAATCTACTAGAACCGGGTCGCTGGTCATGTTATTGACCTACATTATGATTGTACTTTGAATGATGCATATAAATAGTTTTACAATGTGTGATTTATTAAACAAATTTAAAAATTTCATTACTCATTTGCTATTCTCTTTATTTAGTTCAATACTCGCGTTTTGTTCATTGAATTTCTGGTTGCAAAGGCGTTCTATAAATGTATAAAAAAACTCACATTTTATTCTGTGAGATTCAAAATTCAAAAGCGCGCCACTTTCGCAGAGTTGTTGTAAGACGGCGTACAGGGCCATACTTTTGGCTGATACAGCCGCTTGATTCAGTGCACCATCAGACAACATGGGGTGGGAAAAGTGGAGTTCGCCCTCTTTGGCGTTTTCAAAAAGTATAATCTGTTCCCTAGGGTGTAGTTAAAATGGCCTGAAAACTGCCGATTCCCCCTCTTTGACGGAATTCCCCTCCCTTTGGAGGTTTAGCTCGTCCGCCAGTGATTCAGTCTCATCTGAAACTTCCGTACATAATATAGCCGATCCTTGATGTCTTGGCGCGCAGTTTGAATTCAAAACTGTTTTTGGTGCGCTTTCAAAGTTTCGAGAAATGAATGCTTTTTCACATTACATACGTGCATAAACGACCTTCGAAATTGATTTTTTGATAACAAGAAATCTTGACCAAACTATACCGAAGAATGTCTGTAGTGTAAATACATGAATTTCGGACTTTCGCCGATGCTCCGGCTGCTGGCTGGATATCATGTCATGGCAGGGATTATCATGTTTCTTTACGAAATCACGATTTCGAACATCTTTCTTGGTTGTTTATCCTATGTACATTATGTAGTTACACACCGAACTGCGTCATGTTCTATAGGTTCTCTAACCACTCCACTCACATAATTAATTAATGTGGGTTGATACTCAGGTGAAACTTACAGTTGTTCTGCTAATTCACATTATAATTTCGTCGTTGTTAAAGTAAATGTTTTGATACCAAAACACGGTGCCTTTATTGGTATTGTGCCTGTTGGCATCGGTTTCGCATCTGAGTGCATGGCTCAGATATTGCGAACACACCTTTGCCAGGAGTGCGTATACGTCCAGCTTCATGGGGGGTAGAAGCTGGACGTGTGAGCATCTGGCCGTGCGGTATCTGGCCGTATGTGCATCTGGACGTGTGAGGGGGTGAAGCTGGACGTGCGGTATCTGGACGTATGTGCATCTGGACGTGCGAGGGGTGAAGCTGGACGTGCAGCATCTGGACGTGCGAGCATCTGGACGTGCGTGCATCTGAACGTGCGAGCATCTGGACGTGCGTGCATCTGGACGTGCGTGCATCTGGACGTGCGTGCATCTGGACGTGCGAGCATCTGGACGTGCGTGCATCTGGACGTGCGTGCATCTGGACGTGCGTGCATCTGGACGTGCGTGCATCTGGACGTGCGTGCATCTGGACGTATGTGCATCTGACCGTGCGTGCATCTGGACGTATGTGCATCTGGACGTATGTGCATCTGGACGTGTGTGCATCTGGACGTGCGAGGGGGTGAAGCTGGACGTGCGTGCATCTGGACGTGCGAGCATCATCTGGACGTGCGTGCATCTGGACGTGGGAGCATCTGGACGTGCGTGCATCTGGACGTGCGTGCATCTGGACGTGCGTGCATCTGGACGTGCGAGCATCTGGACGTGCGTGCATCTGAACGTGCGTGCATCTGGACGTGTGTGCATCTGGCCGTGCGTGCATCTGGACGTATGTGCATCTGGACGTATGTGCATCTGGACGTGCGTGCATCTGGACGTGCGTGCATCTGGACGTGTGTGCATCTGGACGTGTGAGGGGGTGAAGGGTGAAGCTGGACGTGCGAGCATCTGGACGTGCGAGCATCTGGACGTGCGTGCATCTGGACGTGCGAGCATCTGGACGTGCGTGCATCTGGACGTGCGAGCATCTGAACGTGCGTGCATCTGGACGTGCGAGCATCTGAACGTGCGTGCATCTGAACGTGCGTGCATCTGGACGTGTGTGCATCTGGCCGTGCGTGCATCTGGACGTATGTGCATCTGGACGTATGTGCATCTGGACGTGCGTGCATCTGGCCGTGCGGTATCTGGCCGTATGTGCATCTGGACGTGTGAGGGGGTGAAGCTGGACGTGCGGTATCTGGACGTATGTGCATCTGGACGTGCGAGGGGTGAAGCTGGACGTGCAGCATCTGGACGTGCGAGCATCTGGACGTGCGTGCATCTGAACGTGCGAGCATCTGGACGTGCGTGCATCTGGACGTGCGTGCATCTGGACGTGCGTGCATCTGGACGTGCGAGCATCTGGACGTGCGTGCATCTGGACGTGCGTGCATCTGGACGTGCGTGCATCTGGACGTGCGTGCATCTGGACGTGCGTGCATCTGGACGTATGTGCATCTGACCGTGCGTGCATCTGGACGTATGTGCATCTGGACGTATGTGCATCTGGACGTGTGTGCATCTGGACGTGCGAGGGGGTGAAGCTGGACGTGCGTGCATCTGGACGTGCGAGCATCATCTGGACGTGCGTGCATCTGGACGTGGGAGCATCTGGACGTGCGTGCATCTGGACGTGCGTGCATCTGGACGTGCGTGCATCTGGACGTGCGAGCATCTGGACGTGCGTGCATCTGAACGTGCGTGCATCTGGACGTGTGTGCATCTGGCCGTGCGTGCATCTGGACGTATGTGCATCTGGACGTATGTGCATCTGGACGTGCGTGCATCTGGACGTGCGTGCATCTGGACGTGTGTGCATCTGGACGTGTGAGGGGGTGAAGGGTGAAGCTGGACGTGCGAGCATCTGGACGTGCGAGCATCTGGACGTGCGTGCATCTGGACGTGCGAGCATCTGGACGTGCGTGCATCTGGACGTGCGAGCATCTGAACGTGCGTGCATCTGGACGTGCGAGCATCTGAACGTGCGTGCATCTGAACGTGCGTGCATCTGGACGTGTGTGCATCTGGCCGTGCGTGCATCTGGACGTATGTGCATCTGGACGTATGTGCATCTGGACGTGCGTGCATCTGGACGTGCGTGCATCTGGACGTGTGTGCATCTGGACGTGCGAGGGGGTGAAGCTGGACGTGCGGTATCTGGCCGTATGTGCATCTGAACGTGCGAGGGGGTGAAGCTGGACGTGCGAGCATCTGGACGTGCGAGCATCTGGACGTGCGTGCATCTGGACGTGCGAGCATCTGGACGTGCGTGCATCTGGACGTGCGAGCATCTGGACGTGCGTGCATCTGGACGTGCGAGCATCTGGACGTGCGTGCATCTGGACGTGCGTGCATCTGGACGTGTGTGCATCTGGCCGTGCGTGCATCTGGACGTATGTGCATCTGGACGTATGTACATCTGGACGTGCGTGCATCTGGACGTGCGTGCATCTGGACGTGTGTGCATCTGGACGTGCGAGGGGGTGAAGCTGGACGTGCGGTATCTGGCCGTATGTGCATCAGGACGTGCGAGGGGGTGAAGCTGGACGTGCGAGCATCTGGACGTGCGAGCATCTGGACGTGCGTGCATCTGGACGTGCGAGCATCTGGACATGCGTGAATCTGGACGTGCGAGCATCTGGACGTGCGTGCATCTGGACGTGCGAGCATCTTGACGTGCGTGCATCTGGACGTGCGTGCATCTGGCCGTGCGTGCATCTGGACGTATGTGCATCTGGACGTATGTGCATCTGGACGTGCGTGCATCTGGACATGCGTGCATCTGGACGTGTGTGCATCTGGACGTGCGAGGGGGTGAAGCTGGACGTGCGGTATCTGGCCGTATGTGCATCTGGACGTGCGAGGGGGTGAAGCTGGACGTGCGAGCATCTGGACGTGCGTGCATCTGGACGTGCGAGCATATGGACGTGCGTGCATCTGGACGTGCGTGCATCTGGACGTGCGTGCATCTGGACGTGCGAGCATCTGGACGTGCGTGCATCTGGACGTGCGTGCATCTGGACGTGCGTGCATCTGGACGTATGTGCATCTGACCGTGCGTGCATCTGGACGTGCGTGCATCTGGACGTATGTGCATCTGGACGTGCGTGCATCTGGACGTGCGTGCATCTGGACGTGTGTGCATCTGGCCGTGCGTGCATCTGGACGTATGTGCATCTGGACGTATGTGCATCTGGACGTGCGTGCATCTGGACGTGTGTGCATCTGGACGTGTGAGGGGGTGAAGCTGGACGTGCGGTACCTGGCCGTATGTGCATCTGGACGTGCGAGGGGGTGAAGCTGGACGTGCGAGCATCTGGACGTGCGAGCATCTGGACGTGCGTGCATCTGGACGTGCGAGCATCTGGACGTGCGTGCATCTGGACGTGCGAGCATCTGAACGTGCGTGCATCTGGACGTGCGAGCATCTGGACGTGCGTGCATCTGAACGTGCGTGCATCTGGACGTGTGTGCATCTGGCCGTGCGTGCATCTGGACGTATGTGCATCTGGACGTATGTGCATCTGGACGTGCGTGCATCTGGACGTGCGTGCATCTGGACGTGTGTGCATCTGGACGTGCGAGGGGGTGAAGCTGGACGTGCGGTATCTGGCCGTATGTGCAACTGGACGTGCGAGGGGGTGAAGCTGGACGTGCGAGCATCTGGACGTGCGAGCATCTGGACGTGCGTGCATCTGGACGTGCGAGCATCTGGACGTGCGTGCATCTGGACGTGCGAGCATCTGGACGTGCGTGCATCTGGACGTGCGAGCATCTGGACGTGCGTGCATCTGGACGTGCGTGCATCTGGACGTGTGTGCATCTGGCCGTGCGTGCATCTGGACGTATGTGCATCTGGACGTATGTGCATCTGGACGTGCGTGCATCTGGACGTGCGTGCATCTGGACGTGTGTGCATCTGGACGTGCGAGGGGGTGAAGCTGGACGTGCGGTATCTGGCCGTATGTGCATCTGGACGTGCGAGGGGGTGAAGCTGGACGTGCGAGCATCTGGACGTGCGAGCATCTGGACGTGCGTGCATCTGGACGTGCGAGCATATGGACGTGCGTGCATCTGGACGTGCGTGCATCTGGACGTGCGTGCATCTGGACGTGCGAGCATCTGGACGTGCGTGCATCTGGACGTGCGTGCATCTGGACGTGTGTGCATCTGGCCGTGCGTGCATCTGGACGTATGTGCATCTGGACGTATGTGCATCTGGACGTGCGTGCATCTGGACGTGTGTGCATCTGGACGTGTGAGGGGGTGAAGCTGGACGTGCGGTACCTGGCCGTATGTGCATCTGGACGTGCGAGGGGGTGAAGCTGGACGTGCGAGCATCTGGACGTGCGAGCATCTGGACGTGCGTGCATCTGGACGTGCGAGCATCTGGACGTGCGTGCATCTGGACGTGCGAGCATCTGAACGTGCGTGCATCTGGACGTGCGAGCATCTGGACGTGCGTGCATCTGAACGTGCGTGCATCTGGACGTGTGTGCATCTGGCCGTGCGTGCATCTGGACGTATGTGCATCTGGACGTATGTGCATCTGGACGTGCGTGCATCTGGACGTGCGTGCATCTGGACGTGTGTGCATCTGGACGTGCGAGGGGGTGAAGCTGGACGTGCGGTATCTGGCCGTATGTGCAACTGGACGTGCGAGGGGGTGAAGCTGGACGTGCGAGCATCTGGACGTGCGAGCATCTGGACGTGCGTGCATCTGGACGTGCGAGCATCTGGACGTGCGTGCATCTGGACGTGCGAGCATCTGGACGTGCGTGCATCTGGACGTGCGAGCATCTGGACGTGCGTGCATCTGGACGTGCGTGCATCTGGACGTGTGTGCATCTGGCCGTGCGTGCATCTGGACGTATGTGCATCTGGACGTATGTGCATCTGGACGTGCGTGCATCTGGACGTGCGTGCATCTGGACGTGTGTGCATCTGGACGTGCGAGGGGGTGAAGCTGGACGTGCGGTATCTGGCCGTATGTGCATCTGGACGTGCGAGGGGGTGAAGCTGGACGTGCGAGCATCTGGACGTGCGAGCATCTGGACGTGCGTGCATCTGGACGTGCGAGCATCTGGACGTGCGTGCATCTGGACGTGCGAGCATCTGGACGTGCGTGCATCTGGACGTGCGAGCATCTGGACGTGCGTGCATCTGGACGTGCGTGCATCTGGACGTGTGTGCATCTGGCCGTGCGTGCATCTGGACGTATGTGCATCTGGACGTATGTGCATCTGGACGTGCGTGCATCTGGACGTGCGTGCATCTGGACGTGTGTGCATCTGGACGTGCGAGGGGGTGAAGCTGGACGTGCGGTATCTGGCCGTATGTGCATCAGGACGTGCGAGGGGGTGAAGCTGGACGTGCGAGCATCTGGACGTGCGAGCATCTGGACGTGCGTGCATCTGGACGTGCGAGCATCTGGACATGCGTGAATCTGGACGTGCGAGCATCTGGACGTGCGTGCATCTGGACGTGCGAGCATCTGGACGTGCGTGCATCTGGACGTGCGAGCATCTGAACGTGCGTGCATCTGGACGTGCGAGCATCTGGACGTGCGTGCATCTGAACGTGCGTGCATCTGGACGTGTGTGCATCTGGCCGTGCGTGCATCTGGACGTATGTGCATCTGGACGTATGTGCATCTGGACGTGCGTGCATCTGGACGTGCGTGCATCTGGACGTGCGTGCATCTGGACGTGCGAGCATCTGGACGTGCGAGCATCTGGACGTGCGTGCATCTGGACGTGCGAGCATCTGGACGTGCGTGCATCTGGACGTGCGAGCATCTGAACGTGCGTGCAATCTGGACGTGCGAGCATCTGGACGTGCGTGCATCTGAACGTGCGTGCATCTGGACGTGTGTGCATCTGGCCGTGCGTGCATCTGGACGTATGTGCATCTGGACGTATGTGCATCTGGACGTGCGTGCATCTGGACGTGCGTGCATCTGGACGTGTGTGCATCTGGACGTGCGAGGGGGTGAAGCTGGACGTGCGGTATCTGGCCGTATGTGCAACTGGACGTGCGAGGGGGTGAAGCTGGACGTGCGAGCATCTGGACGTGCGAGCATCTGGACGTGCGTGCATCTGGACGTGCGAGCATCTGGACGTGCGTGCATCTGGACGTGCGAGCATCTGGACGTGCGTGCATCTGGACGTGCGAGCATCTGGACGTGCGTGCATCTGGACGTGCGTGCATCTGGACGTGTGTGCATCTGGCCGTGCGTGCATCTGGACGTATGTGCATCTGGACGTATGTGCATCTGGACGTGCGTGCATCTGGACGTGCGTGCATCTGGACGTGTGTGCATCTGGACGTGCGAGGGGGTGAAGCTGGACGTGCGGTATCTGGCCGTATGTGCATCTGGACGTGCGAGGGGGTGAAGCTGGACGTGCGAGCATCTGGACGTGCGAGCATCTGGACGTGCGTGCATCTGGACGTGCGAGCATCTGGACGTGCGTGCATCTGGACGTGCGAGCATCTGGAAGTGCGTGCATCTGGACGTGCGAGCATCTGGACGTGCGTGCATCTGGACGTGCGTGCATCTGGACGTGTGTGCATCTGGCCGTGCGTGCATCTGGACGTATGTGCATCTGGACGTATGTGCATCTGGACGTGCGTGCATCTGGACGTGCGTGCATCTGGACGTGTGTGCATCTGGACGTGCGAGGGGGTGAAGCTGGACGTGCGGTATCTGGCCGTATGTGCATCAGGACGTGCGAGGGGGTGAAGCTGGATGTGCGAGCATCTGGACGTGCGAGCATCTGGACGTGCGTGCATCTGGACGTGCGAGCATCTGGACATGCGTGAATCTGGACGTGCGAGCATCTGGACGTGCGTGCATCTGGACGTGCGAGCATCTGGACGTGCGTGCATCTGGACGTGCGTGCATCTGGCCGTGCGTGCATCTGGACGTATGTGCATCTGGACGTATGTGCATCTGGACGTGCGTGCATCTGGACGTGCGTGCATCTGGACGTGTGTGCATCTGGACGTGCGAGGGGGTGAAGCTGGACGTGCGGTATCTGGCCGTATGTGCATCTGGACGTGCGAAGGGGTGAAGCTGGACGTGCGAGCATCTGGACGTGCGTGCATCTGGACGTGCGAGCATATGGACGTGCGTGCATCTGGACGTATGTGCATCTGACCGTGCGTGCATCTGGACGTGCGTGCATCTGGACGTATGTGCATCTGGACGTGCGTGCATCTGGACGTGTGTGCATCTGGACGTGTGAGGGGGTGAAGCTGGACGTGCGGTACCTGGCCGTAATTGCATCTGGACGTGCGAGGGGGTGAAGCTGGACGTGCGAGCATCTGGACGTGCGAGCATCTGGACGTGCGTGCATCTGGACGTGCGAGCATCTGGACGTGCGTGCATCTGGACGTGCGAGCATCTGAACGTGCGTGCATCTGGACGTGCGAGCATCTGGACGTGCGTGCATCTGAACGTGCGTGCATCTGGACGTGTGTGCATCTGGCCGTGCGTGCATCTGGACGTATGTGCATCTGGACGTATGTGCATCTGGACGTGCGTGCATCTGGACGTGCGTGCATCTGGACGTGTGTGCATCTGGACGTGCGAGGGGGTGAAGCTGGACGTGCGGTATCTGGCCGTATGTGCAACTGGACGTGCGAGGGGGTGAAGCTGGACGTGCGAGCATCTGGACGTGCGAGCATCTGGACGTGCGTGCATCTGGACGTGCGAGCATCTGGACGTGCGTGCATCTGGACGTGCGAGCATCTGGACGTGCGTGCATCTGGACGTGCGAGCATCTGGACGTGCGTGCATCTGGACGTGCGTGCATCTGGACGTGTGTGCATCTGGCCGTGCGTGCATCTGGACGTATGTGCATCTGGACGTATGTGCATCTGGACGTGCGTGCATCTGGCTGGACGTGCGTGCATCTGGACGTGTGTGCATCTGGACGTGCGAGGGGGTGAAGCTGGACGTGCGGTATCTGGCCGTATGTGCATCTGGACGTGCGAGGGGGTGAAGCTGGACGTGCGAGCATCTGGACGTGCGAGCATCTGGACGTGCGTGCATCTGGACGTGCGAGCATCTGGACATGCGTGAATCTGGACGTGCGAGCATCTGGACGTGCGTGCATCTGGACGTGCGAGCATCTGGACGTGCGTGCATCTGGACGTGCGTGCATCTGGCCGTGCGTGCATCTGGACGTATGTGCATCTGGACGTATGTGCATCTGGACGTGCGTGCATCTGGACGTGCGTGCATCTGGACGTGTGTGCATCTGGACGTGCGAGGGGGTGAAGCTGGACGTGCGGTATCTGGCCGTATGTGCATCTGGACGTGCGAGGGGGTGAAGCTGGACGTGCGAGCATCTGGACGTGCGTGCATCTGGACGTGCGAGCATATGGACGTGCGTGCATCTGGACGTATGTGCATCTGACCGTGCGTGCATCTGGGCGTGCGTGCATCTGGACGTATGTGCATCTGGACGTGCGTGCATCTGGACGTGTGTGCATCTGGACGTGTGAGGGGGTGAAGCTGGACGTGCGGTACCTGGCCGTATGTGCATCTGGACGTGCGAGGGGGTGAAGCTGGACGTGCGAGCATCTGGACGTGCGAGCATCTGGACGTGCGTGCATCTGGACGTGCGAGCATCTGGACGTGCGTGCATCTGGACGTGCGAGCATCTGAACGTGCGTGCATCTGGACGTGCGAGCATCTGGACGTGCGTGCATCTGAACGTGCGTGCATCTGGACGTGTGTGCATCTGGCCGTGCGTGCATCTGGACGTATGTGCATCTGGACGTATGTGCATCTGGACGTGCGTGCATCTGGACGTGCGTGCATCTGGACGTGTGTGCATCTGGACGTGCGAGGGGGTGAAGCTGGACGTGCGGTATCTGGCCGTATGTGCAACTGGACGTGCGAGGGGGTGAAGCTGGACGTGCGAGCATCTGGACGTGCGAGCATCTGGACGTGCGTGCATCTGGACGTGCGAGCATCTGGACGTGCGTGCATCTGGACGTGCGAGCATCTGGACGTGCGTGCATCTGGACGTGCGAGCATCTGGACGTGCGTGCATCTGGACGTGCGTGCATCTGGACGTATGTGCATCTGGACGTATGTGCATCTGGACGTGCGTGCATCTGGACGTGCGTGCATCTGGACGTGCGTGCATCTGGACGTGCGAGCATCTGGACGTGCGTGCATCTGGACGTGCGAGCATCTGGACGTGCGTGCATCTGGACGTGCGAGCATCTGGACGTGCGTGCATCTGGACGTGCGTGCATCTGGACGTATGTGCATCTGGACGTATGTGCATCTGGACGTGCGTGCATCTGGACGTGCGAGCATCTGGACGTGCGTGCATCTGGACGTGCGAGCATCTGGACGTGCGTGCATCTGGACGTGCGAGCATCTGGACGTGCGTGCATCTGGACGTGCGAGCATCTGGACGTGTGTGCATCTGGCCGTGCGTGCATCTGGACGTATGTGCATCTGGACGTATGTGCATCTGGACGTGCGTGCATCTGGACGTGCGTGCATCTGGACGTGTGTGCATCTGGACGTGCGAGGGGGTGAAGCTGGACGTGCGGTATCTGGCCGTATGTGCATCTGGACGTGCGAGGGGGTGAAGCTGGACGTGCGAGCATCTGGACGTGCGAGCATCTGGACGTGCGTGCATCTGGACGTGCGAGCATCTGGACGTGCGTGCATCTGGACGTGCGAGCATCTGGACGTGCGTGCATCTGGACGTGCGAGCATCTGGACGTGCGTGCATCTGGACGTGCGTGCATCTGGACGTGTGTGCATCTGGCCGTGCGTGCATCTGGACGTATGTGCATCTGGACGTATGTGCATCTGGACGTGCGTGCATCTGGACGTGCGTGCATCTGGACGTGTGTGCATCTGGACGTGCGAGGGGGTGAAGCTGGACGTGCGGTATCTGGCCGTATGTGCGCGTGCATCTGGACGTGCGAGCATCTGGACATGCGTGAATCTGGACGTGCGAGCATCTGGACGTGCGTGCATCTGGACGTGCGAGCATCTGGACGTGCGTGCATCTGGACGTGCGTGCATCTGGCCGTGCGTGCATCTGGACGTATGTGCATCTGGACGTATGTGCATCTGGACGTGCGTGCATCTGGACGTGCGTGCATCTGGACGTGTGTGCATCTGGACGTGCGAGGGGGTGAAGCTGGACGTGCGGTATCTGGCCGTATGTGCATCTGGACGTGCGAGGGGGTGAAGCTGGACGTGCGAGCATCTGGACGTGCGTGCATCTGGACGTGCGAGCATATGGACGTGCGTGCATCTGGACGTATGTGCATCTGACCGTGCGTGCATCTGGACGTGCGTGCATCTGGACGTATGTGCATCTGGACGTGCGTGCATCTGGACGTGTGTGCATCTGGACGTGTGAGGGGGTGAAGCTGGACGTGCGGTACCTGGCCGTATGTGCATCTGGACGTGCGAGGGGGTGAAGCTGGACGTGCGAGCATCTGGACGTGCGAGCATCTGGACGTGCGTGCATCTGGACGTGCGAGCATCTGGACGTGCGTGCATCTGGACGTGCGAGCATCTGAACGTGCGTACATCTGGACGTGCGAGCATCTGGACGTGCGTGCATCTGAACGTGCGTGCATCTGGACGTGTGTGCATCTGGCCGTGCGTGCATCTGGACGTATGTGCATCTGGACGTATGTGCATCTGGACGTGCGTGCATCTGGACGTGCGTGCATCTGGACGTGTGTGCATCTGGACGTGCGAGGGGGTGAAGCTGGACGTGCGGTATCTGGCCGTATGTGCAACTGGACGTGCGAGGGGGTGAAGCTGGACGTGCGAGCATCGTGGACGTGCGAGCATCTGGACGTGCGTGCATCTGGACGTGCGAGCATCTGGACGTGCGTGCATCTGGACGTGCGAGCATCTGGACGTGCGTGCATCTGGACGTGCGAGCATCTGGACGTGCGTGCATCTGGACGTGCGTGCATCTGGACGTGTGTGCATCTGGCCGTGCGTGCATCTGGACGTATGTGCATCTGGACGTATGTGCATCTGGACGTGCGTGCATCTGGACGTGCGTGCATCTGGACGTGTGTGCATCTGGACGTGCGAGGGGGTGAAGCTGGACGTGCGGTATCTGGCCGTATGTGCATCTGGACGTGCGAGGGGGTGAAGCTGGACGTGCGAGCATCTGGACGTGCGAGCATCTGGACGTGCGTGCATCTGGACGTGCGAGCATCTGGACGTGCGTGCATCTGGACGTGCGAGCATCTGGACGTGCGTGCATCTGGACGTGCGAGCATCT
>OZ038444.1:4956671-5131671 GCA_964036265.1 Daptonema setosum
CTTATTGTATATTTGCTTTTCACTCATCAGTTTTGCAATTTTACTTCCTTATTTTCGATATCATGTATATCAGTGCATCTCAAAATCACTGAAAATAAGAGAGAAATCTGTCCATCTTTTTTCGGATAACTTCCACGCACCAATCGTTTTTGGTTGTTTCTTATGTGCTCAGGGTCACTGGCGGACGAGCAAACTCTTCAAAGGGAGGGGTATTTCGTCACAGAGAAGGAATCGGCAGTTTTCAGATCATTTTACGTACAACTTAGGGAACAAATTCTATATTTTTGAAAATGCCAAAGAGGGGGGAATTTCACTTTTCCCATCCCTTCTTGTTCGCTAGTGCAGCCCACACACATTGTATAGCCTTGGCCCGGGTTTCTTGTTATCGAAAAGTAAATTACGCACGTTTGCAATGAACTATCGTAAGTTATAATTTTCATAATTATAATTTCAAATTAATTATAATCTTCATAAGTTGTCCAAGTGTAATGTGAAAAATATGTTGTTTCTCGAATTTTAGAAAGCGCGCCAAAAACTGATTTGAATTCAAACTGCGCGCCAAAATGTTTTTGACTAAAAAGAAACCATGAATAGGCTATATTATAAGACTAATTTCGATAATCCGCCTTTGTTGTATATTAGTTGAGCTCCCTGGCGGACGAGCTAATCCTCTAAATGGAGGGGAAATTTGCCATAGAGGGGGGAATTGGCAGAAGTTTAGACAGTTCACCTACACCTTAGAGAACAAAATATACTTTTTGAAACAGTCAAAGAGAGGGGAATTCCACTTATCCGTTCTTCCCTCGTTGGGACAAGTTCAACTGTTTGCACAAATTCTAGTCCTCTAAAAAATTACATAAGGAAAAGCCTGAAAAATCACTGAAAAATATAGATACAAAAAATGAAAGGTGGCGTTTCGTCCCTAAATCGAGACGCCTAGTGAGACTCATCAGTCGATAAAGAGTAGTGAACCAGTATAGAAGCGTTTTCTAATTCAGTCTTCTGAACAATTGAGCACGCTAAAGAGTAGTGAACCATCTGATATAAATTTTTTCTTATCATTTTTATGTTCTATACTTTTAGTAGTTCCCGATCCAATCAGTAAAATACCTGTAGGTTTAGCTTGCTCTTATGCCAGTGACCCAATGCAACAAATAACTGCTTCTCAACAGTTATAACTTCGTGTGGTTTATCGTTTGTAGAATTTATCATATAGTTTTGTAGTTTTGCTGCTTTATATGTTATAATATAAGTGTTAACAAAGTCTCACTCGCTCACTCACTCACTCACACACTCACTCACTCACTCACTCACTCACTCACTCACTCACTCACTCACTCACTCACTCACTCACTCACTCACTCACTCACTCACTCACTCACTCACTCACTCACTCACTCACTCACTCACTCACTCACTCACTCACTCACTCACTCACTCACTCACTCACTCACTCACTCACTCACTCACTCACTCACTCACTCACTCACTCACCTCACTCACCTCACTCACCTCACTCACTCACTCACTCACTCACTCACTCACTCACTCACTCACTCACTCACTCACTCACTCACTCACTCACTCACTCACTCACTCACTCACTCACTCACTCACTCACTCACTCACTCACTCACTCACTCACTCACTCACTCACTCACTCACTCACTCACTCACTCACTCACTCACTCACTCACTCACTCACTCACTCACTCACTCACTCACTCACTCACTCACTCACTCACTCACTCACTCACTCACTCACTCACTCACTCACTCACTCACTCACTCACTCACTCACTCACTCACTCACTCACTCACTCACTCACTCACTCACTCACTCACTCACTCACTCACTCACTCACTCACTCACTCACTCACTCACTCACTCACTCACTCACTCACTCACTCACTCACTCACTCACTCACTCACTCACTCACTCACTCACTCACTCACTCACCTCACTCACTCACTCACTCACTCACTCACTCACTCATCTGGTTTCAGTCCACCCCGTGCCTACAGTCGAGCTTGGGCCACTGACCATCCTGTACATGTATGGTAAGTTTTATTTTTATTTTCTATTTATTTTGCTTATTCTCTTTTTTTGCTTATTACTTTTATTTATTACATGTTCATAGTGTTTAATTTGTTCTTATATTTTTATCTAACGGATTATAGCTGAATGTCTCTTAATTCTAGCCCGAATTGAGTTGCCATTAGCGTTTTTTTTTAGTTTTTTCAGTACGTTTTTTTCAAAAACCAGTATTTTCCCAAGCTTATCTCATCATTTGAACAGATTATGTACACTTGTTCTGAAAAAGCAACGAAGCTGTTCATGTTTTTTCAGTAAAAAAAGTTCTGATCCGTTAGATGAAATATGTACAAAAGGCGGCTAATCAGACAGACTTCGATGCGACACCTGCGCGAGAACCGTCGCGACTACTTTTTTCGCGATGGCTCTCGCGCGAGACACACGTGAGGTGTTTCGCATCGAAGTGTAATAGCGCCTAAGAGTGTTATCTTATTATTATTAAATTATTTAATTTATACAATTGATTTATTTGAATTTATTTGATTTACCGTTTTTATTCAGTTGTTTCCAAATGTTGCTGATGATCTGGCATGATGAAAAACTTGAACCGATTTTTCATTTTCATACGTAGGCTCAAAATTGGAAAGCAACATTTGTATCATTTTCATTTATTACCCATTAGCTAGTGAAAAATTTCTTAGCAAGTAATAGACAGTTATTATTCAGTTGCACTAAAAAACATATATCTCACTTGATTTGGAGGCTGGCATTGAAAGCGCTTTCAAATTTTCCGCGATTTTACGCAAATTTTCGCACAATAGAAGTGTTGCACACATACTGATTTCATTGATATAGTGGTACATGTAATGTAGTCTGTTCAAGGTTTCCCGTTAATGGGAAGGTTTTGGCATGCAATTTTATTTGGTAGCGGATTTTGACAAAAAAACAGAAGATATTTGGACGAAAAACTGACATTTTTGACATGATTCCAAAGAAATAGTTTCTGATCACAAGATACATTAAGCGAGCTGCGCATGAAAAAGTCTTACGGAGGTAAAAAAAAACTGGCGCGCATTCATGTTCAGTCTCCAAAATCTATGAACGTACTCATTAGCGGACGAGAAAGAGAGGGAAAGGTGAAATTCCTCCCACCTTGAAGTAAAATGGCCTTATTTTTTGCTAAATCCCTTCTCTTTGGACAGATTCCCCTCCCTTCAGAGATTGCGCTCGTCCGCCACTGCTGGTACATTATGTACTTGATGTACTTCCACTATCGGACGAGACGGGGTGGGAAGAGTGGAATTCCCCCCCTCTTTGGCAATTTCAAAAAGTAGAATTTGTTTCCTAAGGTGTAGGTAAAATAGCCTGAAAACTGTTATTTCCCCCTCTTTGAAGAAATTCCCTCCCTTTGGAAAATTAGCTCGTCCGCCCGTGTGTACTTCTCATATATATGGAACTTCATTATTTCCGTTTGCATGCTCTCTTATTCATCCGAGCTTTCTTACTTATCCGATCTGATATATGACGAATAAAATAAAATGACGATGATGGATGAATTGATATATTTGCATGTTTTATTGTTTAGATTTCATAACACATTTCGGTGTTTTTGCACCCGTTTTTGCACTCAGTTAAAGGTGCCTTCATCGTTCGAGTAGACTCTTTTATCAACTCTTTTTGCATAACTGTTCAGATGAAGAAGTCAGAACGCGGGGTGGAGAGAATTTTAGAAAAAAGGACTATGTATAAAGGCGCCTTAACTAATCAGAAAGTACATAGTACAGATAGTAGTCGTTCAGTCTAGTTCAGTAGTAATGTGTGAAATCATTGTGACGTTTCTTTCATACCTACATACATATTTTCCATGAAGAAAATACAAACCTTCTCTCGATTTCTCCAAACTGTATCCGTACATAAACGTGCGATTTTTTGTCAACTTATTGCAACTTCAGCCCGAACCTTCTTCACTGTTCTCATGTGGAATTTTATCTTACGAAGAAATCTTGTGAAAATACGCGTTATTTAAAGTTTCATAAATAGTCGTCGTTCAACTGTAGACAACCTGAGATGTGTAGAACAAACAATATTTGAAAAAATATATCAAAAGTATAGTATCACACAACCGATTGGTTGGGCGCGATTTTGAGTTTTCCTTTCTCAAGTTTTACATCATGATGACTGGTTATTTGATTAGCAGACTTTACAATTAATCTCGTTGAAAAAAAACGTTCAATTCATTTGTTCAAAATTTCTTTTTTCACCAAAGGTATAGTTCTAGACTCTAGTCCCAACCGACAAGTTTTCCTGGATGATGTAGGAAAAGTCATATTACGCAACAAAAATCGAATCTTTGAAGATTTCAAGTAGAAAATACAGGGTGAAAATTTTGGTCTGATAACACCTCACAATGATCTCTGTTAGTTGGTATATTTCATTTTCATTTCATTTCATTTCATTAGGGCCAGGCCCAGGACATACAAAAGCATGAGTACACATGACAAAAGTATTGTATGACCATAGATCTGCAAAAAAAATTAATAACATTATAAATCAAGAATTTTGGTAATATGAGATTTTTCAGGAATATTATGACGGTGGAGTTGTGATATTATATCATGGAAAATATTTGTTTTGTTTAGGAAATTTTTAAAACCGGTTTTACTGAGTGATAGACAAGAGTTTGGTAATAAATTATATGCGATAGCTGTTACAATGAACGGTGAACGAGCTAGATTAATGCGTTTATATGTAGGAATAAAGACAGAATATGGATTATTATTCCTATTACTACGACGATATCCAGTATATCGAGTATATCCAGTATATGAACGATTATTTGCGTGTTAACAAATTTTTACTGACTAAGTTGAAAAAACTAATTGAGCATTATAATTTTTTTAATTTTTTAACAAATATTTTTCATGTTTTTTTATTTTTGAAGTTATCACGCGGTGAAGACGACAGACAAGATCCGATGTCAACTCAACAACAACAACAACCGAAGCCACTGGCGGACGAGGGGAACGTACTGGGTCGCCCCACGACTTGTTATATAACTGCCCTCATTTCCATGCAATTTTTTAATTTTGGATGGGGCACCCTGTATAAATGGGATTAAAAATTTCCCATAGATAAGGATTTTTACAATGGAAATGAATTTTCAACAAATTGGTTGAACCTTCAGTTTCATGCTGACTTCAATGATAAAAACTCCAATGTTTTACACTTGGATGGGACACCCTACATAAATGGGACCACAAAATTCCCAAATTTTCAAATTTTCCATTTTGACTGTGGGACAATTTATTTCAAAAAACGAGTTGCACCTCCAGGATCCCTCTGTTTTCAATAACAAAATTCTTTTTTTAACTTCATTCACACAATAGTGGGATGGTCAAAGTTGACCGGAAATGTTGTTTCACACTTGGATGAGATACGGATTTTGACTATGGGACAATTTATTTTCAAAAAAAACGGGCTGAACCTCCAGTTTCCCTCTGTTTTCATTACCAAAAATTCCAATATTAACGATCAGTGAACGAAAACTTTCACAATTCACTCTCACACGTTATGTTCCGCCAGTGGTCACGTCGCAGACCATGTGTCACTGGCGGACGAGCCAAACCTCGAAAGGGAGGGGAATCTTTCCAAAGAGGGGGAGAATCGGCAGTTTTCAGGCCATTTTACCTACACCTTAGGGAACAAAATTGATTTTTTGAAAACGCCAAAGAGGGGGAATTTCACTTTTCCCAGCCTTTCTTGTCCGCCAGTGTCGCCGACCATTTGTGGCTGTCATCATTCATCAAATGGGTGGGCGCGGACGACGGACGGCCAGGTACCAAACAGGAGGTTAGGTAATTTTTATGATTTAGACAGCAGACAGTGGTGAGGGTTTCTGGTACTGATCGCCGGCCCTAGACTGTCGTCGCGGATAGTGCGGTGGATTCTGGGTTGTCCGGCCCGTCCCCCACTATGAGTGGTGATAGGATTAAGGCAATTAGACAGGTTAAGGACGGGAGTGGGGCGGACGGGAGGGGGGAGGGACGGGGAGTAGTATAGGGGACGGGAGGCGTTGGGGAAATAAGCGTTCAACGTAACCATACGCATGCGTATGGCTACACAAAGCACCCTTACTCAGTGTAACATGATGAATGAGGGAAAAACAACCCCTGCTTCTGGATAGTGGATTGACTATCCGGAAGCAAGAGCCAAAACAAATTTAAAGATGGGTCTGGTCAACTCATGAAGTTGACGAGATTTAGTGCTAAAAACTATTAAATCTGGATCAAACTGTGGGTTAAGGTTCATGAAGGAAGCCTGACCAGAGTATTTCTTTGTTCTGCAGTATTCTTACCGTAACCTATTCGTAAACTTTCTCACTGAGTAGAAGAACTAGCACTGAATAGAAAAACTAGCCCGAATAGAAAATCTAGCACAGATTAGAAAAGCTAGCACTAAATAGAAAAACTAGCACTGAATAGCAAAACTAGCACTAAATAAAAAAACTAGCGCGCGTGACTGGAATTTTGTACTTCGATTTCGACGGTGGATTCAACGAGTCTTCCAGATAACTCTTTGGGTTTCTTCTTATACACATGATCGTTAGCCTATCGTTCACACTTAAAAATGAAGGTGAAAAGTCCTCCTTGAAGTTTCGTTAAAGCTGCATTGTTTATTCTAATTTTTTGGTTTCCTTTCAAGTCACTAAATTCTGCCAGTACACGCGCGGATTAACTACTGACAATGAATTCGACGTTGATTCCAGTTGCTTCATATAATTGTTTCACTAATTCTTGTTTTTTATAAACTTAATTCGTCATAATGTAGTTGTTGTTGACGGTCGGTCACTCGGCTATGTAGTGGTATTGCAAGTGCTATTGCAGAATACCCTGGGTTTGGTTATGATCGTTATTGAGTTAACCTCTCACTCGAGGGGTCTTCTTAGTCATCCTTATCTAAGGTTCTTTGTAGATTGCAGGGTATATTTTAATGTAGATTGCAGGGTATATTTTAATGTATTTAATCGACCTGTGCTTTTAATGTATTTTATGAAATTGGGTATAAACTCTTCGGTTTGAAATTTCCATCCTATACTTATGTTTAGCCCTTAGTTTCCTATAAGCCGAGCACTCGAACATACATTGTTCTGAGGTTTGCTCAGCCTTATCGCATTGGTCGCATAAGAGTTCGTCACTCCTTGCCATCTTTGCTAGATGTTCTTTAAGGATTGAGTTGCCTGTGGTTATTCCCACTAGTAACCTCATGTGCTTGATTCCCTGGCTGTCTTGTTTCTGCAGGCATCGTTGGCTAGTCGGTCCGCAGTTTCATTACCTGTATACCTTGCAAAAGAGTGTATCCATTCAAAACTTCATGTTGAGAAGCCAGTTAGTTGAGGATCAATATGCATTTATAAATGCACTTGCTTGATATTGTATCGCTTCGCGCAGAAGCCCACGCCAAAGATTTTTAGCTTAAGCGTAAGCCTGAGCCTAAGCCTGAGCCTAAGCCTTAAAAGCCTAAGCCTAAGCGTAACTTAAAACCAAATTTTAAGCCACACCTGCCAAATTGTTTTTATGCCGACATATGAGCAACTCTAAGTCTATTACTGAACCTAAGCCTCAAGTAATATATTCGAATTGTGTGAGTTTGCAGAACGAACGTTGTTGAATCCAATTGTGGTTGTATGTGAATCTTTCTAGCATATGTCAGATAGCATAGCTGCTTAGCGATTTCATTACCTTTGAGTCACCAGTGTTTATGGTGATCTTTTTTATTATTAGGATTATTTACCGCCTTATTATTTAGTAACTGACCAGATAATCGCCGCATATGTCACTGTGGGAATAATCATGGTTTTTGTACATATAATAACAGGTTTTTGGAAATAATCCCCATGAACTGCTTATGTTGCTTGGCACATTTTCCAGATTGTATAGGCTTTCATGGCTTTTTGGTCAATATGGTTTTTTAAAGTTGAGTCTGTTGCCTAGGATTACTCCCAGATATTTGACTTATCTCTTTTCTTGCATTTTGATGCCGTTGAGGTGGATATCTAGTAGTATTTTTCTACTCTTTCTGCTATAGTAGTAATATCTCCGTTTTGGCGGGCGAATACTCAGATATATTTATATACACCATTTTGAGGCCAGTTGTAAACCTCCTTTCACTATTTCTTCTCATGTCTTCTGGTCTATGCTTTGTGAGAAGTATGAGACCGTCTTCGCTGTAGGCTTGACAGTAAATGCCTTACCTTTGAATTTCGACTAGCCAATTCGCTTAATCGTTGCTTCCTATTCAAAAAATTTAGCATACACAAAGTAAATTATTATTTTTCTGTCCTGACATCTACCAATATTTTCCCCGTCAATATGGCGAATTTCTGTTGGTCACTTATACCCTACTGGAACATACCGTTTCCAGTTCTTCATTCCGGTTCTCCAATGATGTTAGTCATTCTTAGTATAATGGCATGTGGATGACTCTCTGAGCTCCCGATAAGCCCATGCCACTCGTGACGCCTGTGGCACGTAAGTTAAAATCACGAGATATCACTTATTTTTACGCCTTGTCTGATTATTCCCACTGTGTTTTCCATAATGTTTCATGGGTGTAAAATACCCCTACTTTAGTTGGTTTAGAAATTACATTTAACTTCATTGTATTACCCCATGGGGTGTTACACCTACCTGCCCCTACTTGAGGCTGCTCACGCCCCCTGTATCTGGATAGGTCGAGAATAAGAGGTGTAGGGCCAGGTGTATTAACCATCGGGTGCAATACACCTGCCTGCCCCTATATACAGTAGGAGCTGTCAACCGACCGTGTTTGGAATGGGTCCATATCCAGTTCGTAGAACCAGGTCTACCTGCGTCTACGTAGGGGCTGCCTAATGGTACTGAGTCTGGACGTTGGACGTACGTGCATCTGGACGTACGTGCACGCCGACGTTCGTGCATCTGGACGTACGGGCATCTGGACGTGCGTGGCTCTGGACGTAGGTGGTGGCTCTGGACGTACGTGTATCCAGACATACGGGGTTCAGGACGTACGTGACTCTGAACGTACGTGTACGGGACTCTGGACATACAGCATCTTGACGTACGTGTGTTCATTTAGACATACATACGTAGGATATGGATAGGTCGAGGTCAATAAGCGAAGGCCATATTAACATGTTACCCATTGGGTGTAATACACTACACCTATTCTGTTGCCCCCATATAGGGGCTGCCAACTGACCCTGGGTCTGAATGGGTTCAGATCCAGGGGCGTAGGGCCAGGTGTATCACATATTGTGGATAATACACCTACCTGCCCTCGGGCCCTGGGTCTGGGTCTGGGATGGTCGTGCATCGGGACGTACGTGGTTCAGGACGTACATGACTCTGAATGTATGTGCGTCTGGACGTAAGTCACTATGATGGACGTGGACCCCGACTTACATGAATCGGAAAGTGAATCTGGGTGATTAACATACCTGCTTGCCCCCAACATTTGCGACTGACCACACACCCTGCCCACGGTGTTCCTTTGAAGTTCTCCTGCTCTTAGTGGTTAATCCCTGATAGCATATCGTGAAGCTGGCGAGAACAAGCGCGTTAGCACCTCATTTTCGTTAGCCCATCTCAAAGAGCCCTACTCGGAAAAATTTACGAGAAAAACTATTTTATGAAGAATGACTGAGCTTTTTGACTTCGTGTTGCGTTTTTTACGCCATAAACTTTTTGTGGAAACAAAAAAATATATATATGCATGTTCATTTAATGGAATATAACGAATCTGTGAAATAAAATAAAAATTTTATGGTTTCCGGAACCATGCGGTCAGGCGTTTTTAATAAGGAAACTTTTTTCTTGGTTATTTTTTTAGCTGTTATCATCGAGTTGCGCTTTATTACTATTATATTTGTTCGATTTTATTTTGTATTTCAGTTTCGAGTGCTAGATAAATCTTCCTTTGTTTTTACTATGTGGGTATTCGTGGAGCGAGATGAACGACGTCTGGGGTATGCATGGTGCGGAGGGGGGATGCGTCAACCAGACTCGTGTGGCAGGACTGCTGAGAGATGAACGCGCGACTACCTCAATCGGTCATGATGTGTACCATAGTTATAGTATTCGTAAAAACGGATTGAAAGGATATAGAATAGTTCTTTTGCATCCTATGATCATTTGTGAGTTATCAAGCTTAGTATTGTTTTGTTGTGCTTATATTTTAACTTAAACTATTTTAACAATTGTGAATTTCTATTCTATAAGCTTGTAAATTTTTTATTCTATGATGAAGGAACCGTGGTCTATGGGTCTCATCAACGAAATAACATATATGTACGAGTACGACACAGCATATATGTTATGTGGCACTAGTTCAAATAGAATGACAGGTCTTCCAAATTAGGAGCGATTAAAAAAACGTAGGTCTTATATTTTATTTAATGGATGTAAATCAGTTGGGAACTAGATTGTAGAAAAAGTCATACTGAACACAGTGTTTGCTCGCGTTTTGAAAACAAACTCGTAGCCGCAAGCATTTTTTTTCAAATTTTAATCATAACAAGTATGTCACCTGGACTCCAGTTATATCAACTAAATTTTATAAATGATATTTTTCGAGTAATCGATATGTAAAAAAAATTACGTGGTTAACAAACGTGTTTTCTAAAATTTTGTTCAGAAAATTGATAAACGATGTTGTTTGCAACCGTTGTATGTAAGAAATCTGCATGTTTTCGACAAAAGGTACGACAGAGAAATGACATTTGAACCAATCAACTACGCGCTCGAAGATAATTTTTTCGTATGTTTCTTGAATAACTTACGAATAAATCTTCTGCTTCGGCTCCAGCATAGAAAAAGATGATATCGGCAGTTGATTCTGCCTTCGAATACCCAGATACCTTTGATCACCATCAACTCCACTATAGTCGTCGTAGTCTGCCGTTCATTGATCAACCGTAAAAAAACAAAAAAAAACAAAAAAAAACAAAAAAAAAACAAAAATAAAAAAATAAAAAACCATCCGAACGAGCACCGCCTGCCATCAACGCACATTCATCAGAATGGCAATGCCGCAGATCCGCTGATCATAAAAATGAACTTTCAGCATACCAACCAGTCAAGATACCAAGATATCAAAAATACTCGGGTCGGATTCAGGCCAGGCACAGACACAGAATGAAACTTTCTATTAGAATGCGTGTGAACAATGTGAAGGGTACCGTCGACCCCTGGCGACTCAGCCAGTAGAAAGACATGTCCACGGTCCGGCATACGTCGCATAACAGACGTGTTGTTCAATTTGACCAGGACCACTGTCGATGTTCGGGTGTGATATGTCCAACGGTCCGGCACACGTCGTATAACAGACGTGTTGTTCAATTTGACCACTGTCCCGTGACCTCTGTCGATAAGACACTCCGTCCGGTGACGATTACCCGGTGGTTCAACATACACGCACAAATAGTATACTAAATTACTAATGAAAAATAAATACTGTGCCTGACCGGAATCCGTAACGAGTTTTTTTATGTCCTGGCTTCCTGTTTGGGTGGTGTGTTTTAGTGAATCAACAATACAATATAATCAGCGGCATTGTCATATGAATTGAAGAAGCACCGATGGTATGGACGGCGAAGCAAAAGAACGCGCTTCTCGACGCCGTATCGGATGGCGGATGATGGCTGAACGGCGGGCAGGTGACGACTGTGTTGAAGTGGATGGGCGTCGGGGTGACCACAACAATAAAAAAATCGTTATATGCTGGAGTTAGAGCAGTGCCATGATATTAGTTTCTGAGAATATGAAAAAGTTATCTTTCAGCAACACTTCATCTTCTTGGGGAGAAACACAAATTTGGATTCAAGGAAACGACCAAACATGCAGTTTTTTACAACTATTGTTTTCCAATAGAACATTACGATGATGGGAAATAGAAAATGCTATTGTTTGCACGTTTTAAAAATACGAATTGACATTCTCTGGTGTTTTGCACGCATTCTGGGAAGAAGAATGATCAAGTTTTAGTTTAGATTTGTACAATCCACGATGAACGAGTGGGCGAATGATTTTTTTGTTTCCGACTTTTTCAAGTTTTTAGTATTTAGTATGGTTATCTTCTAAGGGACTCGAACAGTTTTTGTTGAACTTCAAGAAAAAATGCGAACCAAACATATCGTTTAATTTAAGATCTTTTAATTTGGAATTTCTCAATTTTTTCATCAGACCATGAATAAAAAATCAGTTCATGTCTCCGTTAATGTTATCACATGAACGAATAAATAATTCTGACAGCTAAAATTAGCCAGACTTCATGTCACCACGGTTCCTGCCTGACTTGTTTCATAAATCTATTCACGTAGATAGGGATTACTTTTTTGAAAAGAGCGTCGTACATGCACTATTAATGCATTAATAATCAAATTATTTTCACTACGCATTTTTGTCACATATATTTACATTGTATTCTTGGAAATATCAATAACTTCATAACCTTTTCAACCGTAAATGTGGACCGTATACACTGTATGTACATCATTTTTAGTGAAGGAGTTTTTTTCTTATATAGTTTTGTTCGATTGTAAAGCTCATTTGATGTAAAACGTATTATTTAATTTATCATTTTATAAATTTATTTCAAAAATTTTTTACGTATCACAATACTCTTAGATAACTCCACTACCTTTATTACTGTAAAAGTTGACCGTATTCAGTACTGTATGAGTATCATTTTTAGTGAAATCATTTTTATCATATAGTTTTTTTCGATAATACATTATTTGATTTAAATTATATAGGTTAATATTGTTATTTATGTATAAATATAATGTTATATTATATATTATATTTTTATGAATATTATTCTATGTGTTCTATGTTGTAGTACCAGCTCTTTCACAGCTTTAATTTAAAAAATCATCGATTGTTTTAAAAACGTTTCAAACAATCACTATTTTTTTATTTCACGTTTATACTTTTAATATAGTTTATCATGTTTCGTTGGGATAACTTGTGTAATTATTTGCACATTCACTGAACCAACAAGTTATCCCAACGAAACATGATAAACTATATTAAAAGTTTAAACGTGAAATAAAAAATAGTGATTGTTTGAAACGTTTTTAAAACAATCGAGAATAGAGAATTTCATTCTACAGGAATTCATAATCGACTACAATCTCTAAAACATGTGTAATTATTTGCACATTCACTGAACCAACATGTTTTAGAGATTGTAGTCGAATATGAATTCCTGTAGAATGAAATTCTCTCAAACATTTTATGTGCGCCGTTTTTTTTTCATTCATTTCGGGACCTGTATTCGACATTCAACCATAGCAATCATCTAATTGATAACAAAAAAGAGATACGTGTCTGAATATGGAAGGAAAAGTAAGGAAAATAATTAAAAGGAAAGAATATGTAAAAAATTATTAAAACACTGGAAGATACAGGATAGAATAAACAAAAGGAAGCCTTCACGGCGCTTTAGTTAGCTTTAGAATGAGAAAGTGGTCCGAACCGAGAATATAACTCAGACTTTTATTGGCTTTCACAGCCCGAAAGTAATATTAACCTGGAAAACTCCAGTTCTTCAGGAATAAAATATGCAATGAATCCGAAATAGGTAATAATATTGTATAGGTATAATGGATTTAATGAGTAAGGAATACAGTAACCGTACAGTACCCGTTACTACCCCTCTTGAAAACAAACAAAAACAATTGAATTTCAAGGTAATAGACTAAAAATTATCACCGGAAATCAATGGAATTGCCAACAATGGATAGAATCAATGAATTATATGGAATCAAGATATATAATCACTGTAATGGATCAATATAATGAGTGATTCAATGAAATTTATGGAATAAAACTAGAGAATCAATATGAGAAATTCATGAATAAATTTCCTAGTGACAAAATAGTGATAAAACTAGGATCAATGTGAGACATGCATAAGTATGTAAGTACTCATTATAAGGCTTATTGGATCACAATATACTCAACTGAAAATAAGATAAGATACGTGAAATGTAAACCCAATTCTTACTAAATGATAAATTCTCAAGTTTAATAACATCATCAGTCAGGACTATTCTGAAAACAATGTGAATTAGAATCAAGTTTAAGATTAATTTAAGCTTAGACATTTAGATTTAGAAAATAAGACTTGTACGACCACGGCTGCCAGCGATGTACGAAGTACGAATTCGCCAGGTGTTTAGCCACGAGTCGTTGCCGCCTGTTGATGATGAAACTGTAAAGAACCGATGACATGAAGTTATGCTTTCTCAGCAATATTCACCTTTTCAGATCAACTTTCACAGCTGATTCTCACCAGGACTATTGCAGTTTTTTATCATATTTTAGACGAACGCACAAAACATCAGACAAATTTAGTTTTACTATAAAAGTTATTACCGAGTGATAAGTTCGCATTACGAATTTAAAATTTTTTTAACCAGAATACAGTTAATAGAATAGTACATGCTCAGTCCATCCAAGTCTAAATAGGAATTCGACGATCTGATCCTACTGACTTCTGCTTCAAACGTTCATGAGGACTGCGGAGCACCGATTTAGAGTACTCCAGACCTCGATTCCAACTTTTGAGGTTAGAATACACACCGGTTGACGAACTGAACATACTAGGCGATACCATACTGTTGACATTGTGAAACTTTCGCAGTTTCTCTTCAACCCCACAACACTTTCGCAGCGTAGCAACATCGTCATGACACTTTCCCAGCGTCTCGGCAGCTTTATGACACTTTCGCAGCATCACCGAGATTGGTGTGGATTTCTCGTTCACACATCCAACTTCGAAATTCTTCCAATAAACGCCGTTTTTTCTTTTCTTCACTTTGCGTTTTGGTGTTGGCAATGCCTTGCCTCCCTCCTCCTTCAACAGACCAAGCTTGTACGGTGATGTTGACTGCTGCTGATTTTGAGTCAGTCCTGCAAAGCTTCCAGTTTCATCTGATGTGATTTTCGGGGTAATGTCGATACCACTGTCATTTTTCAGGCTGAATCCGAACTCATGTAAAGCCGGCATTCCCAAAACGAAGCCAACTTTACCCTGGAACTTCTCAATCACGTGAAACGGTAACTTCTTGGTTAGTTTACCGATCGACACTGCTAGTTTAACAAAACCACAGCATTTTGTTTTCAGATCGTTCACACAAGTCAACGTGTGAGAGCATGAATTGTCGATCTTCTTGCCAACTACTGAAGTCAAAAAGTCGATAGTAACCAGATTTACCTGTGCTCCAGTGTCAGGATGCCATAGTTTATCACCGATTTTTTCACTGTTAACAAACACGGTTGCACGAGCGTGTTCTTGACTGGTTTCATATCTAACTGCTCCGGCTCTATAGCATCGTGCAGGTTTTTCGATCATCACAGTGCCGACTACTGATTTCGTAGACGAGCTGAAATCATCTGGTTTGGTGTCTTCGATTTGCTGAACCATGCATTTAGGAGCACCAGACTCTGAGGTTTGTCTGCAATGTTGTTTATTTTCACTACATTTATCGTGACAGTCTTGCTGATGCGATAACACGCACTCACAATGATGACAGTGCGAATGTTCACCATGGTTAGGAGTGTAGGTTGACTGCCAATTTTGATGCTGACATGACTGATGTTGATTATCATCCAGCTGAGCAGAGCGTGCTGAATAAATCTTCTTTTCATTACTGTTGCCTGCAGACACTCTTTTGTTGTTGCATTCAGATGCATAATGTCCGATTGACTGACATTTATAACACTGAATCTGTCGCTGAGATGATGCAGATAGTTGTTTTTTAGGTGGTTCGACACCATACTGTTGCTGTTGTTCAGCCTCATGCTTGTTATGAGGGCACTGCTCACCAATATGATCCGTTTTACGCCGACATTTGAAACAGTAGTGGATGTTGTATTCATCACGTACTATCTCTTTCGTCTTCTCCTGCTTCACCTTCATATCAGCTGTCTCTTTGGCAAGTTCACGCAGCGCTAGCTTCTCTACAACGTCATCGAACGTTTTCTTAGGGTTCAGGAGATGTTCCTGAACATACAGCTTGTAGTCTTGTTCCTGTACACCACGCTGTAGCTGTTCCATTAACATCAGGTTTGACTGCTGTTTATCGAGGTTGCTGAATGGGAACGTTAATTTCAGATCCCGAGCAAACACCTGGATCGGCTCACCACGACGTTGAAATCGACTTCTGAATTGTTGAAATTTTAGCGCGTTATACTTGGTATCGGTGTACTTGTTTTTGAGGTACACGATCGCTTCTGCGTATGATGGGTTCGACAAGTCTTCGTGAAATTGTCGTCTAGCCAGACCCGCGAGACAATTTACCAAATGTCCGACTTTTACTTCATCATCGCGTGTCTTCGTCAGCTTCAGTCGATTTTCTAGCCCGAATAGCCATGATTTGAAATCACCAGGACGCGAGCCATCGAAACGTTCGAATCCCGAACCCGCCAGTGTGACTTCTGCTTGTTGTTGGGTTGACTGCTGGATCATTTGTTGAAACGCTTGGCCCATAACCATGGACATCTCTTCGACTGCTGAGCGTGTTTGAACATTTTGTGCCTGTTGGTTAATCGAGCTTGGAGAAAATTGTGCGAAATTCTCCGGTTGGTGCTGCCGGCCATCTATTCGTGTAGATGCCAGTTGGACCCTGGGTCTCCCCAGCGAACTCCTGAACATGCTACTGTCACTGACATGTCTTTGTTGTTGCGGTCGATGAACCGTCGAGTACGCACTGTCGAAGCCATACGTACGAATCTGTTCACGTGGAAGATGTCGTTTGGGTGCCTCACCCGTCGATATGGCTGCCTCAGCCGTCGTATGTTGAATGGCTGCCTCAGCCGTCGTATGTTGAATGGGTGCCTCACCCGTCGTATGTTGAGTGGCTGCCTCAGCCGTCGTATGTTGAATGGCTGCCTCAGCCGTCGTATGTTGAATGGGTGCCTCACCCGTCGTATGTTGATTGGGTGCCTCACCCGTCGTATGTTGATTGGGTGCCTCACCCGTCGACTCATTAAACTGGCTGACCTGATGCCTACGACGACTGATAGTGTGCGGTGGGCCGGACAACCCAGAACCTACAGCACTATCCTCACGTTCAATCGAAAGTGCACTGAGCGGGCCGGACAACCCTTCATCTGCAGTAGCACGATCGATGCCTGTCTGATTGAAAACTGACCTGTATTGATGACCTGCAGCCGCATCTCGAACCTGATTGTCATCTTCATCGTCCGAATCGACGCCCAGCTGTGACATTACGCTCGCCATCTGCGCATCATCTTCATCGGGAGTGGCCTCAATCTCTGGCGGCGGCTCGTTCCATGGCAGTTGCTGAATCGTGCTGAAGATGATATCAATCATTGCAAATATTTTAGTAGAAATTTCGGCACATGTGTTTTCAGTGGGTGGTTTTGGAGCTGAGCAATAAGAGAGCGGGGGATAATTCCGAATCACATTGCGAAACAGCTTATATAAACGTCCAATTTCGTCAAAATCCTCCTTATCTAATGCCGAAGCATATAACTGAAGAGCACTATCCTTTGTGAGGAAATACTCCGGAGCCGGGCGACCCCGTGTGTTGACCATGCTGTTGTTGATTCTTCAAACGGCGCCGGCTTAAAATTAGGTTTTCCTACACTTTTGATGCCGAAAACAATTAATTTTTAATTTTGAAGAATTAATTTTTTTTTTTGAAGAAAACTATTCGGACCGAAGGTTGGTTTCCAGGCGAAAAGGAGCGCCAAATAAACAAAAGGAAGCCTTCACGGCGCTTTAGTTAGCTTTAGAATGAGAAAGTGGTCCGAACCGAGAATATAACTCAGACTTTTATTGGCTTTCACAGCCCGAAAGTAATATTAACCTGGAAAACTCCAGTTCTTCAGGAATAAAATATGCAATGAATCCGAAATAGGTAATAATATTGTATAGGTATAATGGATTTAATGAGTAAGGAATACAGTAACCGTACAGTACCCGTTACTATAGCCGGACAGCTCTGGTAGCTGCCAGCCGCCGACGAGTCTAAGACGTGATCAGACTAATTGGGGAACCGTTCGGGCTAACGGAAATAGGTTGCTAACGCGATGATTCCGGATCCAGGGGGTAGGCGACGTGTAATACCCCGAGAAATTACACATACAAAGCGAGAGGCTCGCTCAGAGGCAATTTGTGAGCAGGTGGGCCTATACACTCGGTCCATCCGGGGGAACTGGACAGTCCAGACCCACTTCTCGTGGTTTTTGATGTACCAGATCCAGATGGCGTGGGGCCAAACTTGATTCCTTAGAGTATCACACCTGGCTGGCCCACCCGTGGGCGTGGGTTATGTGTAGTACCTCGAGTTATTACATATGACTGCCCCCACTCAGAGGCTGCTCAAGAGTCCCTGATTCTGGGTTAGTCTAGATCAGGTGTTATTCACCTGGCTGCCCCTATTTGGGGGCTGCTTATCAGCCCCTGGATCTGAAGGGGTCAGGGGCGAATTGTGAGCAGGTGGGCAGCCTGCGGAGGCAAGTGGGCTCCAATGGGCTATACACTCGGCCTATCCGAGGGAACTGGACAGTCCAGGCCGCCGTTCCTGTATCCACTTTCCATACTTTAAAGTAATGGAAAGTGGTGTTCAGGACGGCGTCCCAGGGCAGGTAAGACCCCTAGTAGGGCTAAGTTTATAGCCCATTGGGGTTCTTAAACCACTCTGCCCCCATATGGGGGCTGCCCACTCCTCCTGGTTCTGGAGGATTCCAGAGCCTGGGGGCGGAGGACCAAGTGTAGTAGTACATAGGGGTATTACACCTGGCTGGCCCTTACAGGGGCATGAGCGTGATGCAATACCCCGGGGTATTACGCATGGCTGCCTCCACTTGGAGGCTGTCAAAAGTCCCAGGTTCTGGGTGAGTCCAGATCCATGGGTAATAAATTTGGCAGTCCATTTGAGAGCTGCTTATCAGCCCCTCGATCTGAAGGGGTCAGGGGCGAATTGTGAGCAGGTGGGCAGCCTGCGGGGGCAAGTGGGCTCCAATGGGCTATACACTCGGCCTATCCGGGGGAACTGGACAGTCCAGGCCGCCGTTCCTGTATCCACTTTCCATACTTAAGTTATGGAAAGTGGTGTTCAGGACGGCGTCCCAGGGCAGGTCAGACCCCTAGTAGGGCTAAGTTTATAGCCCATTGGGATTCTTAAACCACTCTGCCCCCATATGGGGGCTGCCCACTCCTCCTGGTTCTGGAGGAATCCAGAGCCTGGGGGCGGAGGACCAAGTGTAGTAATACCTAGGGGTATTAAACCTGGCTGGCCTTTACAGGGGCATGGGCGTGATGCAATACCCCGGGGTATTACGCATGGCTGCCTCCAGTTGGAGGCTGTCAAAAGTCCCTGGTTCTGGGTGAGTCCAGATCCATGGGTAATAAATACATTTGGCAGTCCATTTGAGAGCTGCTTATCAGCCGCTCGATCTGAAGGGGTCAGGGGCGAATTGTGAGCAGGTGGGCAGCCTGCGGGGGCGAGTGGGCTCCAATGGGCTATACACTCGGCCTATCCGGGGGAACTGGACAGTCCAGGCCGCCGTTCCTGTATCCACTTTCCATACTTTACAGTAATGGAAAGTGGTGTTCAGGACGGCGTCTCAGGGCAGGTCAGACCCCTGGTAGGGCTGAGTTTATAGCCCATTGGGGTTTTTAAACCACTCTGCCCCATATGGGGGCTGCTCACTCCTCCTGGTTCTGGAGGATTCCAGAGCTTGGGGGCGGAGGGCCAAGTGTGATACCTTAGAGTATTACACCTTCCTGGTCCACCCATGGGCGTGGGTTATGTGTAGTACTTCGGGGTATTACATATGGCTGCCCCACTCGGAGGCTGCTCAAGATTCGCTGATTCTGGGTTAGTCCAGATCAGGTGTTATTCACCTGGCTGCCCTTATTTGGGGGCTGCTTATCAGCCCCTGGATCTGAAGGGGTCAGGGGCAACTTGTGAGCAGGTGGGCAGCCTGCGGGGGCGAGTGGGCTCCAATGGGCTATACACTCGGCCTATCCGGGGGAACTGGACAGTCCAGGCCGCCGTTCCTGTAACCACTTTCCATACTTTACAGTAATGGAAAGTGGTGTTCAGGACGGCGTCCCAGGGCAGGTCAGACCCCTAGTAGAGCTGAGTTTATAGCCCATTGGGGTTTTTAAACCACTCTGCCCCCATATGGGGGCTGCCCACTCCTCCTGGTTCTGGAGGATTCCAGAGCTTGGGGGCGGAGGGCCAAGTGTGATACCTTAGAGTATTACACCTTTCTGGTCCACCCATGGGCGTGGGTTATGTTTAATACTTCGGGGTATTACATATGGCTGCCCCCACTCGGAGGCTGCTCAAGATTCCCTGATTCTGGGTTAGTCCAGATCAGGTGTTATTCACCTGGCTGCCCTTATTTGGGGGCTGCTTATCAGCCCCTGGATCTGAAGGGGTCAGGGGCAACTTGTGAGCAGGTGGGCAGCCTGCGGGGGCGGGTGGGCTCCAATGGGCTATACACTCAGCCTATCCGGGGGAACTGGACAGTCCAGGCCGCCGTTCCTGTATCCACTTTCCATACTTTAGAGTAATGGAAAGTGGTGTTCAGGACGGCGTCCCAGGGCAGGTCAGACCCCTGGTAGGGCTGAGTTTATAGCCCATTGGGGTTTTTAAACCACTCTGCCCCATATGGGGGCTGCCCACTCCTCCTGGTTCTGGAGGATTTCAGAGCTTGGGGGCGGAGGGCCAAGTGTGATACCTTAGAGTATTACACCTTCCTGGTCCACCCATGGGCGTGGGTTATGTGTAGTACTTCGGGGTATTACATATGGCTGCCCCACTCGTAGGCTGCTCAAGATTCCCTGATTCTGGGTTAGTCCAGATCAGGTGTTATTCACCTGGCTGCCCTTATTTGGGGGCTGCTTATCAGCCCCTGGATCTGAAGGGGTCAGGGGCAACTTGTGAGCAGGTGGGCAGCCTGCGGGGGCGAGTGGGCTCCAATGGGCTATACACTCGGCCTATCCGGGGGAACTGGACAGTCCAGGCCGCCGTTCCAGTATCCACTTTCCATACTTTACAGTAATGGAAAGTGGTGTTCAGGATGGCGTCCCAGGGCAGGTCAGACCCCTAGTAGAGCTGAGTTTATAGCCCATTGGGGTTTTTAAACCACTCTGCCCCCATATGGGGGCTGCCCACTCCTCCTGGTTCTGGAGGATTCCAGAGCTTGGGGGGCGGAGGGCCAAGTGTGATACCTTAGAGTATTACACCTTTCTGGTCCACCCATGGGCGTGGGTTATGTTTAATACTTCGGGGTATTACATATGGCTGCCCCCACTCGGAGGCTGCTCAAGATTCCCTGATTCTGGGTTAGTCCAGATCAGGTGTTATTCACCTGGCTGCCCTTATTTGCTGCTTAGCAGCCCCTGGTTCTGAAGGGATCAGGAGCAACTTGTGAGCAGGTGGGCAGCCTGCGGGGGCGGGTGGGCTCCGATGGGCTATACACTCAGCCTATCCGGGGGAACTGGACAGTCCAGGCCGCCGTACCTGTATCCACTTTCCATACTTTACAGTAATGGAAAGTGGTGTTCAGGACGGCGTCCCAGGGCAGGTCAGACCCCTGGTAGGGCTGAGTTTATAGCCCATTGGGGTTTTTAAACCACTCAGCCCCCATATGGGGGCTGCCCACTCCTCCTGGTTCTGGAGGATTCCAGAGCTTGGGGGCGGAGGGCCAAGTGTGATACCTTAGAGTATTACACCTTTCTGGTCCACCCAGGGGCTTGGGCGAAGTGTAATACCCCGGGGTATTACACATGGCTGCCTCTAGTTGGAGGCTGTCAAAAGTCCCTGGTTCTGGGTGAGTCCAGATCCATGGGAAAAAATACATTTGGCAGTCCATTAGAGGGCTGCTTATCAGCCCCTGGATCTGAAGGGGTCAGGGGCAACTTGTGAGCAGGTGGGCAGCCTGCGGGGGCGGGTGGGCTCCAATGGGCTATACACTCAGCCTATCCGGGGGAACTGGACAGTCCAGGCCGCCGTTCCTGTATCCACTTTCCATACTTTAGAGTAATGGAAAGTGGTGTTCAGGAGGGCGTCCCAGGGCAGGTCAGACCCCTGGTAGGGCTGAGTTTATAGCCCATTGGAGTTTTTAAACCACTCTGCCCCCATATGGGGGCTGCCCACTCCTCCTGGTCTGGAGGATTCCAGAGCTTGGGGGCGGAGGGCCAAGTGTGATACCTTAGAGTCTTACACCTTTCTGGTCCACCCATGGGCGTGGGTTATGTGTAATACTTCGGGGTATTACATATGGCTGCCCCCACTCGGAGGCTGCTCAAGATTCCCTGATTCTGGGTTAGTCCAGATCAGGTGTTATTCACCTGGCTGCCCTTATTTGGGGGCTGCTTATCAGCCCCTGGATCTGAAGGGGTCAGGGGCAACTTGTGAGCAGGTGGGCAGCCTGCGGGGGCGGGTGGGCTCCAATGGGCTAAACACTCAGCCTATCCAGGGAAACTGGACAGTCCAGGCCGCCGTTCCTGTATCCACTTTCCATACTTTACAATAATGGAAAGTGGTGTTCAGGACGGCGTCCCAGGGCAGGTCAGACCCCTGGTAGGGCTGAGTTTATAGCCCATTGGTGTTCTTAAACCACTCTGCCCCCATATGGGGGCTGCCCTTTCCTCCTGGTTCTGGAGGATTCCAGAGCCTGCGGTCGGAGGACCAAGTGTGATACCTTAGAGTATTACACCTTTCTGGTCCACCCAGGGGCGTGGGCGAAGTGTAATACCCCGGGGTATTACACATAGCTGCCTCTAGTTGGAGGCTAGTCAACAGTCCCTGGTTCTGGGTTAGTCCAGATCCATGGGAAAAAATACATTTGGCAGTCCATTAGAGGGCTGCTTATCAGCCCCTGGATCTGAAGGGGTCAGGGGCAACTTGTGAGCAGGTGGGCAGCCTGCGGGGGCGGGTGGGCTCCAATGGGCTATACACTCAGCCTATCCGGGGGAACTGGACAGTCCAGGCCGCCGTTCCTGTATCCACTTTCCATACTTTAGAGTAATGGAAAGTGGTGTTCAGGAGGGCGTCCCAGGGCAGGTCAGACCCCTGGTAGGGCTGAGTTTATAGCCCATTGGAGTTTTTAAACCACTCTGCCCCCATATGGGGGCTGCCCACTCCTCCTGGTCTGGAGGATTCCAGAGCTTGGGGGCGGAGGGCCAAGTGTGATACCTTAGAGTCTTACACCTTTCTGGTCCACCCATGGGCGTGGGTTATGTGTAATACTTCGGGGTATTACATATGGCTGCCCCCACTCGGAGGCTGCTCAAGATTCCCTGATTCTGGGTTAGTCCAGATCAGGTGTTATTCACCTGGCTGCCCTTATTTGGGGGCTGCTTATCAGCCCCTGGATCTGAAGGGGTCAGGGGCAACTTGTGAGCAGGTGGGCAGCCTGCGGGGGCGGGTGGGCTCCAATGGGCTAAACACTCAGCCTATCCAGGGAAACTGGACAGTCCAGGCCGCCGTTCCTGTATCCACTTTCCATACTTTACAATAATGGAAAGTGGTGTTCAGGACGGCGTCCCAGGGCAGGTCAGACCCCTGGTAGGGCTGAGTTTATAGCCCATTGGTGTTCTTAAACCACTCTGCCCCCATATGGGGGCTGCCCTTTCCTCCTGGTTCTGGAGGATTCCAGAGCCTGCGGTCGGAGGACCAAGTGTGATACCTTAGAGTATTACACCTTTCTGGTCCACCCAGGGGCGTGGGCGAAGTGTAATACCCCGGGGTATTACACATAGCTGCCTCTAGTTGGAGGCTAGTCAACAGTCCCTGGTTCTGGGTTAGTCCAGATTCAGGTGTGATTCGCCTGGCTGCGCATATTTTTTGGCTGCTTATCAGCCCCTTGATTTGAAGGGGTCGGGGCGATTTGCGAGCAGGTGGGCAGCCAGCGGGGGCGGGTGGGCTCCAATGGGCTGTACACTCGGCCTATTCGGGGGAACTGGACAGTCCAGGCCGCCGTTCCTGTATCCACTTTCCATACTTTAAAGTGATGGAAAGTGGTGTTCAGGATGGCGTCCCAGGGCAGGTCAGACCTCTGGTAAGGCTGAGTTTATAGCCCATAGGGGTTCTTAAACCACTCTGCCCCCATATGGGGGCTGCCCAATCCTCCTGGTTCTGGAGGATTCCAGAGCCTGGGCGGGCAGGGCCAAGTGTAGTTGTACATTAGGGTATTACACCTGGCTGGCCCATACAGGGGCATGGGCGTGATGTAATACCCCGGGGTATTACGCATGGCTGCCTCCAGTTGGAGGCTGTCAAAAGTCCCGAGCTGCCCTGTAATACATTTGGCAGTCCATTTGAGAGCTGCTGATAAGCCCCTGGATCTGAAGGGGTCAGGGGCAACTTGTGAGCAGGTGGGCAGCCTGCGGGGGCGGGTGGCTCCAATGGGCTATACAGTCAGCCTATCCGGGGGAACTGGACAGTCCAGGCTGCCGTTCCTGTATCCACTTTCCATACTTTAGAGTAATGGGCTGAGTTTATAGCCCATTGGGGGTTTTAAACCACTCTGCCCCCATATGGGGGCTGCCCAATCCTCCTGGTTCTGGAGGATTCCAGAGCCTGGGCGGGCAGGGCCAAGTGTAGTTGTACATTAGGGTATTACACCTGGCTGACCCATACAGGGGCATGGGCGTGATGTAATACCCCGGGGTATTACGCATGGCTGCCTCCAGTTGGAGGCTGTCAAAAGTCCCGAGCTGCCCTGTAATACATTTGGCAGTCCATTTGAGAGCTGCTGATAAGCCGCTCGATCTGAAGGGGTCAGGGGCAAATTGTGAGCAGGTGGGCAGCCTGCGGGGGCGAGTGGGCTCAAATGGGCTATACACTCGGCCTATCCGGGGAAACTGGACAGTCCAGGCCGCCGTTCCGGTATCCACTTTCCATACTTCAGAGTAATGGAAAGTGGTGTTCAGGACGGCGTCCCAGGGCAGGTCAGACCCCTGGTAGGGCTGAGTTTATAGTCCATTGGGGTTCTTAAACCACTCTGCCCCCATATGGGGGCTGCCCACTCCTCCTGGTTCTGGAGGATTCCAGAGCCTGGGGAGGCGGAGGGCCAAGTGTAGTAGTACATAGGGGTATTACACCTGGCTGGCCCACACAGGGGCATGGGTGTGATGTAATACCCCGGGGTATTACGCATGGCTGCCTCCAGTTGGAGGCTGTCAAAAGTCCCTGGTTCTGGGTGAGTCCAGATCCATGGGTAATACATTTGGCAGTCCATTTGAGGGCTGCTTATCAGCCGCTCGATCTGAAGGGGTCAGGGGCGAATTGTGAGCAGGTGGGCAGCCTGCGGGGGCGAGTGGGCTCCAATGGGCTATACACTCGGCCTATCCGGGGGAACTGGACAGTCCAGGCCGCCGTTCCTGTATCCACTTTCCATACTTTAGAGTAATGGAAAGTGGTGTTCAGGACGGCGTCCCAGGGCAGGTCAGACCCCTGGTAGGGCTGAGTTTATAGCCCATTGGGGTTTTTAAACCACTCTGCCCCATATGGGGGCTGCCCACTCCTCCTGGTTCTGGAGGATTTCAGAGCTTGGGGGCGGAGGGCCAAGTGTGATACCTTAGAGTCTTACACCTTTCTGGTCCACCCATGGGCGTGGGTTATGTGTAATACTTCGGGGTATTACATATGGCTGCCCCCACTCGGAGGCTGCTCAAGATTCCCTGATTCTGGGTTAGTCCAGATCAGGTGTTATTCACCTGGCTGCCTTTATTTGGGGGCTGCTTATCAGCCCCTGGATCTGAAGGGGTCAGGGGCAACTTGTGAGCAGGTGAGCAGCCTGCGGGGGCGGGTGGGCTCCAATGGGCTAAACACTCAGCCTATCCAGGGGAACTGGACAGTCCAGGCCGCCGTTCCTGTATCCACTTTCCATACTTTACAATAATGGAAAGTGGTGTTCAGGACGGCGTCCCAGGGCAGGTCAGACCCCTGGTAGGGCTGAGTTTATAGCCCATTGGTGTTCTTAAACCACTCTGCCCCAATATGGGGGCTGCCCTTTCCTCCTGGTTCTGGAGGATTCCAGAGCCTGCGGTCGGAGGACCAAGTGTGATACCTTAGAGTATTACACCTTTCTGGTCCACCCAGGGGCGAGGGCGAAGTGTAATACCCCGGGGTATTACACATAGCTGCCTCTAGTTGGAGGCTAGTCAACAGTCCCTGGTTCTGGGTTAGTCCAGATTCAGGTGTGATTCGCCTGGCTGCGCCTATTTTTTGGCTGCTTATCAGCCCCTTGATTTGAAGGGGTCGGGGCGATTTGCGAGCAGGTGGGCAGCCAGCGGGGGCGGGTGGGCTCCAATGGGCTATACAGTCAGCATATCCGGGGGAACTGGACAGTCCAGGCCGCCGTTCCTGTATCCACTTTCCATACTTTAGAGTAATGGAAAGTGGTGTTCAGGACGGCGTCCCAGGGCAGGTCAGACCCCTGGTAGGGCTGAGTTTATAGCCCATTGGGGTTTTTAAACCACTCTGCCCCCATATGGGGGCTGCCCAATCCTCCTTGTTCTGGAGGATTCCAGAGCCTGGGCGGGCAGGGCCAAGTGTAGTTGTACATTAGGGTATTACACCTGGCTGGCCCATACAGGGGCATGGGCGTGATGTAATACCCCGGGGTATTACGCATGGCTGCCTCCAGTTGGAGGCTGTCAAAAGTCCCGAGCTGCCCTGTAATACATTTGGCAGTCCATTTGAGAGCTGCTGATAAGCCGCTCGATCTGAAGGGGTCAGGGGCGATTTGTGAGCAGGTGGGCAGCCTGCAGGGGCGAGTGGGCTCAAATGGGCTATACACTCGGCCTATCCGGGGGAACTGGACAGTCCAGGCCGCCGTTCCTGTATCCACTTTCCATACTTCAGAGTAATGGAAAGTGGTGTTCAGGACGGCGTCCCAGGGCAGGTCAGACCCCTGGTAGGGCTGAGTTTATAGCCCATTGGGGTTTTTAAACCACTCTGCCCCATATGGGGGCTGCCCACTCCTCCTGGTTCTGGAGGATTTCAGAGCTTGGGGGCGGAGGGCCAAGTGTGATACCTTAGAGTATTACACCTTCCTGGTCCACCCATGGGCGTGGGTTATGTGTAGTACTTCGGGGTATTACATATGGCTGCCCCACTCGGAGGCTGCTCAAGATTCCCTGATTCTGGGTTAGTCCAGATCAGGTGTTATTCACCTGGCTGCCCTTATTTGGGGGCTGCTTATCAGCCCCTGGATCTGAAGGGGTCAGGGGCAACTTGTGAGCAGGTGGGCAGCCTGCGGGGGCGGGTGGGCTCCAATGGGCTATACACTCAGCCTATCCAGGGGAACTGGACAGTCCAGGCCGCCGTTCCTGTATCCACTTTCCATACTTTACAATAATGGAAAGTGGTGTTCAGGACGGCGTCCCAGGGCAGGTCAGACCCCTGGTAGGGCTGAGTTTATAGCCCATTGGTGTTCTTAAACCACTCTGCCCCCATATGGGGGCTGCCCTTTCCTCCTGGTTCTGGAGGATTCCAGAGCCTGCGGTCGGAGGACCAAGTGTGATACCTTAGAGTATTACACCTTTCTGGTCCACCCAGGGGCGAGGGCGAAGTGTAATACCCCGGGGTATTACACATAGCTGCCTCTAGTTGGAGGCTAGTCAACAGTCCCTGGTTCTGGGTTAGTCCAGATTCAGGTGTGATTCGCCTGGCTGCGCCTATTTTTTGGCTGCTTATCAGCCCCTTGATTTGAAGGGGTCGGGGCGATTTGCGAGCAGGTGGGCAGCCAGCGGGGGGCAATTTTCCAGACCCCACAGATTTTTCGAAAGTTTAAAGTTTTTATCAAAAATCTGGGAAACGAACCCGGGGCCCTCGCATGCTAGGCAAGCGCTTTTGCACTGTGCTACTGAGCCGATGCTAATAAGCTGCATAGACCCGTCTATATCTGGCTCGCTACGCTCGCGTGCTTTCTACAGCATAGCGCCTATGCTACAACACGTGCAGGAACAAATATTGAATTCTCCCCTGCGGGGCCTTACGCGCTTGTCCTCGCTCCGCTCGGACAAGCCAGCCTTACGATAGGTTATCGGGGGTTCGCAGACAGTAAAACTTTGCATAGAATAGTAATGTTGCTCGAGAAAAAACAAATTCGAAAAATCTGTGGGGTTTGTAATCATGCCAGCGGGGGCGGGTGGGCTCCAATGGGCTTTACAGTCAGCCTATCCGGGGGAACTGGACAGTCCAGGCCGCCGTTCCTGTATCCACTTTCCATACTTTAGAGTAATGGAAAGTGGTGTTCAGGACGGCGTCCCAGGGCAGGTCAGACCCCTGGTAGGGCTGAGTTTATAGCCCATTGGGGTTTTTAAACCACTCTGCCCCCATATGGGGGCTGCCCAATCCTCCTTGTTCTGGAGGATTCCAGAGCCTGGGCGGGCAGGGCCAAGTGTAGTTGTACATTAGGGTATTACACCTGGCTGGCCCATACAGGGGCATGGGCGTGATGTGATACCCCGGGGTATTACGCATGGCTGCCTCCAGTTGGAGGCTGTCAAAAGTCCCGAGCTGCCCTGTAATACATTTGGCAGTCCATTTGAGAGCTGCTGATAAGCCGCTCGATCTGAAGGGGTCAGGGGCGATTTGTGAGCAGGTGGGCAGCCTGCAGGGGCGAGTGGGCTCAAATGGGCTATACACTCGGCCTATCCGGGGGAACTGGACAGTCCAGGCCGCCGTTCCTGTATCCACTTTCCATACTTCAGAGTAATGGAAAGTGGTGTTCAGGACGGCGTCCCAGGGCAGGTCAGACCCCTGGTAGGGCTGAGTTTATAGCCCATTGGGGTTCTTAAACCACTCTGCCCCCATATGGGGGCTGCCCACTCCTCCTGGTTCTGGAGGATTCCAGAGCCTGGGGAGGCGGAGGGCCAAGTGTAGTAGTACATAGGGGTATTACACCTGGCTGGCCCACACAGGGGCATGGGTGTGATGTAATACCCCGGGGTATTACGCATGGCTGCCTCCAGTTGGAGGCTGTCAAAAGTCCCTGGTTCTGGGTGAGTCCAGATCCATGGGTAATACATTTGGCAGTCCATTTGAGGGCTGCTTATCAGCCGCTCGATCTGAAGGGGTCAGGGGCGAATTGTGAGCAGGTGGGCAGCCTGCGGGGGCGAGTGGGCTCCAATGGGCTATACACTCGGCCTATCCGGGGGAACTGGACAGTCCAGGCCGCCGTTCCTGTATCCACTTTCCATACTTTACAGTAATGGAAAGTGGTGTTCAGGACGGCATCCCAGGGCAGGTCAGACCCCTGGTAGGGCTGTGTTTATAGCCCATTGGGGCTTTTAAACCACCCTGCCCCCAATATGGGGGCTGCCCACTCCTCCTGGTTCTGGAGGATTCCAGAGCTTGGGGGCGGAGGGCCAAGTGTGATACCTTAGAGTATTACACCTTTCTGGTCCACCCAGGGGCGTGGGCGAAGTGTAATACTCCGGGGTATTACACATGGCTGCCTCTAGTTGGAGGCTGTCAAAAGTCCCTGGTTCTGGGTGAGTCCAGATCCATGGGTAAAAAATACATTTGGCAGTCCATTAGAGGGCTGCTTATCAGCCCCTGGATCTGAAGGGGTCAGGGGCAACTTGTGAGCAGGTGGGCAGCCTGCGGGGGCGGGTGGGCTCCGATGGGCTATACACTCTGCATATCCGGGGGAACTGGACAGTCCAGGCCGCCGTTCCTGTATCCACTTTCCATACTTTAGAGTAACGGAAAGTGGTGTTCAGGACGGCGTCCCAGTGTAGGTCAGACCCCTGGTAGGGCTGAGTTTATAGCCCATTGGGGTTTTTAAACCACTCTGCCCCCATATGGGGGCTGCCCACTCCTCCTGGTTCTGGAGGATTCCAGAGCTTGGGGGCGGAGGGCCAAGTGTGATACCTTAGAGTATTACACCTTTCTGGTCCACCCATGGGCGTGGGTTATGTGTAGTACTTCGGGGTATTACATATGGCTGCCCCCACTCGAGGGTTCCAAGATTCCCTGATTCTGGGTTAGTCCAGATCAGGTGTTATTCACCTGGCTGCCCTTATTTGGGGGCTGCTTATCAGCCCCTGGTTCTGAAGGGGTCAGGGGCAACTTGTGAGCAGGTGGGCAGCCTGCGGGGGCGGGTGGGCTCCATTGGGCTATACACTCAGCCTATCCGGGGAAACTGGACAGTCCAGGCCGCCGTTCCTGTATCCACTTTCCATACTTTAAAGTAATGGAAAGTGGTGTTCAGGACGGCGTCCCAGGGCAGGTCAGACCCCTGGTAGGGCTCAGTTTATAGCCCATTGGGGTTTTTAAACCACTCTGCCCCATATGGGGGCTGCCCACTCCTCCTGGTTCTGGAGGATTTCAGAGCTTGGGGGCGGAGGGCCAAGTGTGATACCTTAGAGTCTTACACCTTTCTGGTCCACCCATGGGCGTGGGTTATGTGTAATACTTCGGGGTATTACATATGGCTGCCCCCACTCGGAGGCTGCTCAAGATTCCCTGATTCTGGGTTAGTCCAGATCAGGTGTTATTCACCTGGCTGCCCTTATTTGGGGGCTGCTTATCAGCCCCTGGATCTGAAGGGGTCAGGGGCAACTTGTGAGCAGGTGAGCAGCCTGCGGGGGCGGGTGGGCTCCAATGGGCTAAACACTCAGCCTATCCAGGGGAACTGGACAGTCCAGGCCGCCGTTCCTGTATCCACTTTCCATACTTTACAATAATGGAAAGTGGTGTTCAGGACGGCGTCCCAGGGCAGGTCAGACCCCTGGTAGGGCTGAGTTTATAGCCCATTGGTGTTATTAAACCACTCTGCCCCCATATGGGGGCTGCCCTTTCCTCCTGGTTCTGGAGGATTCCAGAGCCTGCGGTCGGAGGACCAAGTGTGATACCTAAGAGTATTACACCTTTCTGGTCCACCCAGGGGCGTGGGCGAAGTGTAATACCCCGGGGTATTACACATAGCTGCGTCTAGTTGGAGGCTAGTCAACAGTCCCTGGTTCTGGGTTAGTCCAGATTCAGGTGTGATTCGCCTGGCTGCCCTTATTTGGGGGCTGCTTATCAGCCCCTGGATCTGAAGGGGTCAGGGGCAACTTGTGAGCAGGTGGGCAGCCTGCGGGGGCGGCTTGGCTCCAATGGGCTATACAGTCAGCCTATCCGGGGGAACTGGACAGTCCAGGCCGCCGTTCCTGTATCCACTTTCCATACTTTAGAGTAATGGAAAGTGGTGTTCAGGACGGCGTCCCAGGGCAGGTCAGACCCCTGGTGGGGCTGAGTTTATAGCCCATTGGGGGTTTTTAAACCACTCTGCCCCCATATGGGGGCTGCCCAATCCTCCTGGTTCTGGAGGATTCCAGAGCCTGGGCGGGCAGGGCCAAGTGTAGTTGTACATTAGGGTATTACACCTGGCTGGCCCATACAGGGGCATGGGCGTGATGTAATACCCCGGGGTATTACGCATGGCTGCCTCCAGTTGGAGGCTGTCAAAAGTCCCGAGCTGCCCTGTAATACATTTGGCAGTCCATTTGAGAGCTGCTGATAAGCCCCTGGATCTGAAGGGGTCAGGGGCAACTTGTGAGCAGGTGGGCAGCCTGCGGGGGCGGGTGGGCTCCAATGGGCTATACAGTCAGCCTATCCGGGGGAAATGGACAGTCCAGGCTGCCGTTCCTGTATCCACTTTCCATACTTTAGAGTAATGGAAAGTGGTGTTCAGGACGGCGTCCCAGGGCAGGTCAGACCCCTGGTAGGGCTGAGTTTATAGCCCATTGGGGGTTTTAAACCACTCTGCCCCCACATGGGGGCTGCTCAATCCTCCTGGTTCTGGAGGATTCCAGAGCCTGGGTGGGCAGGGCCAAGTGTAGTTGTACATTAGGGTATTACACCTGGCTGGCCCATACAGGGGCATGGGCGTGATGTAATACCCCGGGGTATTACGCATGGCTGCCTCCAGTTGGAGGCTGTCAAAAGTCCCGAGCTGCCCTGTAATACATTTGGCAGTCCATTTGAGAGCTGCTGATAAGCCGCTCGATCTGAAGGGGTCAGGGGCGAATTGTGAGCAGGTGGGCAGCCTGCGGGGGCGAGTGGGCTCAAATGGGCTATACACTCGGCCTATCCGGGGAAACTGGACAGTCCAGGCCGCCGTTCCTGTATCCACTTTCCATACTTTACAGTAATGGAAAGTGGTGTTCAGGACGGCGTCCCAGGGCAGGTCAGACCCCTGGTAGGGCTGTGTTTATAGCCCATTGGGGTTTTTAAACCACCCTGCCCCCATATGGGGGCTCCCCACTCCTCCTGATTCTGGAGGATTCCAGAGCCTGGCGAGGCGTAGGGCCAAGTGTAGTAGTACATAGGGGTATTACACCTGGCTGGCCCACACAGGGGCATGGGTGTGATGTAATACCCCGGGGTATTACGCATGGCTGCCTCCAGTTGGAGGCTGTCAAAAGTCCCTGGTTCTGGGTGAGTCCAGATCCATGGGTAATACATTTGGCAGTCCATTTGAGGGCTGCTTATCAGCCGCTCGATCTGAAGGGGTCAGGGGCGAATTGTGAGCAGGTGGGCAGCCTGCGGGGGCGAGTGGACTCCAATGGGCTATACACTCAGCCTATCCGGGGGAACTGGACAGTCCAGGCCGCCGTTCCTGTATCCACTTTCCATACTTTACAGTAATGGAAAGTGGTGTTCAGGACGGCGTCACAGGGCAGGTCAGACCCCTGGTAGGGCTGTGTTTATAGCCCATTGGGGTTTTTAAACCACCCTGCCCCCATATGGGGGCTGCCCACTCCTCCTGGTTCTGGAGGATTCCAGAGCTCGGGGCGGAGGGCCAAGTGTGATACCTTAGAGTATTACACCTTTCTAGTCCACCCAGGGGCGTGGGAGAAGTGTAATACCCCGGGGTATTACACATGGCTGCCTCTAGTTGGAGGCTGTCAAAAGTCCCTGGTTCTGGGTGAGTCCAGATCCATGGGTAATAAATACATTTGGCAGTCCATTAGAGGGCTGCTTATCAGCCGCTCGGTCTGTAGGGGTCAGGGGCGAATTGTGAGCAGGTGGGCAGCCTGCGGGGGCGAGTGGGCTCCAATGGGCTATACACTCGGCCTATCCGGGGGAACTGGACAGTCCAGGCCGCCGTTCCTGTATCCGCTTTCCATACTTTAGAGTATTAGAAAGTGGTGTTCAGGATGGCGTCCCAGGGCAGGTCAGACCCCTGGTAGGGCTTAGTTTATAGCCCATTGGGGTTCTTAAACCACTCTGCCCCCATATGGGGGCTGCCCACTCCTCTTGGTTCTGGAGGATTCCAGAGCCTGGGGCGGAGGGCCAAGTGTAGTAGTACATAGGGGTATTACACCTGGCTGGCCCACACAGGGGCATGGGTGTGATGTAATACCCGGGGTATTACGCATGGCTGCCTCCAGTTGGAGGCTGTCAAAATTCCCTGGTTCTGGGTGAGTCCAGATCCATGGGTGATAAATACATTTGGCAGTCCATTTGAGAGCTGCTTATCAGCCGCTCGATCTGAAGGGGTCAGGGGCGAATTGTGAGCAGGTGGGCAGCCTGCGGGGGCGAGTGGGCTCCAATGGGCTATACACTCGGCCTATCCGGGGGGGGGGGGGGGGGCTGGACAGTCCAGGCCGCCGTTCCTGTATCCACTTTCCATACTTTACAGTAATGGAAAGTGGTGTTCAGGACGGCGTCCCAAGGCAGGTCAGACCCCTGGTAGGGCTGTGTTTATAGCCCATTGGGGTTTTTAAACCACCCTGCCCCCGTATGGGGGCTGCCCACTCCTCCTGGTTCTGGAGGATTCCAGAGCTTGGGGGCGGAGGGCCAAGTGTGATACATTAGAGTATTACACCTTTCTGGTCCACCCAAGGGCGTGGGCAAAGTGTAATACCCAGGGGTATTACACATGGCTGTCTCTAGTTGGAGGCTGTCAAAAGTCCCTGGTTCTGGGTGAGTCCAGATCCATGGGTAATAAATACATTTGGCAGTCCATTAGAGGGCTGCTTATCAGCCGCTCGATCTGAAGGGGTCAGGGGCGAATTGTGAGGAGGTGGGCAGCCTGCGGGGGCGAGTGGGCTCCAATGGGCTATACACTCGGCCTATCCGGGGGAACTGGACAGTCCAGGCCGCCGTTCCTGTATACACTTTCCATACTTTAGAGTAAGGGAAAGTGGTGTTCAGGACGGCGTCCCAGGGCAGGTCAGAGCCCTGGTAGGGCTTAGTTTATTGACCATTGGGGTTCTTAAACCACTCTGCCCCCATATTGGGGCTACCCACTCCTCCAGGTTCTGGAGGATTCCAGAGCCTGGGGGCGGAGGGCCAAGTGTAGTACATAGGGGTATTACACCTGGCTGGCCCACACAGGGGCATGGGAGTGATGTAATACCCCGGGGTATTACGCATGGCTGCCTCCAGTTGGAGGCTGTCAAAAGTCCCTGGTTCTGGGTGAGTCCAGATCCATGGGTAATAAATACATTTGGCAGTCTATTTGAGAGCTGTTTATCAGCCGCTCGATCTGAAGAGGTCAGGGGCGAATTGTGAGCAGGTGGGCAGCCTGCGGGGGTGGGTGGGCTCCAATGGGCTATACACTCAGCCTATCCGGGGGAACTGGACAGTCCAGGCCGCCGTTCCTGTATCCACTTTCCATACTTTACAGTAATGGAAAGTGGTGTTCAGGACGGCGTCCCAGGGCAGGTCAGACCCCTGGTAGGGCTGAGTTTATAGCCCATTGGTGTTCTTAAACCACTCTGCCCCCATATGGGGGCTGCCCTTTCCTCCTGGTTCTAGAGGATTCCAGAGCCTGGGGCGGAGGACCAAGTGTGATACCTTAGAGTATTACACCTTTCTGGTCCACCCAGGGGCGTGGGCGAAGTGTAATACCCCGGGGTATTACACATGGCTGCCTCTAGTTGGAGGCTAGTCAACAGTCCCTGGTTCTGGGTTAGTCCAGATTCAGGTTTGATTCGCCTGGCTGCCCCTATTTAGGGGCTGCTTATCAGCCGCTTGATCCGAAGGGGTCAGGGGCGAATTGTGAGCAGGTGGGCAGCCTGCGGGGGCGAGTGGGCTCCAATGGGCTATACCAGCGGGGGGCGTGTGGGCTCCAATGGGCTGTACACTCGGCATATCCGGGGGAACTGGACAGTCCAGGCCGCCGTTCCTGTATCCACTTTCCATACTTGGCTGTAATGGAGAGTGGTGTTCAGGACGCAAGTTTACTAACTGCACTATTCTGAGAATCCAAAACTGCCAAACCTGTAATTTGCGAGTTTTTTTAAAACTAAAATGTTTTGGAGAATCGAAATTTTCAAATTGTACGTATTTTCGATCATTCACTTAATTTTTCAAACGGATCCCACTTCCGCGCTCCGCGCGGTGCTAACGCGCTTGTCCTCGCTATCGCTCCTCAAGCCAGCCTCACGATAGGTTATCGGGGTTAACGAAAAGTAAAACTTCAACAGGAATAGTAAAACTTCTAAAAAACTCGTCTGCGGCCAGTATTTTACAAAAATTTTACAAAAAGTTTCGAACCCAGAACCTCTCGCATGCGAGGTCAACACCCTAACCACCAGGCCATACTGGCTTTGGTTGATATGTGATAAATGCTGGTGTCAACATATGACGGTAGAAGAACGCGTTGGTTGCATTCACTACGCGTGTTGAATTTTGGATTCTCTGAGTAGTGCAGTTAGAAAACTTGCGTTCAGGACGGCGTCCCAGGGCAGGTCAGACCCCTGGTAGGGCTGAGTTTATAGCCCATTGGGGTTTCTAAACCACTCCCCCCCCCTCCTCCTCCTGGTTCTGGAGGATTTCAGATCCAGGGGCGTTGGCGATTAAGTCAGTGTGTGGGTGAATAAGTGAGTAGGTCATAGAGTCCGTTGGTTAGTGAATAAGCGAGTGAGTAAGTGAGTGAACGACAATGGGGAGACGAGTCATGTCATCGGGTCACGACGTTGGTTTAGTGGTCATCGGGCCGTCGGTGCAGACCGTGGCTGCCCGACGGTTTCGGGTTCGTGATCCGTGACAGGTCCGGTCGGTCAGGATGATAGTCACATCGTTGGTTGCTTGAGTGGGTCTGACGGACGGCATTGCCGAAAGTGCCCACCGCGTTTGAGAAGCCGTGTGTCGGGCCCTTAGCTCAAGCGTTCGCCGATATGTTATATCGCTGATAGCTCATACGTTCTGACTGTTGGACCGGTTTCGGATTACAGCCTATCGGTTTCCATTCATCCAACGTCGTCCGATGATGGGCCCGTCTCCTCGTCCTGGGGTAGGGGATCGGAGGAACCACGGATCCTCTTCCCCCGATCCTCAGGACCAGTTTAAGGTAGATCAAATCATTAAGGGGGTAGAGGTCTCGGGTGGCTCGTCCCCGTGACTTGTCATACTTTTTCGAATTGGCCCGTTACAGCTCCAGTAACTAGTTAAGTTTCAGTTTATTAAATGTAAGCATATTTCTTGAACATTTTAAGAGCCTCCCGCAAGGGAGGGGTGGTGGTGGGTCAAGGGCTGTAATGAGTCGACAAGTTTTCACGTAAATCCTGTCCCGGCGCTTGCAAACTCTAAACATACAGGGTGGCTCAAAAAAAAGCTTGCGCGTTTGAGCGATTATTGTGAAAGTTGTAGACAAGCTGTAGGATTGCGGTATAGCTCATTCGATTCCGCATGTTTTTTTCTACAAATTGATGTCATATGATGAGGTTTAGAAGTTTGCACCATATCTTCATTTAAAATGCGCGCCCAACTGATCGTGCGCACGTGACCAAAGTGAGATCGTGTTTGTGTGCTCTGTATCGCACACTGCTTGCACGTTTGTCGGTTTCAATAAATTAATTCAGTTTTCAATGATGAAGAAGCATTGTTTTTGTCTATCAGCTACGCTAAAAAGTATCATTTGTAACCGAAAAAACGTTTTGATGGATTTCAGCCACCATGACTGCTTTCTGTAGTCGGTATCCACTTGACAATAGTTTCGAGCTCTATTAATATCACTATAATTGTTGATATTGTTCTGTTTCACAAATTATGGTTGTGCTTCTGGTTTTATATGCACTTATTTTAGTTATTAGCCATGTTTTATTGCACACTAAAAGCCGAAATTTCGCGAAAAATTGGGATTTTTTTAAATCGATTTGTAATATCAGAAAAAACTTTGAAAGAAACTTAAGTTTCATATTATTTTGTACGCAAAAACATACTCTTTCGAATGAGCCATACCGCAATCCCACAGCTTGTCTACAACTTTTACAATAACCGCTCAAACGCGCAAGCTTTTTTAGAGCCACCCTGTATGAGTGTTTCTTTTTATTTCCTCGTTTAATTGCGAGGGAGGGTGGGCCCGAGGTTGCACCGACTAGGGACAGCATGTACTTTTATCTTATTTTCATTTATGGTATTCAGTTTTATAGCACGTTTACATAAAAGACTGAACTGTGAGACTTTTTAATATTTAAATTTTGTTTATTTATATGCTATTTGAGAGGTGCCTGCCTCCTGGGATTTATTGTAATTTTGAGAAGAGTACCTTGGTATCGCATTCTCTTCTTCGGCTGATGAGCATCATGGAAATCATGGAAAATATGGAACACAATGTTTTAAATTTTTCTCGTAAGCTATTCTATATAATAGTAGCTGGGTAACTCGCGTCATAATTGTAGTAGTAGCGGTAGCACTAGCAGACGAGAAGGGGTGGGAAAAGTGGAATTCCCCCTTCTTTGGCAGTTTCAAAATGTAGAGTTTGTTCCTTAAGGTGTAGATAAAATGACTTCAAAACTGCCGACTCCCCCTCTTTGACGAAATTCCCCTCCCTTCGGAGGAGTAGTTCGTCCGCCAGTGAGCGGTAGCGTAATCATCTGTAACTATAATTGTTTCAATGATTCTTGTTTTGTTGTAAAGTATTTTGGGCTGTTGAATTATAAATATTCAGCTTTAGAATTCTTTCAGAAAACTTATTTTTTCATGATATGATTATCCGAGAAGAATATAAAGAGCACGATGGGGGCAAACAAGAGTTTGCTGCCCGGTTTGTTCGTGATTTTAATTGAAAATTACTTGAAAACACCACAAGCACAACCAGGATTAAATTTTTTCTAGTTCGTAGGATAGGCTAATAAAGACGTTGATATGTTGGAAAAACTGGCAGGTTTAATTGGAAAACTCTGTTAAATCCGTAATCAGATGGTAAAATATATTGTTGAAAGTTCTAGTACGAATCTCAATCCACGCGCGCTCCCTTTTCTACTCAATCAAACGGTTTACGCTAAGGTTGCAGTAAGAATACTGAAGAACAACCCTGACTGGAACTCTATGAAACTAAGCGATATCATGACTAGCGGATGGATGATTACAAACCCCACAGATTATTTAGTTTTTTGTTCTTTTCGAGTTATAGGCGGCTATTTGCTGCTTAGTTACATCGACTCAATAGCACAGCGCAAGAGCGCAGGTGATGCTAGCATTCGAACAGCTCGGGTTTCGTTTTTTTTCAGAGATTTGATATAAACTGTAAACTTGTTGGGTTTGTAAAATTGCCTAACGGATAGTACAATTCAATTTTAGGGTTATTTTGAATTTGGTGAATAGCTTGTTGACAAGACACATTTTTCATATTCTTTTGGCTTTTGTCTTTGGATAGTCAATCTGCGTTCTATTAGCTGGGGCTGTTTTTACTTTTTCATCATGTTAAAAGGGTGCTTTGTGTAGCCATACGCATGCGTATGATTACGTTGAATGCTTATTTCCCAGCGCCTCCCGTCCCATACTACTCCCCGCCTCTCCTCCTGCCTTCTCCCACCCCGTTTTTTTATCTGTCTAATTGCCTTAACCCTATCACTTTTTATAGTGGGGGCGACCCGGCCGCAATTTTCAAGACCCAACTGATTTTTTGAAAGTGTACAGTTATTATCAAAAATCTGGGAAACGAACCCCGGGCTACTCGCATGCTAGGCAAGCGCCCTTGAACTGTGCTACTGAGCCGATGCAACTAAACTGCATATACCCTACTATAACTGGCTCGCTACGCTCGCATGCTTTCTACAGCACGTGGCTATGCTACAACACGTGCAGGAGGAAATATTGAAATCCCCCCTGCGAGGCCTATCGCGCTTGTCCTCGCTCCGCTCGGACAAGCCAGCCTTACGTTAGGTTATCGGGGGCTCGCAGACAGTTAAAGCTTACATGGAATAGTAATGTTGCTCGAGAAAAACCAAATTCGAAAAATCTGTGGGGTTTGTAATCATGAGACCCAGACAACCCAGAATCCCCTTTACTATAGGCGTCGACAGTCTGTGGCCGGCGAACAGTACCAGAAACCCTCAGCACTGTCTGCTTTCTAGGTCATAAAAATTACCTGATCTTCTGGCCGCTGTACGTGTGGTGGCCACACATGATCGGCGCTGTTATCGGCTCATCACGATCACACAGCGTCAGCCGTATCTGTTCTCGGAAGCCGAGGATAAAATGGTTCGCTTCGTTGTTGACAAACATGCTATTTGATTTGTGTGGCAAATTGTTATACCTATTTGGTTTGTGTTACATAATTTTATATGTTGTATTAACTTTTGAGAAGTTCTACTCGTTTTCATCCGACTATTTTGATAAAGATTATTGCAGGAGTTTCGACGCGTCCACGGTCAACGTGATCGTGAGCAAATTAAGTTCACCGCCGGTCAGTACGCAATCACCCGAGTGGGTGGCAAAAATACAGTACAGGACATAAAGATGTGGCCGGCTGCGCAGAATTTCGGCGAATTCGCTGAAATTTCAGCTACTACTGTTTTTATGCAATTTCTTGAAATTTATGTGTTTTTTATTGAATATTTTACTATACATGTGTAGACAATTTATAACTCTATATTGTTGCTCAAAAGTGAAAAAATCTGTCAAGGGAATTTCCCTTTAAGGGCTATATTAACACAAGCCAATTTTCGTTGTGGGACCCGTTGCCATGGCAACACTGAAAACGAGCATGTGCCCTTGAGGGGATTTTCCCATTATAAACAATAGATCAAACTCGTATTAACAATCGAAAAATTAAAGTTATGAATTATCTACACATGTAAAGTAAAATATCCAATAAAAAATACATGAATTTCAAGAAATTGCATGAAAACAGTTGTCGCTGAAATTTCAGCGAATTCGCCGAAATTCTGCGCAGCCGACCACATCTTTATGTCCTGTACTGTAGGATTGAGTTTCCAGTTCCACACTAGCCGATGAGGTAAGAACGGAACAGTTGAATTCTCCGTTTCACAGTTCAAAAAATATGTTGTTCCTCACGGTGTGAGTGAAGTGATCAAACTTTTAACTCAAACTAGAGCCCGTACGTTGTTTCTGCAAGCAAAAATATTGCCCAAAATGTCTGATAATGAAATATCAATAGCCTCAACTGAACTAGGTTGACACCATAGTTAAACACAGTATAGCAAGACGTGATGATGATTGATGTGCGTGTTAACACTGATTGTCTGATGTGATGTTTCATAATCAGAAGTTTTGGGCAATAATTTTGCTGGCAGAAACAACATACGGGCTTAAGGAAGCGTTCCAACGACGATTTCATGCAGAATCTGGTCAGCTTGAACGCCATCACAATGCGATCGCCGTTAATGCCGATTATGTGCTCTGGTAAGGAGGTAAGTTGCAACTATGAAGAATAAAATTATTGATCATCCTTGGATATTCTTTAATTTTTTTCTTTTCTTTTATCACTCACTTACTCACTCACTCACTCACTCACTCACTCACTCACTCACTCACTCACTCACTCACTCACTCACTCACTCACTCACTCACTCACTCACTCACTCACTCACTCACTCACTCACTCACTCACTCACTCACTCACTCACTCACTCACTCACTCACTCACTCACTCACTCACTCACTCACTCACTCACTCACTCACTCACTCACTCACTCACTCACTCACCCTCTTTACAGGCCTGTTTTCCATGGTACAAGTGTCTGGTCCTCCAGTGGTATCGGCCACTTCGTCTTCCCCGCAGATGCAACCGCCGTATAATCAAGGTTTGTTCATTTATATCTTTAGATCACATTCTTATTCGTTCATTGGAACGTAATTCACTGAGATCTTGTTGTAGCCTTGTCCGGATCTGTGTTAAAGCTTGGTCACGGTTTCTTGTTTAAATAATTGATTTCAAACAAAATTTAAAGCACGCCAAAAACAGATTGGAATTTAAACTGCGCGTCAAAAGGTTTTTAGCTGACAAGAAACCGTGGATCGGCTATACTTGCCAGGTTTTGTCCACGGTGTTCAATGCACGATATTAAATATTAAGTTCCCATATATATTTTTCCCGTTTTCATTCGTTTTTGAATAGCTAAAATGTTATCCAAATTCGGTGTGATCCGCTAAAAAATGACTGTATGAAAAGTTTGAGAACATGATGAAAACTGTATAGCTGTGATGAGGTTTATCCGAGCTTTAGAAAGTCTAAACGGATCTGGTTTCTATATCAACGGTACATAAAATTTTTATTGAAGTTTCCTGCCTTCATGTGCCACAGTGCCAACCAGTCCAACGATTGATAATTTGATGATACGCCAAAGCGGATTCGATTGAAGACAACCACCGAAAACATGAACAGCGCTGAGAGTAGAGTGATAATATTTTTATGCATAAATTGGTTCTATGCGATAATATTTTTATGCATAGATTGGTTCTATGCGATAATATTTTTATGCGGTTACTTGAAAACCTCTGATTCTAAACCCATTAGTAGGCCATTAAATTTGCGCGAGGATTTGAAATTTTTTACAACCAAACTCAAAACCACGCACGCAATACTAATACTGCGTGTTTTTTTCAAATTTCTGGCATAGGTTTACAGATATGCATTTCGAGTAGCTAGATGCTACTCGACTATAGCTTGGTCAGGGTTTCTTGTTATCAAAAAATTAATTAACGCACGTATGCAATGAGTTCAGCGCAATTTTCGTACGTTTCATAACTAATATGTGGAAAATATAATATCTCTCGAAATTTTTTAAGCGCGCCAAAAAATTTAATTCAAACTGCGCGCCAAAAACTTTGTGGCTAACACGAATACCTGGATAGGCTATAACCTATTTGTTTTGTCATATGTACATGTCCCCCCCTTTTCCCCATCTTTCAATATCATCATCTCAACGCGATTCCGGTGACAACTAGACGCAGTGGGGAAAATGGAAATCCCCCCTCTTTGGGGATTTTGAAAAGTGCAGTTTGCTCCCGAAGGTGTAGGTAAAATTACCAATTTTCTTCCTATTTCCCCATCTTTTGAGAGATTCCCCTCCGTTTCGAGAATCAGCTCGTCCGCCAGTGGTTGCGAAGAAGGCTCGGCTCATAACGGGGTATTTATCTCCTTTCCGCCCTGCCATCACTAGCGGACGAGAAGGTTAGGGAAAAATGAAATTCCCCCTCTTTGGGGATTTTTAAAAGTGCAGTTTGTTCCCGAAAGTGTAGGTAAAATTATCAATTTTCTTCCGATTCCCCCCTCTTTGGAGAGATTCCCCTCCGTTTCGAGAATTAGCTCGTCCGCCAGTGGTTGCGAAGAAGGCTCGGCACATAACGGGGTATTTATCTCCTTTCCGCCCTGCCATCACTAGCGGACGAGAAGGGGAGGGGAAAGTGGAATTCCCCCTTCTTTGGGGATTTTTAAAAGTGCAGTTTGTTCCCGAAAGTGTAGGTAAAATTATCAATTTTCTTCCGATTCCCCCCTCTTTGGAGAGATTCCCCTCCGTTTCGAGAATCAGCTCGTCCGCCAGTGGTTGCGAAGAAGGCTCGGCACATAACGGGGTATTTATCTCCTTTCCGCCCTGCCATCACTAGCGGACGAGAAGGGGAGGGGAAAGTGGAATTCCCCCTTCTTTGGGGATTTTTAAAGGTGCAGTTTGTTCCCGAAAGTGTAGGTAAAATTATCAATTTTCTTCCGATTCCCCCCTCTTTGGAGAGATTCCCCTCCGTTTCGAGAATCAGCTCGTCCGCCAGTGGTTGCGAAGAAGGCTCGGCACATAACGGGGTATTTATCTCCTTTCCGCCCTGCCATCACTAGCGGACGAGAAGGGGAGGGGAAAGTGGAATTCCCCCTTCTTTGGAAATTCTGAAAAATGCATTTTGTTCCCGAAAGTGTAGGTAAAATGGCCCTGCGATTTTGAAAAGTACAGTTTGTTCCCGAAGGTGAAATGGCCCTAAAACTGCCAATTCCCCCTGTTCGATGAATTTTCCCCTGTTTGATGAAATCCCCCTCTCTTTGGAGGATTAGCTCATTCGCCAGTGCATGCCATTGAACATATCCGGTTGTTCAGATTCCGCGCACTTTCTGGACCATTAACGGACGAGAAGGGGAGGGAAAAGTGGAATTCCCCCTCTTTGGCGTTTTCAAAAAGTATAATTTGTTCCCTAAGGTGTAGGTTAAATGGCCTGAAAACTGCCAATACTTCCCGCTCTTTGACGAAATTCCCCTCCCTTTGGGGAATTAGCCCGTCCGCCGCCAGTGTTCTGGACAACCGGATAAATTGTTTTTTTTCAATCCCCGTTTTCAAGCAATAATCGCAGTAAATGATGTGCTATGCTGTATTTATTTTATTCATTCATGATGTATTCTAAATCAATTTTACTATTTGTTCTGTGTCTGTTGTTTTATTGTTGTTTGTATGTCTATCATATTTCTTTTTTTCTGTATTAATTCTGATATTTTTGTCACGCCATTAATGTTCTAAGGGCTTATAGCCCAGCGGGTTAAACCCGTCCCAGTGTATATGGGACGAACCCGTTACTGATCTCGTATTCCCTGTTGAAATATAAGAAATTACTGTCCCCTAGGAAATAAAAATTTCAGCCAGCAGAACCTGTCAAGCGGGAAATGACAGGCTGTCTAGGGAACATTTATAGTCGAATTTTTTGGTTACGCCTTTTTTCGGAATTTTTTTGTGTGTAAAACCTTTCCCTCACCCAGAAATTGGCGGTCGGAAGCAGCAATTTGGGGTTGATAAAAAGGTTTTACACACAAAAGTTCCTAAAAAGAGTCGTAATAATCTTCTTTAGGAACTTTTTTATGTGTAAAACCTTTTTATCAACCCCAAATTGCTGCTTCCGACCGCCAATTTCTGGGTGAGGGAAAGGTTTTACACACAAGAAAATTCCCGAAAAAAGGCCTAACCAAAAAATTTGACTATATATTTTAATCAGGGAATAGCCTATCCAGGGTTTCTTGTTAGCCAGCAACTTTTCGGCACGCAGTTTAATTTCAAATTTGTTATCGGCGCGTTTTCAAAATTTCAAGTAAAAACTTCTTTTGACGTGAAAATATTGACTTCAAAATGTCGAAAAAAACTCTTTTTCTTATCAAATTTGGACAAAATACGATCATGCGCTTGAAAATTCATTGCATAGGTGAGTGACCGATCTAAAAAGTAGTTTTTGATAACAGTAAACCATGAGCAAGCTATAACGCACTCTCATTTGATAAAGAGACTAAATTCAGCGTTAAACCCGTCCCAGTGTATATGGGACGAACCCGCTACAGATCTCATATTCCCTGTTGAAATATAAGAAATTCCCGTCCCATAGGAAATGAAAATGTTAGTCAGCAGAACCTGCGGGAATGACAGGCTGCATAGAAAACAATTGTTCCTTGATCAGGGTAATGCACTCTCATTTGATTTGGAGACTAAATTCAAATGCGCGCCATCATGGATAGACGTCAGGAGTACCTGTGGTGTAGCGGTTAACATGTCTGTGTACTGAACAGAGGGTCGTGGGTTCGAATCATACCAGGATACTTGAAATTTTTCAGTCTCTTGCTAGGACTAGAATTCATTTACTAACTAGCGAATTTTCAAATGGTGGTTATCGTTGGGCACTCTGACGTTTCGAGATCCAGCCATTTTAATATTCGAAAAAAAAACCAACGACAACCACCATTAGTCAGTCAATTTAGTCAAATAGAAATAGTTATACACCTTCGACTCGACTATACTAAATCCCGTATATTTTTTCTGCAAACAAAACTATAAGCCAAAACGTCTGATAATGAAACATCACTAACATGGTATAGCATGAGGTGATGATGATTGATGTGGATGTTAACACTGATTGTCTGCAATCGCAACAACCCTACATTTTATAGCCATCAACACGTTCGACTCCTTAAAATACAATGACTGCATCGACTAAACCCCGCATGCTGTTTCTGCCAACAGAAATATTGCCAAAATGTTTAATAATGAAACATCAGACAATCAGTGTTAACAAGCAAATCAATCATCATCAACCGGTGCTATACTGTGTTGAACTATGGTGTCAACTGAGTTGACTTAAGGTTAATGATGTTTCATTATCAGACGTTTTATTCGATGCAGTCATTGTATTTTAAGCAGTCGAACGTGTTGATGGCCATACAATGTCGGGTTGTTTCATGACACGCAATGCAACTGTCGATGACGGCTGTATTGCGTCATTCAATTTTTCTGTCACTAATTAGGAGTCACTTCCTAAGAGTTACCGAGTGGTGTAGAGTCTCACAATTGTCATGTCAGTCAGTCTTTCTAAAAGTCAGTCAGTCTGTCTGTCTGTCAGTTGTTTAGAATCCTAAGAATTACCGAGTGGTGTAGAGTCTCACAATGTCATGTCAGTCAGTCTTTCTAAAAGTCAGTCAGTCTGTCTGTCTGTCAGTCAGTCTTTCTGAAAGTCAGTCAGTCACCGACTTGTACACCGCCAGTGGTCGATGCAGTCAAGGTCTTTCAGTCAGTCGGACGTGTTGATGGCTTCAATATGTCATGTTGTTCCATGACATGTTAGTTATGCAAAGAACAATGTCGTATATCAATCAATCAGAGTTATTATATTTACCTTTATCGCTCAATTATTTTTATGACAAGTCCAGTCAATCATAAAAAACATCGTCACACAGTAAATCAGTTGCTGCATCGAAATCTCTTTGCAAATCACTGAAAGTTTTTAGTCAGTCATTCGATCCACTGGCGGACGAGAAGGGGAGGGAAAAGTGGAATTCCCCCCTCTTTGGAGTTTTCAAAAAGTACCATTTGTTCCTTAAGGTGTAGGTGAAATGACCTGATTTCTGAAAATTCCCCCCTCTTTGGAGAAATTTCCCTCCCTTTAGAGGTTTGGCTCGTCCAACAGTGATTCGATCCACTAGCGGACGAGAAGAAAATAGAAATGTGGAATTCCCCTCTTTCAGTTGGTTCCTTAAGGGGTAAGTAAAATGATATAATTTCTGCCAATTCCCCTTTTGGGAAAGTTCCCCTCCCTTTGGAGGTTCGGCTTGTCCGCCAACTCATTTGATCTGCTGTGGCTCACTCACATGTCAGTCTGTCTGTCTGTCTGTCTGTCTGTCTGTCTGTCGGTCTGTCTGTCTGTCAGTCTGTTAGCCAGTCACTTATAAAAAATACTTCAGGCTGTTCACGAAATGGCGATCATCGGCTGAATATCATGACTTGGTTGGCTGTAAAGACTCAACACGGTATCCAGCCGGACATTTCCGAAGATATGACTTTCACGAATCGCTTGATTCATTGCGTACACTAGCGGACGAGAGAGGGAGGGAAAGTGGAATTCCCTCTCATTGAGGAATAAAAAAATGCAATTTGCAATTTGCGATGTGTAGGTAACAGGACCTCAAACCTGCCAATTCACCCTCTACGACGAAATTCCCCTCCCTTTGGCCATTTAATTAATTTGCCAGAGATTGTGTAAAATATCTGGTCACTGGCGGACGAGTTAATCATCAAAAGGGAGGGGAATTTCATCAAAGAGGGGGGAATCGGTTTATTTCTTGCCATTCTACCTACATATAAAGGAACAAACTATACTTTTAGAAAACGCCAAAGAGGGGGAATTTCATTTTTCCCACCCCTTCTGGGCCGCTAGTGTATCCGGTATAGCTTGGTCAGGATTTCTTGTTATCGAAAATCAGTTTTTTTTGTATCGGTTACGGAAGTATGCAAGAAATTGCATTTTCGTACGTTTACCAAATGTGAAATGAGAAAAAAATATTCAAAAAAAATTTTAAGCGCGTCAAAACAGATTTGAGTTCAAACTGCGCGCCAAAAAGTTTTTGACTGACAAGAAACCCTGGACCAAAACGCTGTTTACCACATTATTTTTTTTATTGAGAATACATTTCGCAGTTTTGTGACACTTGGGTTGATAGTTTCACCAATTAAATGATTGAAAAACTGCTGAAACCCTTCGAAACAAATTGCGACACCACGAGCCACACCATTCGCATTCAGTTAATTCTCACAGCACAGTGCAAAAAACTAATTTGCGTGCGAAATGAATGTACGGAAGACGAATGGTGTGGCTGGTGGCCTGAATGGTTTTGCAGCTGGTATTAGGAAAAGCGTTTGACTTCAAAGTAGTATGTCGTTTCAAATACATGAAATTAAATTTCCACGATTTTATGAAACCTAATTTCATGGTTTCCATAGAATAAACGATTGGAAAATAGCCGAAAACCTCAGCAAAAAACTTCGAAACCGCCAGCCCAACCATTCTCATCTAATTAATTCTCACAGCACAGCGCAGAAAAATAATTCGCGTGCAAAATAAATGCGCATAAGATGAATAGTGTTGCTGGCGGCCTGAATGGTTGAAAACAGAGACAGCAAAGGATGATGATACCTTTCAGATCAAAAGTATGTATATGTCACATACTGAATGTGAAACGGCATTTTGAGTAGTTCATCTTGATTTTCTCCTATTGTTGAAAGTTTAGCTGACTCACTCACTCACTCACTCACTCACTCACTCACTCACTCACTCACTCACTCACTCACTCACTCACTCACTCACTCACTCACTCACTTACTCACTCACTCACTCACTCACTCACTCACTCACTCACTCACTCACTCACTCACTCACTCACTCACTCACTCACTCACTCACTCACTCACTCACTCACTCACTCACTCACTCACTCACTCACTCACTCACTCACTCACTCACTAACTCGCTCACTCACTCACTCAGTCACTCACTCACAACAGCCACCTCGTGTCCGTCACCACACGCACAAGCGGACGAGAAGGGGAGGGAAAAGTGGAATTCCCCACTCTTTGGCAAAATTATAAAATGCAGTTTGTTCCTTAACGTAGAGTTGAAATCGCTTCAAAAACTGCCGGTTCCCCTCTCTTTGATGAAATTTCTCTCCCTTTGGAGGATTATCTCGTGCGTCAGTGAGCACACCGTCGCTTCGATTTTTTTAGATTATCCGTTTCTTGCCCGTTATTGAAAAAGCGTACTACGTGTTCAGCATTTATTCCATATTTTTTTACGGCAGAAACCGAGACCATTTTTGTGAAATGTAGAAATGTTTGGTTTTAGAAAATCTTGTTTTTTGTGTAAATAATATGCGGTAACAATTGTTTTGCTAAAGTACTGTTCTATTTTAACTCCTCTTCTTCTTGTGTGATGTTCTCACGGGTCAGTCTCAGTTTGTTTGCTCTAATTTTTGATTCCACTCCGGTTACCTTTAACGCTTTCATCATATCGAAATTTTGTCCCCGTTCAATTGAGTCACTACCTCACAAGAAGGGGTGGAAAAAGTGGATTTTACCCTCTTTGGCTTTTCCAAAAAGTTGAGTTGGTCCCTTAACTTAAGGTGTAGGAAGAATGGCCTAGTTTCTGCAAATTCCCCCCTCTTCTGATAGATCCCCCTCCCTTTGGAAGTTGGGCTCGTCCGCCAATTGAGTCAACTAGGGTAAACCCGTTGCTACGCAACTGAGTGTTAAGTTTACAAAAATACTATCGAAGTGAACCCGTCAATATAAAAAATTAGCTTCGACTTATGTACCATGAAATCGTTGCTATGAACTCATAACATCATGGTCCCATTATTTTAATTTGGAACTTCTAACATAACTTATAGTAGATCAAGTATTAGCCGCCCGTTGAAAACCCGTAGGCTATTTCTTACGCATTACCCGACCAGATATATCAGAACGACGTAAAACTTACCCGACACATTAAGTTCTGAGTTTATAGCCATTGATTGTTTTTAGATTAGTTCAACTATAGGATCACACAGAAAAGAACCCGTATAAAAATTCAAATAATTCGCTATTTTCTATCATGCAGAACCATGTTTTACCAATTCCATGAGGTCTTCTGATAATTCATAGTGAAGACCAGATGAATTAAATTTACCCGACGTTTTTTTTGTAAAAAAAAGGTTTTTATTTCTACCATAATATTTAGCAACATTTCAATAAGTTGTTTGAGATTTCGAGTTCAGTAAATAAGAGGGTATCGATGATTGCAAAGCTTGTTAAAAAATTGTTGAGTGAATTAATAAAAGTTTTCATGAAAGGCCATTATTATGACCCCACGCATGTTGAGGTTTCAGGTTTGAAAATCAGTCGACCGGGTGTTGATGACTTCGTAATAAGAGTTGAGTAAGCCAACAGGGAGTGTATATGAATTTCCAACATGTCAACGCCGGTTGAGTTAGAGGTCAGATTTGAAAAACAACTGAAGGGTACGTGATGATTTAATTTGATTCTGACATTGAGTAACAAAAGGTGTTTTGTTGTTCTTTTGCTATATTTATACCAAAGCGTGACACACACACAGACATACATACATACATACATCGTCTAATCCTATATATAAAAAGAATAGAGTTTGTATGTAAGTTTGTATGTCCACACGATGAATCGATATAAATATCAGAAATGAAACTCTGAAAAACTCTTTCAGTCATTTATTTAAAAATGTTAAGCTCAGATTAAAAGTTCAATGAAGAAAAATCATCGCCACCCTCTCAGTCGATTAACACCGATTTCCATAACTATACATAGTGCCTCAACTCACCTTCAATGTACCTCAGTTTTCCGTGAGGTCAAGATAACTAAAATTTAGTTCAACATTTATGATCGGTTTATTCTAAATGTTTTATTCTCTTTATTAATCACATTCATAAACTACGAATTCTATCATCATCACCTACTCACATAAAAGTTGTCATCGACACCCATGGATGTTCCCCATATTTTGAACTGGAAACATCATGGATCTTAACTAGAATTGTAATATTTTGCTGCTAACTGGTGTGGCCACGGGTGCTTATGTTTTTAGGTTTAAATAAAAGTTTGTTTTTGGTTTTCCACGGGATGGATAGAAATATATATTTGAACGTTTGTATTGATCGAACTCAAACTATGTAGGTTATATTAAGTGTTTAACTTCACGGGTGGCTGTAACTTTTTCCACGGGTATTCTCACTGTAACTTGAACAAATCTTAAGACAACAGTTTGAACAAGTCAGTGTGAAGTTAAAGTCAAATGGTTCGATTAAATTCAATGGAATGAAATTTTCAGATAAGTTATAAATCATTATGTTAAGTTCTACATTATATATGACAGATCGATACACGACAGTGAAAAAAACAGGTTGTGCTTTTGAACGCGGTGTATAAATATTTACACCGTTCAGATAAATTAGATTAGAGTAGTGGATGGAATGAACTAATTTCAACGGGTCAGGTAAGTTACACTGGCTGAAAATGTGGCTATAATTATGCTTATTATGTATGTAGATTGATGTGGTTATATGTAGATATTCAATTAAACGGGGATACATAAATTATCGCATCATCATGAATCTCATGATTTCCTGGGTTAAAGAGAAGCTAATGTACGAATCGATAGGTTTGTCTGAGTTTGAACCCGATAGTTTGAGTTTTGTAAACCTTATCCTCAGTTGCGTAGTATTGATGTTTAATGTATTGAAATCTCGGGTTGGGTAGCGAGTTTTCAACGGGAGGCTATACAATGTTTTCCCTGAAATATTGTTAGAAGTTTATAGCTTGAACTATGAATCAATGATAACTTGATACGTTTCGTGGTACATATAACGAAGCTAATTCTGTATGTTGACGGGTTTACTTCAATAATATTTTTTGTAAACTTAACACTCAGTTGCGTAGCAACGGGTTTACCCTAGTTTATATATAGATAAAAATTTCTTTCAAATCCACTTCTATATCACATCTCCACTATAGCTTGTTCAAGGTTTCTTGTTATGAATTATTTTTTATTTTATGGGCTGGTTGTCAGCAGATGTGCAGATATTTTTAATTTTGAGCCTAGATTTCGTATGGTGTTCAAACGCCATGTGAAAGCATTTTTTCTCGAAAAATTTTAACGCGCGCCAAAAGCAGATTTGAATTCAAATGAGGCGCCAAGAATCTTCTTAGCAACAATAAATTGTGAGCGTAGCACTAGCGGACGAGGAGGGGAGGGAAAAGTGGATTTCCCTCCTCTTTGGGGATTTCAAAAAGTACAATTTGTTCCTCAAGGTGTAAGTTAAAAAGCAAAAAATAGCCGATTCCCCTCTCTTTGGAGAAAATCGCCTCCCTTTGGTGCATTAGCTCGTCCGCCAGTGGAGTGTAGCACATCAATGTCTTCATTCAAAATTGTTTTGGGCGCGCAATCATTCAAATCTGCATTTGGCGCGTATTCAAATTTCTCTTTTTTAGCTTGGTCAAGGTTTCTTGTCATCAAAAATTAGTTTTATGTTGTCCAAATGTAATGTGAAAAGGTTTCAATTTTGAAAGCGCGCCAAAAACAGATTTGAATTCAAATTGCGCGCCAAAAGTTTTTGGCTGACAAGAAACTGTGGATATGCTATAGTTATTTGTTTCTCTTATCGGTCTTTGTTCTGAATCTCCAAGTCCTAGAGTTACCGCATTTTTAGAGTCCGTTCTGTTCTTTTCTAAATTTTATCTCCTGTTTCATCACTTTATTCATGAATTCAAGAGTTTTCGGAGCTATTGTATCAAGAAACCCGACTAAATTTCTAGTATTTTTAAATTGACAGTGGTAACTGATAGTATTTTATATTTCAGGGTTCCGCCAATCTGCCACAATCCGACGTTCCTGAGTCGTCCGCCGGCCTCTTGGTTAGTGATTTCTCATATGTGGTAAAAAAATTTCGATATATTTGTATGTTCTTTCCCTTCATCAATCCACATTCTCTGAGTTTCCGGAGTTTCCTTAATTTTTCTAATATATTGTCTGCCAGCACTGGCGGACGAGCCGAACCTGCAAAAGGAGGGGAAATACTTCAAAGAGGTGGGGGTTGCAGTTTTCAAGCCATTTCACCTACATGTTAGGGAAGAGATCTTTTCGAAAACGCCAAAGAGGGGAAATTCCACTTTTCCCACCCATTCCATTCTCGTCCGCTAGTGTTTGCCAGTGCCTAAATTCTAATTAATTTTTGGCGTGCGTTCATATTTTAGAGTAAAAAACACTTTCACTTGACTGTGACTCTAAAAAAGCAAGACACAAACGTCGCATCTACTGCTTCATTACGTTATCTAAGCTAATCGATTCCGGTTGCAGGTCGATCGATCTCCCCTCATTTTGGAGGTTCGGATCGCCTCGCCCGCCAGTAGACTGAGCAAGGACATGGTCGAACGTCACTTCGACTGGTACGTGCTCGCCTTTCCTCGCTGTTTCAGAGGGAATCGTCAAGGAGCAACTGGTTGGTTCGTCTGGTCTATCCATTCATTACTCCGCTTATTCATTTGTCATGGTTACCAGAAAATATGTTGTTGTTTTGTTGACCTCTATTCGTCTATTGTAAGTGCGGTGAAAATATGTCGTTCACTCCTTATTACATTTGTGTGATGAAATATGTTTTTTTTTCAACTCACCCACATCTTTTTTGACACCTTTGAATAGTTGTTTTCCTTCTCTGGATTGATGATAATGTCATTCGGTAAACATGTTAGTTGACTGGGATACATTTCGTGCAGTAGCATACTCACTCTGAAAACTTCAAGATTTTTCTTAGCGTACAAGTCGTCACTCCGTATAAATAATTATTAACCCGTTAAGTACGTCATTGCGCATTGTTCAATTATAAGAATTTTAATTGTCCCATTGTTTCTTTGCAGGTCGTTTCGTGCTTGACAGTCACCGATGCGCGTTGTTTCTACATCTGCCAGACCCTGGTTGCCATCGAGAACATTCACTCTGAGATGTACAGCCTGCTGATCGATACCTACATCAAGGATCCCGAACAACGGTCAGTGATTTATTGAGTTATTTATTTTATTTATTTTTTATTTATTCTCAATTCAAAACAATGTACAACGAGTTAAGTGTGGACGAAAATAAATGATGAATTGAATATGTACTGATTTTGGAGTGGATGGAAAATTTCGGTTTGTTGATTTCCTGCTTATGTTCGAATCTCTTTTTATTTAATTTTGGGAAATCTATTTTGATTTCCATTATTGCTCCTTGTTCTTATCGATTTACATTATTTCAGACGAAACAACCAGCCGATCTTTGCGGCCGTCTACTACGCCACGGCCTGTGAGACCTGCGACTACGAAGCAGATGCGGCAGCAAGTAGGTGAGTCATTGCATTTTCATACATAGGTGAATTGATGAAACTCATTTGAAAATCTGAGTTTTGCGTCGTGTTTTATTGCCGTTCTGATTACAATATGCTTCAAGATTCACATCACTGACTGGAAAGTTAGAGGTGAAAAATGACGCTTATCATAATAAGTTAGCATAAATGTCATGTGGCTCTGGTCTAGCGAGTTTCAGTTATAAACACTTGTTTTAGTTATAGTCCGAAACACTTGTTTTACATGAAGCGCTATCACTGGCGGACGAGCCAAACCTCCAAAGTGAGGGGAACTTCGTCAAAGAGGGGTGAATTGGCAGTTTTCAAACCATTTTACATACACCTTATGGAACAAACTTTACTTTTTGAAAACGCCAAAGAGGGGGAATACCACTTTTCTCACCCCTTCTAGTCCGCTAGTGCTCTGGTCTGGTGAGTTTCAGTTATCCAAAACACTTGTTTTACATAAAGTGCTATTGATTTCTTTTCAGGTCTCGCTTCTTTTACGGACATCGTCGGATGTCCGAGTCAAGTGTACCTGGCCGTCGCCGAGTTCTTCCGCCGAATTTTTCTGCCAAGTCGTTCGCCGATTCAGTTTGCCGTGTCGGCTTACAGGTGCGTTTACTGGAATATCAGGACAACTTTAATAGGCTTTATCATGAACCTCTGAACAAACTCGGTGAACTTTGATGGTTTTGCATTCATCTAGGATTTTCACACCATCGTTTTTGTTTCTCAAATATTTGGAAATTCTCATAACTTTTCAGTTTTCACTGAATTTCTCTAATTATGTAATAAAAAATCTGAAATTCTCATCACTTTTCACTGAATTTCTCTATTTATTTGATAAAAAATCAAGTTCAAATACGGTTCTAGTTTATCGCGGATTCCACACATCTCTACAGTCGTAAAAGTAAAATACCGTCTGAAATGTAACGTGCGCATTAATCGATTATTGTTTATTATTGCTTTTAATTTCAACAATATTAGATATTGCAGGCTCTTGGTCGACTTCGCCTCGCATCTGGTCCGGCCCTTCATCGTTCATCCCCGACGTCAAGTTATGGAATTCAGGCTAGGCTATGTTTCCTTGTTTTCTTCTCGTTTTAAATTTGTATTATATTTTATAAATATTTTTTAAGATGCCAACATTTTCTCATACGTACGTTTTCTTATTGTTCTGTTTGTAATTCTGTGTTTGACCAGCGGTTTTTTGGAGTCTGTTTTGGTTTGGAGATACGAAGATATTTTCGTATGTTTCGGTTGTAATCTGAAACGGGTCATTTGCAGTCCCCAATCCCACGCATTTGAGTTTAATAGGGAAAGTGGTGTGATCAAGTGACGGAGGGACGTAATGACCCCGATGATGTCAGCCACTTCGCCGAGTTTCTTTTGCAGGTCTCCCAGCAACAGACACTTTCACGAAAAGTGTCTGCTGCTGGGAAAACTGCGCGCGTGAGTAATTGAGAGAATTGAGCAGTCAGGCAACAGTAACAAAAGAAGACATATACGGAAATTGCCCTGATGCGATCCAGAAATAATCCTCAAGTATGAAACAAAGTGAAACAAAATATAACAATATCCTCACAAGTTGAAATAATAATATCTCCCTCCTCTACTATGACCAATTTAGTATGAATAGCCTATAGAAGGCTTACTAAGCTGACCTCTAGTGTGCGAAGGCGATAGGGTATTCCTGCCTGGCACACGACCGACCCCCTACTCCATTACTGCCCCACCGTCAGAGCGTCCGAGTCATAGGGCGTCGGCGGGTACGGTGAATCGCGGACCCCCTTGCCCATTCAACCACACGGATACACTATTTAAGAAGTTCACTCACTAGACTCATACCTTAATCAGTAGGGTAGAATCAGGATGTGTTCATAGTTCTCTTCAGTCTTTCTGAAAAAAATCTTTTGTCATGATCAGCAAACCGTAGTCCGCCATACTCTTCCGGTATGGTTACGATATTCTGCTCATGACGGGACTTTTCCCAGAATTTCTGATAAGAACTATGAAATCATCCTTGTGGTTCGAATGTGCAAAGGGGGTAAATCCAGCATCCGCGCTTACGTAGCCAGGGTAGCTTATTCGGTCCGTGTACATGCCATCATGTGTGCGGTACTTGACCGGATAATCCTACCCAGATAGGGCTGGTTCCTTCGGGGATTGACCGTCAGCGTTTAGACTTCCCTAGGACGCTGGGAATAATAAGGGTCCTGACTATACCCAATTTTAATCCATCCAGGTGTTGGATTAAAATTATTTAGTCGATTATTTTAACTTGATTCCTTTTGTGCGATGATAGGCACATTCATGCCTGATGTTTTACCGACGACTCCTCAGGTATAGTATCGAATCGCTTTTATCAGTTTACCATTTATTCAATACTAAACCTGATGAAAGTAAAACATCGAGTGAAAATGGTCGACCGTGGCACAAAATGAGTCAAGAATAAAATAATCGACTATACCAGAACTATCGTAATTATCAATAAATATATTATTATTATGGATTATTTTGTTATTGTTACAGTAGGCCGTGACAATAATACCTTATTTAACGGTGGGGCAAGGTGGCTTAAGGGGTCGGTCGATAGCCAGCGCGAGGCCGGGGAGTATGCTTCTATTTGATGAAGTTTCATATCCATAACAATTGTTTGATATGTCCTAAATTATTTTTCAAAGTTCGTTTCTTGTGAGAAGAGTTATTGAATATTCCATTTAATTTCACGTTGGAAGGGAGGGAGGGAGTGGGGTAGCTAAGTTTACTCCCTGGTCGTTGGGTACAGCGAATTGCCTTCGCAACGAGAAAATTCCATTATTAAAACTAATGTAATGTAAACATGTGTATATTTATATACAATACAAAAAATTAAAAAAATGATCGAATGAAATAAAGGATTGAAAACGATAAATAGTAAACCTATGAGTGGAAATTGCCCTTCAGGGGCATGCGACGTGATATATACGGAAAAGGTCTTGGTGGATAAATCGAATCCATATACATGTAGGTTTCACTGAAATGTGACCCCGGAAAATCGAGATTCATGTATTTGCTCAACTTGAAAGCAAAGCATACATCAACATCATAAAAAAACAAACCAACAACAACAGTTCAGCACTTCTGGTAAGAGGCTTGAAGAAAAAAGCATTCTTCTCAAATGCATACTTTAAGATTATATGCCGCATGAAACAAATAAGGTACACCTCAAGATGAAATGTTGAACGTTTCTTACAACAGATATCAGCAGGTTTCTGCTATCAGCTATCTGCATAGCAGATACACAGCATTTAGACTGCAGTCACGAACTGCAAACAAAATTGTGAGTGAATACATCGTCACTCGGCACTCACTTAGGAGGATTACATACTGATCTGATATTCGTTGATTTGTAACGATTACTAGTTGCGCTAGAGTTTTAAGCCAACTAACAGAAACTGGAGTCATATCCAGATGAGATCAGGACATCCGATCACATTTCCCTGTTGTGTGATTCACCGAAGTTGTGAATTGAAGACCAAAAACCATCAGCAACATTATCGCTAACTCAGAAGCACATAAAATCCCCCCTCTTCTCCTCCAGCAGCGTAAGTGCGTTGCTTTCTACTATAGTTGGAGAAAAGGAACTACTCCAATTCCGCAAAAAATCAAAACAGAAAATGGTTTGTGAGTTTGAACACTTTGATGCCGTATTGCTGCTGTTTAGGGTTTGGCAAATCGGCACAGTGAATAGAATCATAGTCGGCACAGTCGTATCACAGAATGGTGACAAACATATTATCGGGAAAATCCTGAAGACTCTCGCTAACATCACCTGTATTGTATCAAAACGTCCATCAGTTACTCAACCACATCACTTGCCCGTATTAAACCTGAATGCGTGGGTATGGGACTGCAAATAGTCTATTTTTTTAAACTGCCATTTGTTTTCATCACTAATCTGCTTTCTTCGTTGCAGCGAACCAGGGCGTGTCGTGGCGGGTCGATGGGCGCTGCCCGCGATCGTTGGGTGCCATCCTCCAGTTGCCAACCAGGTAAGTTATGATTTATGCTTTTTTATATTTGATAACAATTAACTGTTTCCAAAAAAAATCAATTATAAAATTTATCAATGAAAACTGATACAATTTTATCATGAGATTTTTACTTATTTTTCAATCCGGTTGGTGAAAAGATTAATGACCAACATTTATTCTCAGTATAGTATTTTTTTTGTTTTGGGAAGTACAGCTCGGTTAAGGTTTTTTTATCCAAAATTATGTCTATGGACCAGTCAAGCACATGCTCTGTTCGAGATTTGTGTCACTAAATTTCTATTTTAGAAAAACTTTGATTTACAGTGATTACCACAAACCACAATTCACTTTCACGTAATGTTTCAGTTTGTACAGCCCAGCCCGTCCTTTCGCTAACCACCTCTTTTTCGGCCGCTGCTTCGTCACTTTCGCTTAGCTTCGCTTCGTTTCCCTGGTTGGTATGCTTTATAGTTATTTATTCAACCGTAATTTACAATAATTTGTTTCGTCGTTATGTTTATTGAGTACACTAGTGGACAAGAGAAACACGAAAAAATGGAATTCCCACCTCTTTGACGCCATTCCCCTTCCGTTGGAGGTTTTATGGAAAATGATCTGTGTAAGAATTAAATACTTTAAGCTAGTTATTATCGGATTCGATTTTATGTGAAAATTATTGTGGTTCGAATTCGGATCATTCTGTTTGGCGTTGCTGATATTGATACGTGCCCATTCAGCAGATTTTTCTATTCTCCATGTTTTGTTCTCATGTATGTTGTTGTCTGTGTCTTTCTCTTGTCTCCTATTGCCTTACTTTTTCAATGTTATTTATTTCAGTTCGTCTGGCAGCCTCTGCTCTCTGTCCTCTTCAAGCAGCTGCTGGCCCGTTTCTACTCACCGCGCCTTCGGTTAGTATGCTATTGATGTTTGTTGAGTAAAGGGCACTGGCGGACGAGCTCATCCACCAAAGGGAGGGGAATATTCCCAAAGAGTGGGGAATCGGCAATTTATAGGTCATTTTACCTACCCCTTAAAACAAACCCAACTTTTTGAAACCGCCAAAGAGGGGGAATTCCACTTTTCCCCACCCCTTCTCGTCCGCTAGTGGTAAAGGGTATGGTATGAAAAATAATCAGCGTAACAATTACTTCATAAAATCGGAGCAGCTACCTAACAATAATGTAAGTATCATTCAGTAGCAGTTACATTTTCACTCGTTGTTCTGTTGTCTTTTCTGTTGTTGTCTGTATCTTATGTTTTATTGTAACATTTTGGCTCAGTTTTCTAATGTTATTTATTTCTAGTTCTTCTGCCGGCCCCGTTTTGCCGTCGTCTTCAGGATGCTGCTGGCCCTGTTTCTACCTCTATCGCGCCTTCGGTTAGTGTATTCTTGATGTTTATTGAGTAAAGGATTGGGTATGGAAAATAAATCGAGTGAACAATCAAGTATAATACCTTGTTGTACGGAGCTGGTCCGATTTAATATCGGATTTTTTTGTCGAATTCGGATCCACCTATTTGGCTTCTTTGTCATTGAAACGTGCCCATTCAACATTCTCTTTGTCTTGTTGTAATTTCTGTTGTTGTCTGTATCTTATGTTTTAATCGTTTCTTTTTGCTTCACTGTTTTCTAATGTTATTTATTTCAGTTCGTCCGCCCCGTCTCGTCAGTCGTCTTCAGGCTGTGGATTGCCAGATACTGCCGCCACACTTCTGGTTAGTATATTCTTGATGTTTCTTGAGTGAAGGATTGGGTCAAAAATTTCATGATGTTCAGCGATTAAAAGATCGAGTATGGAAAATGATCAATAAGCATAAAGTACCTTGTTTGGAAGCTAGTCCGACGTAAGTCTTCTTGCTGTTTGAACTTTGGATAATCCTTTTTGACGTTGTGGTTGTGGATATTGATACGCGCCAATTAACTTGCGTCTCAATTTCGTCGTTGTTTTTTGATTTTTTTATAGTTTTTTTTTTGGTATTTTATCTTTGATATTCTTATAGCGTTTCCTGTTGTTTCTAATGATGTTTATTTGTAGTTCGTTGGCCGGCCCCGTTCATCAGTCATTCTCGAGCTGCTGGTCAGTGGTCCACGTTTCTACAATCGGCGATTTCGGTTAGTGAAGAATTTCTATATTATTTCTGTTTGTTTATTCAGGTCACTAGCGGACGAGAAGGGGTGGGAAAAGTGGAATTCCCTGTTTTCAGCACTTTCAAAAAGTATAATTTGTTCCCTAAGGTGTAGATAAAATGTCCTGAAAACTGCCAATTCCCCCCTTTTTTTACGAAATTCCCTTCCCTTTGGAGAATCACCTCATCCGCCGGGTGATTCGGGTGATTTCAAGTTGTTTCTTGAACTCGGTATTTTTGGGCAACCCATTTCACAGTGAAGAAGTCATGGGTGCGCCGTTGAAATGTTTTGTATTATGTGCCCGGGTTGATGTTATAGTTCATTCAAAATTTCCTGTTACTCAAAACTTTGTATGTAACCGCGGACGAGAGAAGAATAGAAAAGTGCAACCCCTCCTCAGTGGAGTTTGTTCTTCAAGCTGTAAGTAAATTTGTCTCAAAATTGATCATTTCCCCTCTTTGAAGAATTTCCAAACTCAAAACGTTGTTTTCACGCATTTCACGGAGAATTTGATGAGATAAATTGTCTAAAATTGTTGTTCAGTATATTTTCATTGTTTCAGTCTCGTTGTTTCGTCGCCTGCCTCTTCCCGTCCCGGTACGTTTTCAGGCCGCACTGCAACTTCTTCAGGTCGGTTTTTTTTCAATTTTTATTCATAAACTTTTATTCAGTTTTCGCACCATAATGGCAAGGATGAATACCAAGTCACAAAGTGAAATGACGGTCTTTTTAGATAATACATACGTAAGCCGAGGTCAATGTAGCCGTTTTCAAAGTAATCATCCATTTCATGCCCTTTTTGTATATTTATACTTTTTTCAAGTGTGTACTTACTTATTTAATGTACTTTCTTTGTTTCAGACCCTTCTCTGCCTCTTCCCGCTGCTTTCGCTTGGCTCGTTGTGCCGGTCATTCCCGCTACTTCAACAGGTCGGTGTTAACTTTTCACTAGATTTTTTTAAGACTGTTGAGTTGATACATGCGAAAGCTGACATGCCAGTGCACTAGCGGATGAGAAGAGTTATAAAAAAGAGTGTTTTTTCACAATTTTTTTCATGATGGTTCATACATGTACATGTACAAGCCGATATGCCACACATATGGTATGGTAGTGTTGTAGGCTATTGTGTTAGGTCGTTCGGGCACTACTTCAGATCGGTGTTCTTTTCACAAGTTTTTTATCGTGCGGAAACCGAGTGTAGTATATTTGAATTTTCGTATACCCGTTTCACGCTTTATTATGAGATTTGTTTTCAAAATTGTTCCTGCTTATCGATTCGTTGTGTAACGTGTTTCTATATTCCAGTCCGTGCCCTGCATCGTCCGTCCTGCCCCCGTTTGTTCGGGTCGTTGCTGCAGACCGATGCCGCCGTTCTCTCTCAGGTTGGTGTTGTTTTATTCGTTTTCATGATGGTTCATACATGTAGAAAGCGATATGGCACACATAAAAAAAAATATTTCTTCATGAAGGTTATATACACGCACATGTACGTAATGATAGTAGTTTCATGTTACTCAAAACTTTGAGTACACCTGTTTCACGCTTTTTACGAAACTTTTTTCAAAATTGTTTCTGCTTACCGCTGTGTAATGTGTTTCTTTGTTTCAGGCGTTGTCTGCATCGTCCGTCCCCTGCCCGCGTTTGTTCGGGTCGTTGACAGCCCGTTTCAGCCGTTTCTTTAGGTTGGTGTTGATTTTTCAATTTTTTTCATGATGGTTGATACAATTAGAAGCCGATATGCCACACATAAGGACAATAATTTTTCATGACGGTTATATACGTAATGATAGTAGTTTCATGTTACTCAATACTTCGAGTACACCTGTTTTACGCTTTTACGAGATTTTTTATTGTCCCTGCTTACCGCTGTGTAATGTGTTTCTTTGTTTCAGGCGGTGTCTGCATCGTCCGTCCCGCGACCCGTTTGTTCTGGTCGTTGCCGTAAGGCCGCTCCCGCCTTTCTCTCTCAGGTTGGTTCAAATTATTTTTTCTCATGACGGTTATGTATGTACATACATGAGTAAGCCGATATGCCAGTGCACTGGCGGATGAGCTAATCGTCCAAGGGGGGGGGGTTCCCAAAGAGGGGGAGGGTTGGCATTTTACTTATACCTCAACTTTTTGAAACCGCGACGGAATTCCACTTTTCCGTCCCATTCTCGTCCGCTTGTCAATGTTAGCTAGCTCTTCTGTCTGCTTGTCATCAACATTTGATTACTATTTGTGTTTGGTTTCGTCTAGTTCATAATTATTTATTAAAATTTTCATTTCATAGACTTTTCATAGACAAAGATTTGGTGAACATAGAAATTTCAGACGATTTCATGTAGTGAAGTGATTCATATCACGAATTCTATGTTTGCAGCAATGTTAAACGTTTTCTTCATTTCAGCTGGCTGTCGTTCACCACCGTACGTTGCGACCTCTTCTCCCTGGATACACCAGTTACGAGCATCTCGTTTTGGTTGGTGGTGTATAATTTATTATCATCGTTTAATTTTAATTGTAATATATCAGACTCATGATGTTGCAAATGCTGAAGTTTCATGTGTTTTCGAGTAGTAAAGAGATTCAGGTCCACTTTATGGTCTGCAGCAGTTTAATATGTGTTCTACATTTCAGCCTGGCTGTCGATCGCCTTCCGTTCTTCGTTGCCGCCGTTACTCGTTGTCTCCGTGCCCTCGCTTTGGTTGGTGTCGTCTATTATTATTGTTTATTTTTTGAATATACTTTATCAGACTCATGATATTGAAAATGCGAAGAGCTTCTTTCTTGTGATCTCGAGTAGTAAACGGATTCATGTCAACCACGAACTTTATATTTTGCACCAGGTTAATATGATTTTTACATTTCAGCCTGGCTGTCGGTCGCCTTCCGTTATTCCTTGCCACCGTTACTCGGGTATCGGGATGTATCCGTGCCTTGGCCTTGGTTGGTGTCGTCTTGTTTATTGGTATTCATTTTTAACTATGGGAAAAACGAAGTTCATTGTTATTTATTTTTTACTATGGGAAACACAGATGTTGCGTATAATCTTGTGTAGTGAAGTAATTCATGTTGCTATCACTCGCGAACGAGAAGTGGTAGGGAAACTGGAATTTCCCCATCCCATCTTTGACCTTTTTTTAAAAAATCGAACTTGTTCCCTAAGGGTGTAGGTTATTTAGCCTGAAAACTGCCAGTTCCCTCTTCTTAGACGAAATTTCCCTCTGAAATTCCCAGTGTCTGACATGTGACATGAAGCTATGTTTTGCGGCAGTTTAATACATGTTTTGTACATTTCAGCCGTTTGCCGTTGCCGTTTCCCGTTTGCGTTTGCCGATTCTCCGTTGCAGCCGTGTTCTTGCGATCCTCCATGGCTGACCTCCTCGGTGTCTTCTGGTTGGTGTCTTATATCTTTCTATTAATTATCAATTATTATAAACGCTTTATTGTAGCATATAAGTTAAGGTCGACCGATGAATGACATTATCATAAATGGCCCGTACATTATATATGTGAATAGATAGCTAATAATAGTGGGCGTGGCTTAATATAAGACATTATATGCGACTCCTCCCCCATTTAGACAGAATTGAGGGTATTTACGAGAATATTATAGACTGAGAATAAGGTTTTGCATCATAAAATAGATCATTTAGTAGCCAGGCGGAAAATCGGTCGGAATTATTTGAGTGAAATCATAACTCTTACACAACAGTGCATGCAGTTTACGTTGACGCTGGCACTTGCACTCGCACAGTTCAATCTTGTCCATGAGTTGCCTGATGATGGTGCAGCTGGCTCGGTTGTTATTGATGCTCTGTCCGATCTCCATGTGTTGATCCGATAACTCCGCTTCCTGATTCTGGATAACGACATTCATCTCAGCCAGGCTGCTGTTCGCGACGGCCAACTCCTTCCCCAGCGCAAAGTTCTTGTCCGTCAGATCCTTGGACTGTTGAGCGAGACGACGTACCTCAATGGAAGATTTAGAAAGTTCTTCTTTATAGCTGTTTAAACGGGCTGTCTGATTCTCGGCTTGAACTTTCTGCGCACTGATCTTTAACTCAAGCTGTTCGATTTTCTTCAGCTGATCTTTTTGCTTTGAATCCTCCTCTGTTTGACGGAGACTAATCTCACATCCCTTCTCTTTCTTCACTGACTGCTTCTCAGCTGGTACGTCTTTCTGATTTCTTTTTACTGGTTCGTCTTTAGTTACAGAGATAACTTTATCTGATGCTTTCTGATCTCCTCCCGAACACTGACCTTCCTCTTCCTTCTTCCTCCGCAAATGATGACATTCGGCCTCTCCATGTGATCCCAGGCCATGCAACGGGCAGTACTTCTTCTCCACTCGGGCGTTCCTCTTGTGCAATCCCTTCAGCGCTTCAATCAGTTTCATCTTCATTCCTTCACTGCGCTGCGACATCTTCTCCATGTGCTTCATGAATCCAGTACGCTCACGTTGCCATTGTAGACGCTCTTGTTGTAACATTTTGCGTTCTTCACGCCATTCACTTTGCATGCTGATCATGACTTGGAACATTTGATTCACCGTACAACCCTCACTCTCATGCATAAAAGCTGATGAGTTGAGGTTAGCTGTTTGCATAGTGCGCAATTTAGCTACTGAAGATGACTGGTGGGGTGTTGATGACTGGTTTTGTCGTGGTCGCCAAACGCTTTATTGTAGCATATAAGTTAAGGTCGACCGATGAATGACATTATCATAAATGGCCCGTACATTATATATGTGAATAGATAGCTAATAATAGTGGGCGTGGCTTAATATAAGACATTATATGCGACTTTATTTTATTCATTAGCTTTTGATTCGGGAAAACAGAAGTTCCATATGATTTCGTGTAGTAAAGTGATTCATGACAGCCACGAACTTTAAGTTTTCCAGTTCAATTTTTTCTACATTTCAGTTTCGTTTGCCGACTGTTCGTTGCAGCTGTTTCGTTTCGCGGGATGCCATTACTCGCGCCTTGGTGTCTCTGGTTGGTGTCTTATTTCTTATTAATCATTATTCATCAGACTCTTGATTTGGGAAAACTGGTAAAGTATTATCAATTGTTGTTCATAAGACTCTTGATTTGAGAAAACAGGTTAAGTGTAAGTGATTCATGACAGCAACGAACTTTATATTCTTAGCACCTTGAAGTATATTTTCTACATTTCAGCTGGTTTTGCTCGTTTTCCGACCCGTCCGTTGTCGCCGTCCGTTTCTCGTCGTGATGTCGGGCCTCGCTTCTTGATGTGCCTCGCTCCTTGATGTGCCTCGCTCCTTGATGTGCCTCTATCCTTGATGTGCCTCGCTCCTTGATGTCTCTGGTTGGTGTCCTATTATTGATCATTACATTTTTATTCATTTTTTTAAATTCAATATTGATTATCTATGATTTTAAATTTTTATTTAATAGACTTATGATTTGGTGAACACGAATTTCATATTGTTTCGTACTTTCGTGTACTGAAGTGGTTCATGACAGCAACGAACTTTCTTTTTTTAGCCGTTTTCGCTCGTTTGCCGCCGTCCGTTACAGCCGCCCGTTACAGCCGCCCGTCCGTTGTTTTAATTGTATATTTATTATTATTAATTGTATGCTGTTATTAATTCATCGTTATTTATTTATTTACAATTGTTGTTAATCTGTATTGTAATTAAATGTTTGTAAAAAGTTATAATTATAAAAATTTTGGACTACTATTTGTTGTTCATTATTTGTTGTTTATTATTTGTTGTTCATTCGTATTTTTTGCTTAATCACAAATATTGTTTGTTGTTGTTTTTTTGCCTCCAGTATTCGTTTTGTTCATTCATCTTGTTGTATTTTGATAGTCACGGTTTGTCCAATCCAAAGTAAGCGGCGGGGGAGGGCGGGGCGGATGGGGGTGGCGGCTTGGGTTGGCGGATGGCTGTGTTGTGTGGTCCAAGTAGGTAGCGGGTGTAGAGTTGTTGGTGTGCGCATGTTGGTTAAGATTGTTTGTTAGTTAAGCTGGGAGGTGCTGTAGTTAAGATGTGACTTAGTGAGCTGATTTAGTTGAGCTGTGACTTAGTGAGCTGATTTAGTTGAGCTGTGACTTAGTGAGTTGATTTAGTTGAGCTCAGACTCAGTGAGCTGATTTAATTGAGCTGTGAATCAGTGAGGTGTTCAGATAACCTGTGAATTAGTGAGGTGTTTTAGTTCAGCTGTGAATTAGTAAGGTGTTCAGATAAACTGAGGTGTTTTAGTTAAGCTGTGAATTAGTGAGGTGTTTAGATAAGATGCACATAAGTTTGCTGGTTTATTCCAGCAGTAAATTTCATAAATGGTTTTGTTGAAGGTGGTTTTTCTTTTATCAAAAGTAAATTTATCAAACAGATAAATTTATCAAAGATGAAAGAAAACTAAATTTAACAAAATATATCATCATGTATACGTCATTAGTTATACCTCTGAAGGAACCGATTTAAATAATCCAAAAGTAATTTTATCACCGATAAAAATTATTTTGGTAAATTTACTCGCTCCTTTCAGAGTATGTGTAGTGCGAATGCTTTTGAAATAAGCAGTTTAGGAATGTCATTCCTAAATTTGCTTAGTTTATAAACGTTTGCAGTGTATATATGTGTATAACTTTATAATGTGTATATACTGTACGTTTGTTGAGAATTTTATTAGGCATTAGAGTGTGCCATGAGGCACGGGATGTCGGTACTTCGGTACTTGATTAGGCATTAGTTTGCCATGAGGCACGGGATGTCGGTACTTCGGTACTTGATTAGGCATTAGAGTGTGCCATGAGCCACGGGATGTCGGTACTTCGGTACTTGATTAGGCATTAGTTTGCCATGAGGCACGGGATGTCGGTACTTCGGTACTTGATTAGGCATTAGAGTGTGCCATGAGGCACGGGATATCGGTACTTCGGTACTTGATTAGGCATTAGAGTGTGCCATGAGGCACGGGATGTCGGTACTTCGGTACTTGATTAGTCATTAGAGTTTGCCATGAGGCACGGGATATCGGTACTTCGGTACTTGATTAGGCATTAGAGTGTGCCATGAGGCACGGGATATCGGTACTTCGGTACTTGATTAGGCATTAGAGTGTGCCATGAGGCACGGGATGTCGGTACTTCGGTACTTGGCTTCGGCGAGGTGTTATGGTAGAGGGAACAGGTGGGGTTGGATAGGGGTGGCGGTGTTAGCAGTAGGATGGGGGAACCCTTCTTTTTATTTTATTATTTTATCTTGTCACTTATTTATTGTTATTGGTTTTATTAATTTTATCTATTATAGGGTATCGTGTTTCATGATGGTATAATGTTGATTGTTTTTATCTATTATTGGTTTATTGTTGATGTTCGTCTTTATTTTGTTGCTTGCTCAATTGTCATCGTTATCTGATACATTTCTTGCTCCGTTATTTAACTTATATGCTATATATCTATTTATCTATAATTATAATATAGTGTAAAATAATAAATCCTGTTGTGAATTGTGACGTATGAATTTATTTGAAACCTCGGACAGCAAAAATGTAAAACGAGCCATAATGGTGAGATTAACTGAGTTTCCCTGTAATTGGGATAAGAAACTCGGACTGGTTTGTTCTTGCTGAAAATGTTGTTGGTTATAATTAAGATATGCTTCGTTTGTTTAATGTTATAGTGTTAATACAATAAGATATGCTTCGTTTGTTTTATATTTCATTGTTAATGACTTCCGTTTACTGATTTATTGTTGCATTTTCAACGTGATCAGATGTGATTTCATTTGTCGGTGCGCAGCTGTGATTTCATTGTGGCTAAACATGTTCCCTGTTCAGGGTTTATATAAATTTTGTAGAAAACTTTTCACATTCAGACAACATACGTTTTGAACCACGAGTTTGCCGATATTTTTTTGGTAAGATACTTTGTCCCAGCTATACCGGTGATTCTGTATGAGATATTATACATTTGTGATCATTCGATTTTTCATTCATTATATTTGTGATTTGTGTGTGTGGGTTACTCAAGCTCAGGCTTAGCATGCCTACAGTCTCAGTAACATTGTGATGTGAGGAATAAACCAGCTATTTGAGTGAGTCAAAGTCAGTCCCGGTGTATAAGGGGCTGGACTCGCTACAAGTCTCTAATATCCCATGTGTGAAATAAAATTTTATCCCTCCCCTAGGTAATAAAATTCCTCATCGCAATACACCTCTTAAAGACGGAAAGAAGAGAAATTTGGTTGATGGAAAAGTACGGATTTATAGTGGTAGATGAATAATCCGTCCGTACACCGGCGAACGAGTTAAAATCCTCTAAAGAAAGGGAAATGCGCAGTTTTTAGGCCATTTTACCTACACCTTCAGGAACACATACTATCCAGTTCCACCCTTTCTTGCCCAGTTCCACCCTTTCTTGCCGCTAGATAGTATTTTTATAGAGTTGTGCGCAGGCAGCGCTGACGCGTTCATTTCCATAAACAAATGACATGGTGGGCAACAAGCTTAGTTCAGCTTATTATACTGGAAATGACACGAAATTTTCAACGTTTATTAGATCAATGACAGTTAACTGTGTGTCCGTTTAGCCTTCTGTACATGAACCGGAGGACTGTTTGCTTCTGCCCCGTTCCGTTACAGAACCCCGTAGGTTCTCTCATAAGAAGTGAGCATAGGAAACGGACATTACGTGGTATATTGATAGCGATTTTGTTCATCAACTTCGGGCTCTCATGCTTGACCTAATTACTAAAGAAAACTGGTGGAATCTTTTCGATCCGGTAACCACGCGCACGCAAAGATAAAGCCTTCATTTCTTTTCAGAAACTACGGGGTATAAAACTAAAATATACAGGAAACTTTTTACAACGGATTCAGTAGGTATGGGTTCCAAACTATGCTGTAGTTCTTGCCTGGATTCCAAACTATACTATGGCGAGAGACCGAGAATCTAACCGTTAAGTGGTTATTTCGGGTGGTAGGATGAATGTTGGAATCAAGCGTGAGCCCCAAATTGATAAAAAATATTTCGCATCAACACTCCGTGAAGTCAGTTTCTTTTGCTCATTTTTCTTAAGAACCTAGGGATTCTGAAACGGGGCGCGCAAACGGAGTAAAAGTTAAATAAAACTTACTACAGTGAATTCAGTGTTGTACTGCTCATCATGAATTCCAAACTGACATCTGAAACTGTTATATGATCAACCTAAATCTGTTTCTGATAGTGGTTATCGTTCAAAAGGTCTGACTAGAACGAAACCAGCCTTTTGTAAAACTACTTGTATTATTGGTGTTTCTTATTATTATTACATGATTACATCAAGTAAATGAACTAAACGACCGGATATGTTCAATTGCAACAGTGGTTATCGTTCAACAATGTCAAATCAAAAATCATCATAAAAACTGTTGGTTGTTAGAATTTAATGCTGAGAAAAACTGTTGGTTGGTAGTATTTAATGCTGAAAAAACTGTTGGTTGTTAGTTTTTAATGCTGAAAGAAACTGTTGGTTGTTTCAAGAAATACCCTTCATAGATGAAAACGAAGAATACTGAGACAGATTTTTTAGTAGAGAGAACAACCATTGAAAACCTTCGCTCAGAAGCTAGTTTCGAAACGTCAACTTTGCGCTATTCAAGTCACTGCGTTGCAGACTGAGTTAATCACTCACTTACGAACTCACTCACTCACTAACTCACTCACCTACTCATTCGCATTCAATCACTTACTTACAAACTCTTTCACTAATTCACAAACTCACTGCGGGTGAATCAAAGTAAGTCTGAAACGTCATGTGTCTTTGAAGTCGAACTTTTTTCCTGTTATTATATCAGATGCAAAACTTTTCAGGCCGCCAGCCACACCAATTATATTTTGTGCATTTATTTCGCACGCAGAATAATTTTTCACGCTGTGCTGTGCGAATTAATTGTATGAGAATGGTGTGGCTCGTGGTTTTCGGATATTTTCGGTGATTTAGCGAAAACCAGGGCAATTTATATGCGAGCTGCTAGTTTAACATGATTATTATAACGCCTTTCTGTGATTTCGAAGTCATCAATTTTTCTAGTGAAAGCAAAACAATCCAGGCCACCAGTCACACCATTCGTCTACTGTGCATTTATATTTTGCATGAGAATTATTATTTTTCGCTGTGCTGTGAGAATTAATTGTATGCGAATGGTGTGGCTCGTGGTGACGCAATATTTATCGGAGGCTTTCGGTGGGATTTCATTTATTTATTCAGTGAAAATTACGAAACACGGTGTCTTGAAGTTCTGGAATCGATTCTGAACAAAAGTCTGGATGTTTTGGTTGGCTAAGGTATAAAAAATGAGCCCCACTTTTTGTCAATATCCCAAATTCGACTTTTTTTATTTTGACTCCATGAAGAGGCTAAGTTAGGCTATTTCCTTTATTAACGTTCAGTCTTTGTTCGGAACTAAGCCGAAGTCGTACAAACAATCGAATGGTTATCAGCTGTGGTTGGGTTGCACGAATTCTGACAAAAAGTGGGTGCAGTTGCCAAATATGCGCCCCGTACCACCACATACGCCGTTAATTGGCATGAACGATCAATCTCAGCGTCTCCCTTAAAAAACGTTTATGATACATTGACCAAAGAGTGGAACGGCAGGACGCTTCACCCGTGATCGAGCTGAATTGACTGACTGATTGACATACAGACAGACTAACTGATTGAACGGTTGACTGACTAATTGACTGACAAAGTTACTGATGGACTGACTGACTGACTAACTTAATGACTGACTGACTCACTAACTTAATGACTGACTGACTGGCCCATTGTCTCAATCGCTAAATGACTGTCGTTTCCAGTCATCCACCATTCATTAGAATCCAGCTGTTTCCGTTGTCGATGCATGCGCCCAACGACAGCCACCGTTTCGATTTGGTGACGTCTTTGTACATGGAGGATGGGCTACAAGCAATCGGCTTCCGTGCGTCTGATTACGAATACGATTGTCCAGAAATTTCTGGAACATTCCTGTAAAACTGGTTTTCTGGAACATGATTGATGATTGAACATTCTCAGTGGGAATTTATAGAATACCAACTTTGAGAAAAGTTTCCGAAATTCCGCCAACTTCATAAGCAGCCGGATACAAGACCACTGTGTACTAGATTCACTGGCGGACGAGCTAATCTTCCAAAGGCAGTGGAAGTTCGTCAAAGAGAGGGAATCAGCAGTTTTTTTCGGGCCATTTCACCTACACTCTAGGAAACAAATTATACTTTTCCAACTCTTCTCGTCCGCTAGTGCTACATACAGGGTGGCTCAAAAAAGGTTGCGCGTTTGGGCAGTAATTGTAAAAGTTGTAGACAAGCTGTGGGATTGCGGTATAGCGCATTCGATTGGGCGTGTTTTTGTCTACAAAATGATGTCATATGATCAGGTTTAGAAGTTTACAGCAGCAGCGGCATACGTTTATTCAAAATGCGCGCCTAACGGATCATGCACACGTGAATAGAAACAGATTGTGTTTGATGGTTCTGTTTCGCTCACTGCTTGCACGTTTGTCGGTTTTTATTTTTATTGGGTTTTTAAAGATAAAGAGAAGCACTGTTTTTCGTTCATCAGCTGCACTTCAAAACATTATTTTTAACCGAAAGACCGTTTCAATTAATTCAAACCACCATGGTTGCTTTTTCTAGTCTGTTCCATGAATGATCGCTTTACAATAATTGCGAGCTTAATTATCATTAAATATCACTATGATATTTGAAAAAAAAATCCACATATGATGATTGCGTTTCTGGGTTTATATGCAATTTCTTTAGTTATCTTCCTTTATGTCTTCATCACGCATTCAGCAAAAAATAGGCGAAAATTAGGATTTTTCTTAAATTGACTTGTAAAATCAGAAACAAATTCGAATGTAACTCAAGTCACACCTACTTTTGTAGGCAAAAACATACTCATTGTATTGCGCTTTATCGCTGTCACACAGCTTTTCTAGTAACTTCCACAGTAATTCCTCAAACGCGCAACTTTTTTTGAGCTACCCTGTAGATTCACAACATGGACAAGCTCACGTTTGGACAAAATGATCGCAGCTTGCCGGCATAACTTCACTTACCTCCTGTGAAATGGCCTTTGTTTCAGCACCACGCAACTTGTCGCGTGCAGACTGTGGTCTTTTGTTTTGGGTTGGCCTCGGGGATTATAATTGTGACATCAAGTTTGATTCCTTCCTCTGCCAACTTGACATGAATGATTAGTGAACATCACTAGAACTCATGTATTCAACAAACTGAAGAAAAGTAGTGAAGACAATTTCGAAAACGGGAAAAGCGCCTGCTTTTGTGTGTAGGGTAAACGTTTTTTTACCCCACATTTTTCTAATTACGGTAGTCCCAAAAATTTATGACTTGTTCTACAGTCTTTACAGTTCCCAACAACAACAACAACAACAACAACAACAACAACAACAACAACAACAACAACAACAACAACAACAACAACAACAACAACAACAACAACAACAACAACAACAACAACAACAACAACAACAACAACAACAACAACAACAACAACAACAACAACAACAACAACAACAACAACAACAACAACAACAACAACAACAACAACAACAACAACAACAACAACAACAGCAACAACAACAACAACAACAACAACAACAACAACAACAACAACAACAACAACAACAACAACAACAACAACAACAACAACAACAACAGCATCTCCAACAAAAACAATAGCGAACCCTGAAATCTCACTGGCAACTCAGTGAGTTGAAGCGTCAGTCAGTCAGTCAGTCATTCATTATTTTTCTCTTTTATAAGTTAGCAAACATAATTTTACAGAAATTAAACTAGAATTGTATTTTTACTAATAAATTTTTTTTTAGTTCTTAACTTTAGTTTTTGCTTTACTTATTCTATACGAAAAAAAGAATTTAATTGCATTCCTCAATAAATATGACTGTTCGCTATTATGTATTCAGTCAGTCAGTCAGTCAGTCAGTCAGTCAGTCAGTCAGTCTGTCAGTCAGTCAGTCAATCAGTCAGTCAGTCGGTCAGTCAGTCAGTCAGTCAGTAAATCAGTCAGTCAGTCAGTCAGTCAGTCAGTCAGTATTGCAGGAATTCCTCGACTGATTCTGGGAAATCTCCATATATCCCTGCTATCTTTCTTACGGTAGCCGTGGTCATAATCATACTCAGCGTATCCTGGCTCGGCAGGCGGTTCGTGTGAATGAGAAAGAATAAGGTAAAGCTCGTATGTTATTTCTGCAAGCAAACGTACTGCTCAAACATCTGATAATGAAACATCAGTAGCCTCATCTCAACTAGGGGTCGGCACGGGACAAGGTTTGGGCGGGACGGGACGGGACGGGACAAAAATATTTATTGGTAAACGGGACGGGACGGGACACGGGACAAGATTTTTTAGCCGGGACGGGACGGGACGGGACAAGAAATTTCCCGGGACAAAGCGGGACAAAACGGGACAAAACAGTTTGTCCCGGGACAAAATCGCTTGTCCCGGTATCTTGTCCCGGAACAAAAAGAGTGAAATTCAAGTGAAAAAAGACAACCTTCAAACTTGTCTTATGACCAATTAAACAGAAAATACTTCTTAAGTCGCTGAAAAGATATTTTTCGATATTGATATTTGTATTATTACCATTTTTCTTGTTATAACCCTGCTTTTTATGCAATACAGACTTCATAAACTTTTTTTCTTCACTGATAAACGCTTACTTTATTCGCATTATGTGTCAAATTTCTGAGAGAATAGCCATGGTTTGCAAATAATTTTGAAGTCTGAACCAGATATTTTACGTATTTCATATGGTAATACAGTAGGTTGATGATTTTCTTATAAGAAATAACACGAAATGAACATATACAGGGTGGGCCAAAAAACGACCACACTTTGATCTGATATAAAAGTGGCTGTGTAGAATAGAATATTAACAATTGTCGTTTTCACCATATGTTAACAACATATAAACTTAGTTCTATCGAAAATTTTGTTAGGATCGGTTCCGGTTGGAGAGAATTGTGCACTTTTGACTGAAAAGGTTGCTCGCTCGTTTTTACAACAGCCATACACACCCATATACGATGATTTGTCCCTACGATGAGATTTGTCACTGAAACATGGACTTCTGTTGTTTTGGGCAAATTTTCATTACAGATAACCTTTTCACTTCACTCGATTGTCAAACAATATACTTTAATATTTAGTATGTTTCTAATCATCATAACAAAGGATAAATAAGATGTGTGTCGAATCGGTTTTTGGGTTCCGTTCCGACTCCGAGTGTGAACTCGACAGCAATCAACAATAAGCACTCTCATTGGACAGTTTGAGATTATCTTATCACAAACATATACTGCTTTTATCGATAATAGCACTAAATTTGTTGTGTTGTGTCGGATTATTTTATAAAAATTCCCGGGACAAGCATAATTCTTGTCCCGGGACAGAAATGCTTGTCCCGGAGTAAAATCCGGGAAATTTCGGGACGGGACAAAAAACATTTTGAACGGAACGGGACGGGACACGGGACAAGATTTTTTAGCCGGGACGGGACGGGACGGGAAAAACACCTGTCCCGTCCCGTCCCGTCCCGTCCCGTCCCGTCCCGTCCCGTCCCGTCCCGTCCCGGATTTTGTCCCGGCATGCCGACCCCTAATCTCAACTCGGTTGACACCATAGTTTAACACCAGAGCATGGGGTGATGATGATTGATGTGCGTGTTAAAACTGATTGTCTAATGTTTCATTATCAGAAGTTTTGGGCACAATTTTTGTTCGCAGAAACAACATACGGGCTTTATCTCACTCACTCTCTCCCTCACTCACTCACTCACTCACTCACTCACTCACTCACTCACTCACTCACTCACTCACTCACTCACTCACTCACTCACTCACTCACTCACTCACTCACTCACTCACACTGATAAACATCCTGAAAACACCCTGATAAACATTTCGGTTTACCTGAACCAGGAATCTTCTGGTCTATATCTATAAACCAATGAAGTAGTCTGTTGAACAGTAAAACGGATCATTGAAGCCTGGAAACGACTAACGACCACGTTGGCTATAATTTTGGTTTTGGGGTCGGAGTGCCGGAGTGCCCTGTTAAATATGTCGATTTAACCTAGCCAGGAAACTCCTAATATTATAAACTCCTAAAATTATAAACTCCTAATCCATAATTATAAACTCCTAATCCATAATTATAAACTCCTAATCCATAATTATAAACCAATGAAGTAGTTGGTTGAACAGTAAAACTGACCAATGAATCCTGTAAACGACTAACGACCACGTTTGCTATACTTTCGAATTTTGAGGTCAGAGTGCCTTCCCCTTATGAAAATGAAGCGTGCGCTGGTAAATATTTCGGTTTACTTGAACTAGGAAACTCCTAAAATAAGATTAATTTAAACCAACGCCGTATTGCGTTGATTAATAATTTGTTTGTCGGAAACCGAGACACTTGTGAAAGTCAAAAATCCATAACCCTGTATTTTCGCCAACCCTGTAGAAAGTTAGCACGTCAAATATTCGGAGCCACCCACTAATGGCAAAGTAATCGCACAAAAATACGGTGCTAATAGATTTATCGCTTTTTTGAATCCGATTTGCTTCATTAACCGACTCACCTACTCAATTAAGAGCAGGTATAACTTTATCGCAGGCAGCAACATCTTTGGTAATTGACTGTTAATGCAATCTGAGCCACTTAAGGTGCCAAGTTCAATTATTATTGTGTAGAATGATGCTCTTAATGGTTCATTGTAATTCAGACAGTAACTTTGTTTTACCACCCATATCGTGTCCGTCTGTCTGGCGCGATGGTTTATAAGCAAGCAACAGAAACAAATCGTCAAAACAGTCATCATAACCACATTGTTGTTGTTGTTGTTGTTGTTGTTGTTGTTGTTGTTGTTGTTGTTGTTGTTGTTGTTGTTGTTGTTGTTGTTGTTGTTGTTGTTGTTGTTGTTGTTGTTGCTGTTGTTGTTATTGTTGTTGTTGTTGTTGTTGTTGTTGTTGTTGTTGTTGTTGTTGTTGTTGTTGTTGTTGTTGTTGTTGTTGTTGTTGTTGTTGTTGTTGTTGTTGTTGTTGTTGTTGTTGTTGTTGTTGTTGTTGTTGTTGTTGTTGTTGTTGTTGTTGTTGTTGTTGTTGTTGTTGTTGTTGTTGTTGTTGTTGTTGTTGTTGTTGTTGTTGTTGTTGTTGTTGTTGTTGTTGTTGTTGTTGTTGTTGTTGTTGTTGTTGTTGTTGTTGTTGTTGTTGTTGTTGTTGTTGTTGTTGTTGTTGTTGTTGTTGTTGTTGTTGTTGTTGTTGTTGTTGTTGTTGTTGTTGTTGTTGTTGTTGTTGTTGTTGTTGTTGTTGTTGTTTCAGGAAAGTCAGATTTTTTTCTTGCGAAACACGTCTAATATGAACGGGTTATTGAGAGCTAATGTTCTGATGTTTCTGGCTTTCGCGGCAAATGCGTGTCAGTATTACAAAAGTTAGTAAAATTTTGTCGATTATCTACATACATATCTACAAAAACTAGAGAAATTTGATATAAACATAAAAAAACATTAAACAAAAAAGAAAAAAAATCGCTACAAAAAAATTAGAAATAAAACATTCCAAACATATGAAACATTGGAAAAAGTGAAAAATAGCAATTTAGCAATACTCAAGCTGAATCGAAGGTTCCAAAAACAGTATTTTTAATCATCGTCACTATAATGCTGAGCAATTGCCAAAAAAAGACTGAATAAACAACTGAATAAATTCGGCTCGCTGGTCGTATGCCGAAGACAAAAACCGTAACCCAACAAAATCGTCGCTTTCATAACGGTTTTTAATTAAAAAAAACGTGAAATTAAAAATATATTCAAGCTTTTTTTGGCGAAAATCAGGAAAATAGATCACAGTTACGTAGGAAAGACAATGTTTCAAACCTTTCAGTCCGAACCGAAGTCACTTCAAATTAGACACACAAGATCAAATCACTCCAGATTGTTGCGTAAAATAGAAAGCTTTTGTCGTCGAGGAGTTTCAGGGATTTCTGAAGAAATTTAGCTCATTATTGTTTCTAACAACGTGAAGTCTAAGACGGCATTCTGGTCAAAAATTACTGGCTTAAAACGGTTTTACAACAAACCCTGAGCAAGCTATATTACCAGATGAACAAACACATTTCTATTCAGGTACCGAGTTCCAGGAAAAATGGGCGCCTAAACTGGCCAACGGTCTAATGACAAACGATTGCAGAAATAAAATGAAGTCCATGTGTTCGTTTTTGTTGTTGTTGTTGTTGTTGTTGTTGTTGTTGTTTTTGTTGTTGTGGTTGTTGTTGTTGTTGTTGTTGTTGTTGTTGTTGTTGTTGTTGTTGTTGTTGTTGTTGTTGTTGTTGTTGTTTTTGTTGTTGTGGTTGTTGTTGTTGTTGTTGTTGTTGTTGTTGTTGTTGTTGTTGTTGTTGTTGTTGTTGTTGTTGTTGTCGTTGTTGTTGTTGTTGTTGTGATTGTTGTTGTTGTTGTTGTTGTTGTTGTTGTTGTTGTTGTTGTTGTTGTTGTTGTCGTTGTTGTTGTTGTTGTTGTGGTTGTTGTTGTTGTGGTTGTTGTGGTTGTTGTTGTTGTTGTTGTTGTTGTTGTTGTTGTTGTTGTTGTTGTCGTTGTTGTTGTTGTTGTTGTTGTTGTTGTTGTTGTTGTTGTTGTTGTTGTTGTTGTTGTTGTTGTTGTTGTTGTTGTTGTTGTTGTTGTTGTTGTTGTTGTTGTTGGTGTTGTTTTTGTTGTTGTTGATGTTGTTGTTGTTGTTGTTGTTGAAGTCAGATAATAATGATAATGATAAGCTGAGGTCGTGAGGATTAAGAAAGGGGTTTTTCTAACTTATCTTAATGTCAGATAAATGATCTTCAGTCCAAAGGTATCCCATCTATGGTGGCATCTTATTAACGCATCCGAAGGTTTTGCAACTTATCAATGGAAACCAGAATAAGGTTATAGTCGTAAATATTGTTGTGTCAAAATCTTTCACATACGCCTGTCATTGGAACTTCTGCTGGTCAATGAAAAGTTTATGCGGTTTCGAATTACTGAACCCAACGACTGTTCAATCGACATTACGGGCGAGTAGGGATGGGCACCGGGACAGAAAACCGGGACCGGGAATTCGATTTTCGATGAAAACTGGGACCGGGACTTTGATTTTTGAAAAAACCGGTACCGGGACGGGACCGGGACTTTGATAAACCGGGACCGGGACGGGACCGGGACTTTGATTTTTGGAAAAATCCGGGACCGGGACGGGACCGGGACTTTTTTTACCGGGACCGGGACTGACATTCGGGACAGCAAAGGAAAGTCCAGGTGACAAAAACCGGTACAGCAAGGCAAAGTCCCGGTGAAAAAACCGGGACAGCAAAGCAAATTATCGGTTGAAAAAACCGTGACTTTGGTGTAGTGGGCGAGTAAGTGATTTATTTTTTTTTTTTTTATGTTATCTGTTGTGTTGTGTGATTCTTGAACACATTTCACCGAATACAAAACAAAAAAAATCGATAAAAAAACAAAAAATTTATGTATGTACATAAAAACTGGTTGGAACTCGCCTTTTATTGCAACACAGAAAACCCGGTTTGAAGTCCCGGGGACTTCGGGACTTTGGAAAACCGGGACCGGGACTTCGATTTTTGAAAAAAACCGGGACCGGGACGCATATTTCAGGAAACTACAAAAAAAATTGTCACCAGTAAAACTTTTTCCTGAATGAATGGATGATTTCGAACAAATGAACAAACATAATTTTTTTCTCAAAAAAAAATTAATTTCTTTGTTGGAATTTTTATTGTCATAAAATTAAGCTTGCTTTGCTGATTTTTTTCATGTTTTTTTCATGGAAATACGTTGATTATTGAATGGTTAAAATAACGTTCAAAGTTAGAATTAAATTTCAAAAAATTATTTCAACATTTCGATAATCAATGTACAGGGAGGGTGTCCCAGCGAGGTGTAATGATTGAATTTTTTGAATAACTTTTGCAGTGTTCTAGATAATAACCTAAAATTTTACATGTTAATAAAACAATTATCCGCTATTACGCTGAATTTAAAAAAATTGATTTGGTTCAGTATTGCGTGTTTTACAGACGATCCGACAACATGCCTTAAAATTCCACTTTATAGCCAAGTATGTCGCATGAAACATTGTATAACTTTTTGATAGTACAACTATATGGCTTGAAACATGCAACACTGATAGCTAATACTATAAATCTGAAGTACTGGAAACAGTTTTTGATTTGATCAATTATTCCACCTTCTATTGGATATTGAAAACAAAATCGCAATTTCTAGCAAATGTTGGCGAAAAGTTGCGGATAAAAACATTTGAATAAAGCAATTAATTGAATGAAAAATGTACTTTGACTTTTGAATATGAACTCTTCCTGCTATTTAACACAAATTTAAACAAAAAGTCGTTCTTTTGTATCACTTTTTATTTTCGGTGAAAATCTCTAAAATGCGGTCGCGTTAAGAACATGAACAGGCATGTTGCCGGATCGGCCATAAAACACTTAATACTGAACCAAATCAATTTTTTTTTTAATTCAGCGTAATAGCGGAAAGTTGTTTTATTAACATGTAAAATTTTAGGTTATTATCTAGAACACTTTAAGTTACTTAAAAAATTCATTCATTACACCTCGCTGGGCCTGTATTTCAATGAAAAATACATGTTATTAAAACCTCTTAGGTTATGGCTAACGGTTCGGCTTGTGGTGACATGAAAAACCACGCTGGACACCTCCGCTTCGCGGTGCTAACGGTCCAAGGCGGGGGCATAAAACTTAGGTTTCAGTGTAGGCTTAGGCTTAGGCTTAGCCTTTGAAGAAGGGCTCAAGCGCTACGCACCCAAGCCCTTCTCAAACCCTAAGCCTAATCCTAAGCCTAAACTGAAAACTAACTCTTAGCCTCATACTCGGCGATCTCGCTTAGAAGGAACAGTCTGTGATAATTACTAAGCCGAAGCCATACAAACAATGGTAACTTTTTAATGCAAATAAGAGCGCTAGAATGGGATAGTTTCTTCATAACAGGCAATCCTATTTTTTCTCTGATTTATGCTTCGTTTTCCAAAAAAAGATTTTTAGTCACAAAATTTTCCGTTCACTTGTGCGAAACCATAGTTTTGAGAAAAGTTTTACTGGTGACAATTTTTTTTGTAGTTTCTGTGAATATGCGACCGGGACGGGACCGGGAACTTGATTTTTGAAAAAACCGGGACCGGGACGGGACCAGGACTTTGATTTTTGAGAAAAACCGGGACCGGGACGGGACCAGGACTTTAATTTTTGAGAAAAACCGGGACCGGGACGGGACTGGGACCGGTCCCGGTCGCTTATTTACAGAAACTATAAAGTTCTGGTTCGCCCGCGCTATTATATAGCGTGTTTGTGCACACCCTACTATCAGCCTGCGTGACATAATGGTATAACGCGTCACTTTTTTGAACGATGGGGTGAGGGTTCGAATCTCACTAAATTATTTTTCGCTCATTTAGATCATACACTGTTCCTATGAAGTTCTACTGTTCGTTAACACCCGATAACCTATCGTAAGGCTTGCTTGTCCGAGCGATAGCGAGGACAAGCGCGTTAGCTACTAATTTCCGTTTGCCCCCCTCTAAGAGCCAAATTCCGACACGTAAAAAATTTATGAACATTCATGAAAAAATTTAAACTCCTATTGAATTATGTTCTCTATATCCTAAACTTTATGTAGAAAGAAAAAAAAATTAAATTGAATGGATTTTCCACAAATGGGAAACAAAACAAAAACTTTATAGTTTCTGGAAATATGCGTCCCGGTCCCGGTCCCGGTTGTCCCAGTCCCGGTTTCAGAATATGACATATAGCCCACGAGTTAGCCCAATACATTGTCTTCACAACCTACTGGTGCCACCCCCCTTCCCCACATCGTCTTCTTTTAGAATGAAAAATTCGATTCTCTGAAAATTTGACAAAATTGAAATCTATCAATTTTCATTTCAAACTGTGAAAAAAAAATTATGATGAGTTATGGTATTCTGAAACCTAAACAGCATTTTTTGCCATGTTTTCAGCTTCTTTTTGAGCTATACCAGTAGTAAATTTGATCATTTTTCAACATCTGAAAGTGCAAATGAATGGTGCGGACTCGGGTATATTAGCTGCAAATAATTAATGTCAAACTTCCATATATTTCTTTTATTGAACGATTTATGCACAGATATTGTTACACGACTATTCAAATTCATTTATTGGTGTGCTGGCTACAAATTCAACACAATAAACCACAATTATGAACTTTTAAATGTGGTATTGAAATGACTTGAAACCCGTTGGTACGCCCATCGTTATCAGAAAATCGTTATTTTACACTTTTTTCGATTTTGCTACTAAGAGCTGTGTAATTGTTTAATTGTCCTTATTACACGCTTTTTATAGTTATTGATGTCATTTTGAGCCCCACAATGCATCTTTTAAACAAATTTTGTTATATATATAATTTAGGATTTTTACTGTTTGGTCGCCTATCCCGGTGGTTATATTCAAGGAGATTTCCTATCTTAGGTTTAGCTATTCAGAATATGAATAATCTCAATTTTGACGAAATTTCAGAAAATCGAATTTTTCATTGTAAAAGAAGACGATGTGGTGGGGGTGGCACCAGTAGGTTGTGAAGACAATGTATTGGGCTAACTCGTGGGCTATGTGTGATATTCTGAATAGCTAAACCTAAGATAGGAAATCTCCTTGAATATAACCACATGGATAGGCGACCTAACGGTAAAATCTCTAAAACATTTATATAGCAAAATTTGTTTAAATGATGCATTGTGGGGCTCAAAATGACAACAATAATTATAAAAAACTTGTTATAAGGACAATTAAACAATTGGACAGCTCTTAGGAGCGAAATCAAAAAAAGTGTAAAACAACGATTTTCTGATAACGATGGGCATACCAACGGGTTTCAAGTCATTTCAATACCACATTTAAAAGTTCATAATTGTGGTTTATTGTGTTGAATTTGTAGCCAGCACATCAATAAATGAATTTGAATAGTCGTGTAACAATATCTGTGCCTAAATCGTTCAATAAGAGAAATATATGGAAGTTTGACATCAATTATTTGCAGCTAATATACCCGAGTCCGCAACATTCATTTGCACTTTCAGATGTTGAAAAATGATCAAATTTACTACTGTTATAGCTCAAAATGAAGCTGAAAACATGGCAAAAAATGCTGTTTAGGTTTCAGAATACCATAACTCATCATAAATTTTTTTCACAGTTTGAAATGAAAATTGATAAATTTCAATTTTGACAAATTTTCAGAAAATCAAATTTTTCATTCTAAAAGAAGTTGATGTGGGGGTGGGGGGGGGGTGGCACCAGTAGGTTGTGAAGACAATGTATTGGGCTAACTCGTGGGCTATATGTCATATTCTGAATAGCTAAACCTAAGATAGGAAATCTCCTTGAATATAACCACCTGGATAGGCGACCAAACGGTAAAATTCCTGAAATATTTCTAAAGAAAATTTAGTTAAAATAAGCGTTGTAGAGCTTAGGAGGTTAAGTCTTTGCTATCTTTTTATATGGCTGTTCAAAGACAAAAAAAAAACTTTTTTCAGATTTCCGAAATTTTCATTTTTAAAATTTCAAAGTCTTCGTTCTCAGGATTGAAACATATTTGGACCCTAATACTATGGTCGATTAATACCCACCATATAGTGGTTCGAAAACCGTTAACAGCTCAAAATTTTTTTCGTCGACGCAATTTTTCTCAGGCAATCCCATTTAAATCGCGTTGTCTGAGAGAATCTACGGTTCGTGGCCCAAATAACAACTTCCGAGTTTATTGCGGTTTTTGTTAAATCTATGGGTGGTTATTCACCATACAAGACGATTTTTCGATTAAAGCATTATTTAAGTGAAAAATTAGATCGCAGAGTTCGAAAATTTCGAAAAAAAATCAAATCACTCACTGAACTAACTCATTCACTCACTCACTCACTCACTCACTCACTCACTGACGTACATATGTAATCCAAACAGGAGCACGGTGTCACCTTCTGTTGCGCCAAGGCGTGCAATCAGGCGTCGCCATACGGTTGGTGGCAAAAGATCGCCCAACTGTACGCGGACCCAGTTTCGCTTGGGAGCAACAATCTCGGCAACACCTACGAAACCAGCGGCATTGAATGCAAGTGCCTTTACTCTGGGTTCGTTTCCACTAACACCGGTGCTCGGTGTTGTTGTTGTTGTTGTTGTTGTTGTTGTTGTTGTTGTTGTTGTTGTTGTTGTTGTTGTTGTTGTTGTTGTTGTTGTTGTTGTTGTTGTTGTTGTTATTGTTGTTGTTGTTGTTGTTGTTGTTGTTGTTGTTGTTGTTGTTGTTGTTGTTGTTGTTGTTGTTGTTGTTGTTGTTGTTGTTGTTGTTGTTATATTACAGTGGTGGTTGGATATCTGCTGCCATCACGTTGGATCAATGCCTGGCTGACTACACAGTGAATTGCACAGGTTGCGTGAGTGAGCGAGTCAGTCAGTCAGTCAGTTAGTCAATAGGTGAGTGAATGAATAAGTGCGTCAGTGAGTAAAATTTATGTCAGGACTTGTATTTATAAAAAACCAGTCAGTCTAATTTCAACAGTCACTCTTTATAGACGCACGCTCGTTCATCTCCCCGAACTGCAAAGGTCAAGGTTCACAAGCAGGTCAGTCACTCACTCACTCACTCACTCACTCACTCACTCACTCCCTCACTCACTCACTCACTCACTCACTCATTCACAAGCAACTAAAAATGCTCTAAAGACATGGGGAGTAACGAATACGGTGTGAACCTTGTAAATCCAATCGCAGAAAAGTATGAGATTAGAAAACATGCCACTTGAATTTTTCTGACAAGAATTCTGATTTCAGAATGCGCAGGAGGACTTGTGTCTACTGGTGCAAATCCAAAAGTTGAATACACATTTGATAACCAACAGACGGATGGAAAAACTCCCGAGGTTTGACCTGGGATGCATAGAGCGTGGACCATAATTTTTGCAATCCAGCTTTTGCTACTGTCGATAAATTTATCGTTAACTTTTTGGTGTTTTCTCAGTATGCCCCAGTTTTGGCAGGAGTTTGAATCATCAACGGACCAGATCAGCACCATGTGTGGAACAATGACATGAACAAATATACGCTTAAGATGCCCAATTTTTTCTCGGACCTCTTCAGCAAATGTCATCTTTTATATTCTAACTGCACAATAACACAAAAAAGTATGTTCTGAGCATAAACTTTTGCTTATCAGTTGTATGTGGCTTCAAAATCACACATTGGCTGGCCGGTAGGCTGATTGACCGCAGGTTCAAACTCCCGCCAAAAATGGGGCAGGCTTAGAAAAAGGGGCCAACCAATTCAACCGCATCTAAATTGTTGAGTTGCAAGAAGTATTGTCCAGGCTATACATCGAAACAGGGATATTTTCTGAATAGACAAAAGTTACCAACATGGTTATCGGCGACACAAAAGAACCCGATTACAAAAATATCACGTTATCTAATGTCGGACACAAATTTCAGGGCTTAACGGCAACGGCAAAATGTCCGCAAGGCTACGCGTTGAAGATTGGCGAAAAGTGCCTCCTTGATGGTGCAGTTGAACAACTTCAATGTCAAGCCAGTGGCACATGGCAATCAACATCCACCGACTATTCAAGCACAGATTTCACTAATGCTGTCTGCGAATTTTGTTAGCTCAATGGACATTGATTCATTGCGTGGTTTCAGTCTCCTCTAATGTTGATTTCAACATGAAGTACTGATGCAGTTTCGGCGATTACACAAGCGGTCATAATGTTTTCAGATGCTCTTCGTTTATCCATTTCAGACAATTGTGCATTTTTAAATAAAAAAAACAAATCTTATTTTGTGACTTGAAAAAAATAGTCGGCCTGATAGTCAAAGTTAAAAGTAACAGATGTCTTTTTTTGCGAGACCCAACGACATCCACTGAAGTTGGCGAATAGTTCACATTTCAAATTCTAATTTGAAGTGATTAGATGACATGAATTTTTAATCGTAGGCTTATACGCCTAACAACTTACCATTTCCCTCCATGTTTCCATTTCTCTGTTCTTCATTCTAAAACGTGTATAGTAACGTTGAACATTTTGATCAGCCACATGACGTTGTATTACGCTCCATCGCAAATTAGACTTGTAACAGTTGGGCCTAGCAACATAAATCCGATCAGATTGCTCAACCACCAGTGACCCCCATAACGTAGCTACGGGCGACCAGTATGTTGCTGCTTTCTTGGCGAATAACGACTATCCACCTACGATTAGACGGGCTCCAATAACATTTTCCGTGGACAAGTGCGATGGCAAAATGAAAGCCATTACAGGTTGGATCACATGCTGATTTCGCTTTTTAAGTAATTTTCAGAAAAGTTACCACAAATGTTCGAGAATTATATACTGCAGAAAAAAACTTGAACAATTTCAGGCTGCGATACCACAAAAGAATTTTTTTATGACAAGCAAAATCCTCCGGCTTTTGCTAACCAGCCTTATGATTGTATTGGGCCTAACAGATGGAACCATACATTCACCGCTTTATGCTGGCCGTGTTAGTGGTAACAATTTTGAACAGTAAATGAAGCAACCTGTGGAAACATCGTTCAGTACTCACAAGCATTCCTAAATTTTCTTTAAAAAGTTATGTTTCAAATTGTATAAAGAGTCAAAACACGATAATTAGGACTTCGGGTTGCAAGCCCATCTAAAAATGCTGACTGTGATCTAAAAGCAATAGAAATTCTGTAATTTAGTAGACTAGTAATTTAAAATTAGTACTTTGTCTTGAAACTGTGCATTAACTAAAAAAACTTGGCAGTTTGCACCGGCGGCGGCGTGTTTCCTACGATTGACATTGTTAGTTACCCAGACGGCTTACCGAGGACAACTTGGGCTACGTGGGAAACAGCACGCATGTTTCTTGTCATGGATAAACAACGCACTCCAGTGGTGAGTGAGTCTTGTCAATGTCTTTATTCAAATCCATGTAACAAGCGGCTCCCTTGAATTTTAGCGCCTCCACCGATTCAAAGTGCTTAACTACTGCGCGTTTTTCATCTTGTGGGCGTGCGTCATTCGGTAGTGTGCATTGTGTATTTTTAGCGAATTCTTGTCAGTACAGTACGCGCTCTTTTTTATTGCAGGTGCGCAATGAAATATCTCAAACAAATTACTCCAATTAAGAATTTAGTCATCTAAATGAAAAAGAAACGACCAGAATACCATCGTTCGGCATGACATTGTTGTGCGTCGTCGTAGAGCGTCGAGCGCGTGTCGACCAGACAAAACGACATTTGTGAAACTGGAATGCGAATTTTCAGGGAGCTACGCAGAGTTTGGCGTGCGCAAATCCGGACAGCAAGATGATGACCGACGGCACTAATTGCTATACGTATGATGAGATGCTGAACCTGACGTGCGTTGACTACGAGAAGTGGGCCTACTTCAAAGACGGGGTGTCGCATCGAACCGGCCCTCACGTCATCATCACGCAGATGTCGTGCACATTCAGTTAGACACTGCAATTTTTTTTTTGGTTTTGGTCAAACAAATTTTTTTGCTCAGTTTTTCTTCCTTTTCCCAGATCCAAAGACCCCACAGCACAACTATGTAGAACCTGAAAATGTGATTCTGCAGAAAACGCAGTTTCGACAAAATTAAGTTTGCTTCCACGATGACCATCTCTAACTACTGCTTGAGATCTTTGTATAAGAACTAGCAGGTTTTGAGGTTTTTGAAAACAGTAGAAAAAACTATGCAATCGTTCTCAATAATAATTTTGACAGCTTGAAAAGTCTGCCAGGTATGAGAAAACCTTGAGAACATCAAATTTTCTTAATCGAAAATCGAGTGTTTTTGTGAGACTGATTAGAGGTGAACAGGAAAGGAGCCGAGATTCATTGTGTTTAGTAGTAAATTCAATGTTCATAAATTTTATTATCAATCCAGCTTTAAATCTTAGAATCACCGAAGCACATTCAATAACGGTCACATATTTTCGCAGTTTTTTAAGTGACAATTTTATTATATAAGCTCATACAGGTAGGCCCAAAAGTTTATGTACACTTTTTGGCCATCTTTTTAGCGTGTGTAAAATGATAAAATTACAACGGGACAATAATGGTCGGACTGGAAATTACCTGAACTTTCCAAAAAAGCCCTCCGTTTTGTTCTCAGATTAAAATTTCACGAGTTATACACAAACGTAAAAAACACGTTTTTTATACTTTTTACGCTTGTTTTCCTCCTCATTCTTAATTTAAATCATGTGTTATTCATATTTACTGTGATATTCAAGTGTAAGTGCTACAAATAAAGTAGAAAAAATTGCTAACTAGTAATTCACGCTACTTATGATTACCTAGAACAGGGAAGACCGTCAAAACATGAAAATAAGCGTTATGCGCTACCAGCCCTGTTCAAGTGCACGTGCATTGACCACAATCGGCTTGCATCCGGGCTGCATATTCCCAGAAACTACAAAAAAAATTGTCATCAGTAAAACTTTTCTCAAAACTATGGTTTCGCACAAGTGAACGGAAAATTTTGTGACTAAAATTCTTTTTTTTTGGAAAACGAAGCATAAATCAGAGAAAAAATAGGATTGCCTGTTATGAAGAAACTATCACTTTTATTTGCATTAAAAAGTCCCCATTGTTTGTATGGCTTCGGCTTAGTAATTATCACAGACTGTTCCTTCTAAGCGAGATCGCCGAGTATGAGGCTAAGAGTTAGTTTTCAGTTTAGGCTTAGGATTAGGCTTAGGGTTTGAGAAGGCAAGAAAAAAGTCAGCAAAGCAAGCTCAATTTTATGACAATAAAAATTCCAACAAAGAATTTAATTTTTTTCAAAACTTTTTTTGAGAAAATTTTTTTTGTTCATTTGTTCGAAACCATTCATCCATTCAGGGAAAAGTTTTACTGATGACAATTTTTTTTGTAGTTTCTGGGAATATGCATCCGGGCTATTTTCGATGAAAACATTGAAAGTTATGCTATACATTTTATTTATTTATCACTTTCGTACTTCCTTTATCGGTATAATCATTTCATTGAAAATAGCCCTGATGCAAGCCGATTGCAATGCACATGCACTTGAATGAGGCTAGTATCGCATTTGACGCTGATGTTTCATGTTTTGACGTTCTTGCCTAAACTGGGTGATCTGAACTGAAGTAGCGTGAATTACTAGTTAGCAAATTTTTTCTACTTTATTTGTAGCACTTACACTTGAATCTTATATATTAAAACTCAATGTCGCGATGTTTGTCCGCAATCGGTTCGGTATAAATATCAGAAGTGAAACGCAAAAAACTCTTTTATGTCTTTTTCATGCAAAAGCAAAAAAATTATAATCATCATCACCTTCACTCATAAAAGTTGAGCTGATATTGTCATCAACACCCTCAAAGGAGATTCCCTAAATTCACTGAACTGGAAATATGATTGACCTTAACTGAAATCACCATAATTAATGTGCCACGGGTGCACGGAATCATCAACACCTTTCCTTTCGTCATGAGTTTTTCTCTCGCTGAACTGTTAAACGTAATCATTCTTCTTCAAATAACATGTTTTATAAATTCAAAAGCCTAAAATTTTGTGTTCAGGTGGTCGGGTAAAGTTTTTTCATCTAATGTTCACTACAAATTATCGGGTCGTTTCATGAAACAATAACGAGGCGGGGCTTAAATATAATATTTCATGGATCAAAAACAAATTAATAAACTCCACGGGTTGTATTTTCGACTATTTTCCACGGGTTTTTTACTACTGTTACCCTGTAATTATACTGAGTGGGTATAAAGTTAGATTTAAAAAAGTCGGGTAAGTTTAACGGTTGATATTGTGAGTTTTAGATTACCCCATATCGTGTAATCAGTGAAATATATATTAGGAGTTGGCAACGCGACATATGGAAAGAATGTGTTTTACGAATAAAAGAAGCTGTATTAAGTTGAAAACTTTACGGGTTGCTCTAACTTTTTGACGGGTTTTTTACAGTAATTATGTCAATATATTTATACTAAACTCTAGACTAAAGTTTGAACAATCAACGGGTCGGGTTTTAACACAACCGACCAACAAACCTAATGGTATACAAAAATATATTTCATCGGGTTTAGTGCAGGAAACGGTCATTATTTAACTTGACCGTCCGTTGCCCTGCAACGGGTTTACCCTAGTATCACAGTAAATATGAATAACACATAATTTAAATTGTGAATGAGGGGGAAAACAAGCGTAAAAAGTACAAAAAACCTGTTTTTTTACGTTTGTGTGTATAACTCATGAAATTTTCATCTGAGAACAAAACAGAGGGCATTTTTGGAAAGTTCAGGTAAGTTCCAGTCTGAACATCATTGTCCCGTTGTAATTTTATAATTTTACACACGCGAAAAAGACGGCCAAAAAGTGTACATAAACTTTTGGGCCTCCCTGTATGAACAAATTTGAAGGCGAAGGCTAGCCAAAACAACTTGCGGTAAAACTTTATTCGCTCCAGATATTGGTTTCTCGGGGGTTATGGTTGCTCCCATAACTACCTGACTCGGCCTATAGGTTTGTCATTATTCAAGTGGTCGAGCCCAGTTTGTTCCGAGTTTTCGCAAGTTTTACACACCCGAACACTTGATTCAGTTCTGCTCAAGTCGTCACACGTAGGATATTAAGTGTCTATAAAAACGTTAATTGAGACGATCAGGTACGTTTGGCTTGATTTCCGCTACTAAGTTGAATTTCGAAATTCAGTGAACTATTTTGGTTTCTGATGCGACGAAACATGACTGAAGAGACCAAGATGAAGAATGAAAAACTGAAACGGTCCCGGATTTTCTATGAAATTTTATCCTTTTCCATTTAATTTCATTCAGTAACTTGTTAGTCCATCAGAATCCAAAACAGATCTCAGATAATTTAAAATTCAGTTTCGCCGACACGACTCACTTGGTTTATTATTCTCACTTTCAGCTTGCAAATACCCGGAGTTTAATTATGACAGTAATGATATCATGCTAAATGTCAAACCATCTGGCCCAAATATGTGGTGCGGTGGAGTACTGTTCGTTGAAATAGGTTAGTCAAGGACATTTGAAATTGAGTTTAAGCAAAGTGCAGACCCTCATAAAAAAGAGATTTCTGGGCCCAATGATTGTGGTCAGTGTGCTCAATCTGTCAGTTACTCAGTTTGTTAGTAAATCAGTCAATCAGTTAGTCAATTAGGTTATCGGTCAGTCAGTCATTTAGTTACTCAGTCAATCCGTCAGACAGTAATCACATTCAGTTAAAAGTTAGAGCAGCTTAGCGGCTATCAAAAGCGTTTGGGCGCGTGTTCTCAAAAAATGTTATTCCGTTGTTTACAATTAATTTCAGCCTGTCAAGACGCTAGGAAAACTTTGTATAAAGGGGTCGGTGGTCAAAGTATGAACAGCTGGTTTTACGGTATAACATGTATAGGCCCTGACACTTGGAGTGATACACACCTTAATTGGCATTGTCAATAGTGATTGAGAATGATCAGCATCGATCGACCGTAAATCAAACAACAACAACAATAACTTTATTTTATATACAGTTCTGCTCTCCTGCACTTTTGTATCCTATATAATGATATTGAGTTTATTCAATACTTTTATATAATATTGTTGTATTCGGGTTATTAATCTTATTACGATGGGGTATAATTCATGAAATTATATTACTGCCCGTTCATTAGGCGACATATAAAATATCGAATTACGGATATGGATTTCGGATCAACGCAAGACTGTCCTGAAGTTAGGCTTCTATTCCGCAGTCCGCCATATGTTAGAACGATATGCATATGACCGCAATCGGGTTAAATAACAGGCTTGGCGCTGTATTCGGGCTAGGTGAGGCATAAAACTGAAGGTGAAGCGCTTCGCGCCCAAGCCCACGCCCAAAACTCAAGCCTAAGCCTAACCTGAAACCAAAGTTTTATGCCCTACCTGCTAAATTGCTTGAATGGCGAAATCAGCGCTTGTGACTAAGCCTAAGCCCATTAATGAGCCTAAGCCTCAACAAAAGGAAGTAATATATTTTATTTGTGTTTGAAGGTTACTGAATCCGATTGTGGTTGTATGCAAATCGTTCTAGCATGTGTCAGACAGCTTATGGTCCTGTAAAGCAATTTTCTGATGGGATTTTTTTTCGAATTTTCTTACAAGCTGCGTCGAAAGATTCCAACACATCTCTCACTAATCGTGATTGATTATCTGTGCTACTATTAGTAAATTGTCATCCGTCATTGTCATCCGAAAAACCAAATCCGGGCCATGACCAACATATATTTTTTTCATTATTCCCTGTCTGTTTATTTCCCTTGTGACGAAAAAATTACATTAACTCGGTATAAGGACTATACGATAATAATTTTAGAAGAAAATGGCTGAATGACTGACTGACTGACTGACTGACTGACTGACTGACTGACTGACTGACTGACTGACTGACTGACTGACTGACTGACTGACTGACTGACTGACTGACTGACTGACTGACTGACGCATGATTACAAACCCCACAGATTTTTCGAATTTGGATTTTCTCGAGCAACATTACTATTCCATGTAAAGTTTTACTGTTTGCGAGCCCCCGATAACCTAACGTAAGGCTGGCTTGTCCGAGCGGAGCGAGGACAAGCGCGTTAGGCCCCGCAGGGGAGATTTCAATACTTGTTCCTGCACGTGTTGTAGCATAGGCACTATGTTGTAGAGAGCATGCGAGCGTAGCGAGCCAGTTATAGTCGGGTTTATGCAGCTTAGTTGCATCGGCTCAGTAGCACAGCGCAAGAGCGCTTGCCTAGCATGCGAGCGGCCCGGGTGCTTATTTCCAGAAACTACAAAATGCTGGTTCACCCGCGCTATTATATAGCGTGTGTGTGCACACCCTACCGTCAGCCAGTGTGACATAGTGGTTTAGCGCGTCACTTTTTTGAACGATGGGATAAGGGTTCGAATCTCACTGAATTATTTTTCGCTCATTTTGATCATACACTGTTCCTATGAAGTTCTACTGTTCGTTAACCCCCGATAACCTACCGTAAGGCTTGCTTGTCCGATCGATAGCGAGGACAAGCGCGTTAGCTACTAATTTCCGTTAGCCCCCCTCTAGGAGCTATATTCCGACACGTAAAAAAGTAATGAACCTTACTGAAAAAATTATAACTCCTATTGAATTATGTTCTCCATATCCTGAACTTTATGCAGAAAGATTTTTTTTAAATTGAATGGATTTTCCACAAATGGGAAACAAAAGAAAATTTTTGTAGTTTCTGGAAATATGCGGCCCGGGTTCGTTTCCCAGATTTTTGATAAAAACTGTAAACTTTCGAAAAATCTGTGGGGTCTGTAAATTTGCCTGACTGACTGACTGACTGACTGACTGACTGACTGACTGACTGACTGACTGACTGACTGACTGACTGACTGACTGACTGACTGACTGACTGACTGACTGACTGACTGACTGATTGACTGACTGACTGATTTACTAACTGAGTGACTGACTGACTGACTGACTGACGCATGATTACAAACCCCACAGATTTTTCGAATTTGGATTTTCTCGAGCAGCATTACTATTCCATGTAAAGTTTTACTGTCTGCGAACCCCCGATAACCTAACGTAAGGCTGGCTTGTCCGAGCGGAGCGAGGACAAGCGCGTTAGGCCCCGCAGGGGGGATTTCAATATTTGTTCCTGCACGTGTTGTAGCATAGGCACTATGTTATAGAGAGCATGCGAGCGTAGCGAGCCAGTTATAGTCAGGTCTGTGCAGCTTAGTTGCATCGGCTCAGTAGCACAGCGCAAGAGCGCTTGCCTAGCATGCGAGCGGCCCGGGTTCGTTTCCCAGATTTTTGATAAAAACTGTAAACTTTCGAAAAATCTGTGGGGTCTGTAAAATTGCCTGACTGACTGACTGACTGACTGACTGACTGACTGACTGACTGACTGACTGACTGACTGACTGACTGACTGACTGACTGACTGACTGACTGACTGACTGACTGACTGACTGACTGACTGACTGACTGACTGACTGACTGACTGACTGACTGACTGACTGACTGACTGTCTGACTGACTGACTGACTGACTGACTGACTGACTGACTGACTGACTGACTGACTGACTGACTGACTGACTGAGTGACTGACTGACTGACTGAGTGACCTGACTGACTGAGTGACTGACTGAGTGACTGACTGACTGACTGAGTGACCTGACTGACTGAGTGACTGACTGAGTGACTGACTGACTGACTGACTGACTGACTGACTGACTGACTGACTGACTGACTAACTGACTGACTGACTGACTGACTGACTGACTGACTGACTGATATAACGAGATATATTGAAAGACATGGAATTTTCTTGTTCTTTTCCTTTTCATCCGCTAATGGTGACAACTAATGTTTCATGAGTGACATGTTACTGCTGCTCGCGCCTACACAGACGGCGCGGATACGCTATATGTTGATTCTGCCTGCAAAAGTATTGCCTAAAACGTCTGATAATGAAACATCACTAGCTCCACATGTTCTTTCTTGTTTGCAGCGGCTGGTGGGAGGAAGTTGGGTGGGAGTGCGCCAACCGGAAGGCATTGACCAATCTCTGGAGCCGAAGGGAGGGTTCGTGTGGTACGACAGTAATGGGCCTACCACAGTCGAACTACCGGGAGACTCGCTGTTGTGGGATCGTTTTCCTTCACGTTTACTCACTCAACTCACTCACTCACTCACTCACTCACTCACTCACTCACTCACTCACTCACTCACTCACTCACTCACTCACTCACTCACTCACTCACTCACTCACTCACTCACTCACTCACTCACTCACTCACTCACTCACTCACTCACTCACTCACTCACTCACTCACTCACTCACTCACTCACTCACTCACTCACTCACTAACTCACTCCCTCACTCACTCACTAGCTTTTTTTTCAGTGCAGCCTGACGACAAATCTGGTCTTGAGCAATGCGGCCTTGTTTGTTATGGCGACGGTATAAATGATGTGGATTGCACCAGAGAGTTTGACTATATTTGTGAGTTGTAATTATTAATTAATGATAATTATTATTATTATTATTAATTAATTTTAAATGATGAGCTATAAAAACATCATTATATAGCCCATTCAGGGTTTCTTGTTAGTCAAAAATCTTTTCATATTTGTTTTTGGCGCACTTTCAAATTTTCGAGAAACAGTTTTTTCCCATATTATTTGGACAACATAGAATACGCAAACTGCACCTAATCTATTGCATACTTTCAATATTTTAATTAACAATTACTAAATAAATAAATAAATGCTTATTGGATTTACTTTCATAAAAATACAACTCCTCTAACTCTCCATTCTCGAAAAGTTTTGAATCGTGCACAAGAAATAGTTAATTAATTAATTACAGAGACTGTTGTAACCATTAACTGCCAGGACTGTTGATACACTGGATATTGCCTATATCCTTCTGGTTAAGTCGGCCTATTATACAACCAAATTTTCATACAATATAATACGCTAACTTAACGTATCATATCATGGCGTTTCCTTGTGTGTCATTGTCTTTGTCTTTGTCCCCTGTTTGTGTAGTATCAACAGTACCTGAAACAACACGATACAGCCTCGACTCTAATAAAAACGTTTCGATCAGCACGAATGACAATTTGAAAAATCAAACCAATCCTTGTACATCTAAAACCTGCAAAACATGTAATCATATTAACAAAAACTCTACGATCACGTCAAACACGCACTCGAAATAAATACACCACACATGGTCAAGGTATAAAAACTTGCCACACCACGAACCTAGTTTACTGCATCGACTGTTCATAATGCGGAAAACAATATGTGGGAGAAACTAAACAAACCCTCAGAGCACGTTTGGGACAGCATAAACACGATGTAATCCTCAATAACAAAAATACCTTACTATATATAGTTAAACATTACAACTCTGGCAACCATTCGTATGAGCACATGAAAATTAGAATCATCCATAATGGTTTTGATAATAATCAACAAATGAGAGAAGCTGAGTTCAAATGGATACAAAGTGTCAACACAGCTCACCCATTTGGCCTTAATGACAACATAATGAAAATCGGTAACATCACAAACATTGACATAAACAACATCAATACAAAAAACAATCCGTTCTTCCAAGTTAAAACCAGATGACTGACTGACTGACTGACTGACTGACTGACTGACTGACTGACTGACTGACTGACTGTGTAACAGACTGAGTGAGTGACAAACTGACTGACGAGCTCACTGAGTCATTGACTGAATGACTGACTGTGTAACTGGCTGAGTGGCAGACAGAATGCGTCACTGAATGCATAGGCGGCTGACGGACTGATTCACTCAATCATTCACTGATTGACTGACAGACGTAAATACTAATTGAATGACATGATTGACTGATCTACTGAGGAAATTAGTGCCTGATTGACTGACAAGAATACTTACTGACTGACTGACTGACTGATTGACTGACTGACTGGCTGACTGACAGACGGGCAAGCTAACTTAGTTATTTACTGAATGACTGACTGTGTATCTGACTGAGTGCCTGACAGAATGCGTCACTGAATGCATAGGCGGCTGACGGACTGATTCACTCAATCATTCATTGATTGACTGACAGACGTACATACTTATTGAATGACATGATTGACTGATCCACTGAGGAAATTAGTGCCTGACTGACTGACTGACTGACTGATTGACTGACAAGAAGACTTACTGACTGACTGACTGACTGATTGACTGACTGACTGGCTGACTGACAGACGGGCAAGCTAACTTAGTTATTTACTGAATGACTGACTGTGTATCTGACTGAGTGCCTGACAGACTGCGTCAATGAATGCAGAGGCGGCTGACTGACTTTTTCACTCAATAATTCACTGACTGACTGACAGACGTACAGCCTGATTGAATAACATGATTGGCTGACAAACTGATGAACTTATGTAGTGCCTGACTGACCAAAGACTGACTGACTGACTGAACAAAGACTGACTGACTGACTGACTGAAAGACTGACTGAATGACTGACTAACTGACTGACTGACTGACTGACGAACTGACTGATTGACTGACTGACCAAATGACTGACTGACCAAATAACTGACTGACTGACTGACTAACTGACTGACTGACTGACTGACTGACTGACTGACTGACTGACTGACTGACTGACTGACTGACTGACTGACTGACTGACTGACTGACTGACTGACTGACTGACTGACTTACCGACTGACGGCTGACTGACTGACTGACTGACTGACTGACTGACTGACTGACTGACTGACTGACTTGACAGACAGACAGACAAACTTACGATGTAAATATCAAGATGATTTATTTTCTTCGTGTGTTGTCAATACGTCGCTATGTAGCTATGGTCGGTTTTCGTAGATCAGCTTTTGAAAGATGTCACCTTTGAAAGTTAACACCTTTTGAAAGTTTTCAACTTTTTTGTAGGTCACGACCTTAACCGAGACAAACCAAAGTCATAACGAAACAATCATTTTTCAAGTCACCCGTTTTGTTCTGTTTACTTCCCTCAGGTTCTTTGATTTGGCAACTTTATAGCAGTCGATTGGCAAAACCAAATTTGAGTTGTTTCGTGGACACGACATTTGCAGAATGCTTAATAAAGGTGAGTTAATGAAGGATTGTTTGTATGTGACTAAGAAGTTGAGTGTGATAGTTACATGTAGTGAGTAAAGCGTGTGGAAGAGTGAGGTAGTGAGTTACTGTGTAACATAACTGAGTGAGTCGTTTTGGTGTCACATTGAATACCATATTAGTTATAAGTTATTAAATTACGAAATTTGACAAATAAATTAACCAATACCCAGATGTTTGTGAAAAGAATGTTCTCAACTGAATTTATGACCAAACTAACAAGTATGCTTCAGTAAGTGAGCGAAGCTGGGTCACTCGATGCACTAGCGGACGGAAGGGGTGGGAAACTGGAATTCCCCCTCTTTGTCCTTTATAAAAAATTGAATCTGTTCCCTAAACTTATGTAAAACGACTTGGAAACCGCCAATCCCCCCCCCCCCCCCCCCCATCCCCCCACTTTGACGAACTTCCCACCCTTCGGGGAGGATTGGCTCGTCCGCCAGTCACTCGATGATCCATATGTCCATTTATTCATATATTCTGTTAAATTAGTACAATTTCATAGTAGATTATACGGAACAGTTTAGTCTAAAAGTTGGTGACAAACCTGGGTGATTATCCCTGTTAGTCCAACAAATAAATGAATATGTACAGGGTGTCCGTCTTACAAGCCCGATTTTGTTTTTTGTCTAACTTTTGCAGTGTTCAACGGATTTCAAAATTTTTTGCGTCATTCGAAAGACAGTTTTTGAAAATTTGGTTTTCTGCAAACGAAATTGAATTCGGACATTTCTTCTTTTATTTATGCCAATTATACGAAGGTACGAACTAATTTTGTGTCGGTTCCAGCCATATTTATAATCCCGTCGCTCTTTATCCTCTTCCTGGCCGCGATGGCCCGACAAATCAGTTGGTTGAAAAATTATTCAAGTATTAGTCAGTCGTTCAGTCAGTAATTTAGTCAGGTAATTTATTCAGCAATTAAGTCAGTTTTTGAGTCATTCACTCAGTCATTTAGTCAGTCGTTCAGTCAGTAGTTTAGTCAGGTACTTATTCGGTATATTATTCAGACATTTAGTCAGTCATTTAGTCAGTAGTTTAGTCAGGTACTTATTCGGTATATTAGTCAGACATTTAGTCAGTCATTTAGTCCGTCATTTAGTCGGCATTTAGTCAGTTATTTAGTAACTCTCTAGTCAGTCGTTCAGTCAGTCATTTAGTCAGGTGTTTGTTCAGTCATTTATTCAGTCATTTAGTCAGTCATTTAGTCAATATTTAGTCAGTTATTGAGTCAGCCATTTGGTCATTGAGTCAGTCTTATTCAGATATTTATTAAGTCATTTGTCAGCCATTTAGTCAGTATTCAGTCAAATATTTAGTCAGTCATTTAGTCAGTCGTTCAGTCAGTAATTTATTCAGTTTGTTCAGTCATTTATTCAGTCATTTAATCAGTCATTTAGTCAGCATTTAGTCAGTGGTTCAGTCAGTCATCTAGTCAGTCGTTCATTTAGTCATTCAGTCAGGTACTTGTTCAGTCATTAAGTCAATCATTTCGTCAGTCATTTAGTCAATCATTTCGTCAGTCATTTAGTCGGAAACACTTCAGCCACGGAACGAGTGTGTGCGAATCTGGCTGCCCGCCAGGGTTTCAACCACAGCATGTTGATGCACAATGGTGATTATGTTACGTGTTGGATGTACAGCAAAGGCACGGCTCAAAAGGATTGGCCTCAAGCCCAGGTACATATCATAGTTACTCATTCACTCCGTCACTCACTCACTAACTCACTCACTCACTCACTCACTCACTCACTCACTCACTCACTCACTCACTCACTCACTCACTCACTCACTCACTCACTCACTCACTCACTCACTCACTCACTCACTCACTCACTCACTCACTCACTCACTCACAGTGGGTCGCACTGGTCATCTGGCTTGGACGAACACCCCAGCTCGCCTCGTGATGGCGCAAAACTGGATTCGAACTCTGAACAATGGCTGTTATGTGAGTTTGATTCACTAGCGAACGATAAGGGGAGAGAAAAGTGGAACTCCCTTCTCTTTGGCGTTTTAAAACGCATGGTCTGAGAGAATCTACGGGTTGTATGGAGTTCGTGGCCCAAAAAACGATCTCCTGGTTTATTGCGGTTTTTGATACCCCTAATAGTAGTCATTCTGGAACCAAAATTTTTTGAGCCTAGGAGCATGCTTTTAATAAAAAAATTTAGATCGAAACTTAAAAAATCAACTTTTTGAAGAAAATTTTTTTTCAGATTTTTTTTTGTGGTTTTCTGCGCATAAAATTTTATAGACTCCATGGAATGAGCTGAAATTTTATATACGTGTTCTACGTTTCACGGCGGTCATTTTGAGCTATAAGTGACTGATTTGAAAAAATTTCACTACCGTACCATACCCAAACATAACGGCAAGTTTGGTCAAGTAGGTGTCAACTTTGACCCAAAATTCCTAACATGGCCACCATAGAAGAAAGATGCCGTATGCGGCAATGGATGGGCTGTTGGTCGGTCATCATCACCCCGGGAATCCACCCCCCGCGCATCGCCCTGTAGATCAGTGAAAAATTCGATTTTCTAAAAAAAAGTGCTAAATTTGCTTAAAAATTACCTTTTTGTTGTGAAAACCATGACATAATTTTTTCTCCAGATTTCTATTTGAACATGTTATTATACATATCGTTAATCAAATCTATTAGCTACATTTTGAGCCCTACAGGTTGACATTTCGACCATTTTTCAACATCTTAACGAGGAAATATGCACTGTGAAATCTATTTTGCCTGGAAAGCACGCGTCATCATGCGACACGGACACTTTCAACGGTGGCCGTCAGTGATAGAGTCATATAATCACTAAATCAATGGCATATTATGAAAGTAGACTCAATTCCACGTGTTTTGAGCTTTTTTTAACCGCATTTGATAGAATATTCAATATAGAAATCAACCCCGAAAATTTTTTAACGTTAACTTTTTATCTAAAAATCGTCAAGTTGGAGACAAAAATGTCAAAATAAAGAAAAAAATTTAAGATTTATTCACACAAACCGAGTGATGCCCCTACAGTAGACCTTCAACAATGTAACGCGATATTCCTTCCCCACATGTAAAAACTTTTTTTACTTTCTGACGAGACCAATTTTGGTCAAAAGTTCTAAATTTACTAAATTTTTCAATTTTCCGGGCCTTGTTGATTGTTGATCAGTATGTCATGCATGATAATACGTTTCCCTGATAAACAAAGTATTGCTGTCATACGTTTATATGCTTTAGTAAACCTTCAAAATAACATAAATAGGGCGGGCTAGAAGGCTGAGAATGACCAAAAATCGATGAAACCCCAATAATTTTATGCTTGCTAAAAATAACGAAATTTTTGCGTTGTAAGCCAGCAAAGAGGAGTGAAAAAGGATGTGTCGTGCAAAATGAAGTTTTTAATTCTAATTTATCGAAAATGAAACTTCCTGCAACGTTAATACTGGTGTTAACTGTTTTGAACAAGAAGTTTTCATCGATTTTCGACTGAAACTCAATAATGTCGGTTGTTGGTAAATAAGCGGTGGAAAAATACCTTCATTCCTATTCAATCGTTCAAATAGGTTCAAAATGTGTTTGCTGAGTAGTTTTTTACAGATGTTTGATATTGTTTCCTAACCATACTGTATCAAAGTCTAAAGGACCTGATGATTGCCAGTCAACTCTGGGACCGGGAAAGTATGCATAAAACTATGCGCCGCTTTATTGTTTCAATTTGAACTGATGTCAATCGAGGAACCAACAACTCAACTATTGGAATATACACAGCTTAGAACACTGTGTGTATATCCAATACAATAATACACGGCGTAGAAACCCGTGTGTTATCAGATACATTACTATTATATACCATTATATTACAGTTACACAACTGTAATATAGTCAATTGAACGAACGATTAATGTCGGCGTTCCATAGCTCAGAGGTAGAGCATTGGCCTTGACAGCCATACGTCCCAGGTTCGAATCCTGGTGGAACAAAGCCACATTTTTCGTTCTGACATGGCATCCGCTGTCAAAATAGAACCCGACCCCACATTAGGAAATTTTCAAAGTTGGGGAGGTGTTGGTGATTGTCATAGCCAACACTTCAAAAAGTGGGGAGTGTTGGAATATACACAGCCTAGAAAACTGTGTGTATATCCAATACATGGTACACGGCGTAGAAACCCGTGTGTTATCAGATACATTCAGCTTGGGTAACTGAATTCGTGTACAGTGTGTGGTGAGCGCGTGCGCCACAACTGTAATATAGTCAATTGAACGAACGATTAATGTCGGCGTTCCATAGCTCAGAGGTAGAGCATTGGCCTTGACAGCCATACGTCCCAGGTTCGAATCCTGGTGGAACAAAGCCACATTTTTCGTTCTGACATGGCATCCGCTGTCAAAATAGAACCCGACCCCACAATAGGAAATTTTCAAGTTGGGGAGGTGTTGGTGATTGTCCTAGCCAACACTTCAAAAAGTGGGGAGTGTTGGAATATACACAGCCTAGAAAACTGTGTGTATATCCAATACATAGTACACGGCGTAGAAACCCGTGTGTTATCAGATATATTCAGCTTGGGTAACTGAATTCGTGTACAGTGTGTGGTGAGCGCGTGCGCCACAACTGTAATATAGTCAATTGAACGAACGATTAATGTCGGCGTTCCATAGCTCAGAGGTAGAGCATTGGCCTTGACAGCCATACGTCCCAGGTTCGAATCCTGGTGGAACAAAGCCACATTTTTCGTTCTGACATGGCATCCGCTGTCAAAATAGAACCCGACCCCACATTAGGAAATTTTCAAAGTTGGGGAGGTGTTGGTGATTGTCCTAGCCAACACTTCAAAAAGTGGGGAGTGTTGGAATATACACAGCCTAGAAAACTGTGTGTATATCCAATACATGGTACACGGCGTAGAAACCCGTGTGTTATCAGATACATTCAGCTTGGGTAACTGAATTCGTGTACAGTGTGTGGTGAGCGCGTGCGCCACAACTGTAATATAGTCAATTGAATGAACGATTAATGTCGGCGTTCCATAGCTCAGAGGTAGAGCATTGGCCTTGATAGCCATACGTCCCAGGTTCGAATCCTGGTGGAACAAAGCCACATTTTTCGTTCTGACATCAACCACTTATAAATTTTTTACATTCGTTTACCAAGTCTCAAAACGTGAAAAAATATTTTTCGTATTATACCAAATTGGATTTTGACATTTCTATTCAAGATGAACCCACTCACGGTGGCGATTTCTTCTCTCTAAAATTACTACTTCCATAATCAAGATGTCGAAGCAGTAGAAAGCAGTTCATAATAGCAAAACTCAACCTTGTTTTCCCACTACGGAAATGAGTGAGCCAATGAGTGATCGAGTGAATCCCTGAGTGAATACGGTAGTTTGTGGTAAAGCTGAGTGTTACCAAATACTATAGAGTGTTACCCACTACTATAGAATACTAACTATTGAAAATAAATATAATTCAGTCATTGTTTAAGTATAAAGTAAAATATTCACCATATCATACACACGCTTCCACCTCCCAAAAAGGCCTTTTTTGGGATATCTTTGTCAGTCAGATTGATACACGAGTGAAACCAGCATGATTCATAGAGAAATTTATACAATAGGAAATCAGATTTTCAGGCGGTTCTATCCACCATTTGAGAAAAGAACTCCACTTTTTACAACCGTATTTCCTCTCGTTTTCGTTCGTTTCCGGAACGTCTGTCTCCCTCCACCATGTACATTGTGTTCCATACGTACAGTACATAAGTACAGTAAGTATGCAAAGGTGGAAACGTTTTTTACAACAGATCTGAACGATTTATGAATGAGACGTTCATGACTCCTTCGAGTTTCATTTTAGAGTTACAAGAACTTCAGACAACAATCATTTGTGCAGGTTGACACCGTCGTGTAGGTGAGGTTGCATTACATACGCACGCGTCATAAACTATTAACACGAATCAGCGGAACCATTAGAGACATACACACGACACTCGTGAAAAGAATTTTACGGAGTCACCGAGTTTGTGAACAAACGAGGGAGTTGATTACTATGTAGGTGACTTAAAACGGTAGCTAAGTGAAATGATTTGAAACTAATACAATGCATCTGCCAACTGTATTCAGTTATTCGATAAAGCACTGGAATCGTACCGCGGAAACAACCATCAAATTCTCTAAGTATTATACGTACGTAGTACATGTACGTACATATGTAGGTACAGTATGATTATGAAACAAAATCAAATATCTGGAAAAAAACTAACCAGCAAACACATTTCGAATCTATTTGAATAATTGTTTAGGAGAGAAGGTATTTTTCACCGTTTATTTACCAACAACCGACATTCTTGAGTTTCAGTCGAAAATCGATGAAAACTTTCTGTTCAAAACAGTTAACGCCAGTATTAACGTTGCAGGAAGTTTCATTTTCGATAAATTAGAATCAAAAACTTCATTTTGCACGACACTTCCTTTTCCCCCCCTCTTTTCTGGCTTACAACGCAAAAGTTTATTTATTTCTAGCAAACATAAAATTATTGGGTTTTCATCGATTTTTGGTCATTCTCAGCCTTCTAGCCCTATTTATGTTATTTTGAAGGTTTACTAAAGCATCTAAACGTATGACAGCAATACTTTGTTTATCAGGGAAACGTATTATCATGCATGACATACTGATCAACAATCAACCATGCCCGGAAAATTGAAAAAATTAGTAAATTTAGAACTTTTGACAAAAATTGGTCCCGTCAGAAAGTAAAAAAAGTTTTTACATGTGGGGTAGGAATATCACGTTACACTGTTGAAGGTCTACTGTAGGGGCATCAGTCGGTTTGCGTGAATAAATCTTAAAATTTTTTCTTTATTTTGACATTTATGTCTCCAACTTGACGATTTTTAGAAAAAAAGTTAACGTAAAAAAATTTTCGGGGTGGATATCTATATTGAATATTCTATCAAATGCGGTTAAAAAAAGCTCAAAACACGTGGAATTGAGTCTACTTTCATAATATGCCATTGATTTAGTGATTATATGACTCCATCACTGACGGCCACCGTTGAAAGTGTCCGTGTCGCATGATGACGCGTGCTTTCCAGGCAAAATAGATTTCACAGTGCATATTTCCTCGTTAAGATGTTGAAAAATGGTCGAAATGTCAACCTGTAGGGCTCAAAATGTAGCTAATAGATTTGATTAACGATATGTATAATAACATGTTCAAATAGAAATCTGGAGAAAAAAATATGTCATGGTTTTCACAACAAAAAGGTAAATTTTTACGCGAATTTAGCACTTTTTTTTAGAAAATCGAATTTTTCACTGATCTACAGGGCGATGCGCGGGGGGTGGATTCCCGGGGTGATGATGACCGACCAACAGCCCATCCATTGCCGCATACGGCATCTTTCTTCTATGGTGGCCATGTTAGGAATTTTGGGTCAAAGTTGACACCTACTTGACCAAACTTGCCGTTATGTTTGGGTATGGTACGGTAGTGAAATTTTTTTCAAATCAGGTCACTTATAGCTCAAAATGACCGCCGTGAAACGTAGAACACGTATATAAAAATTCAGCTCATTCCATGAGGTCTATAAAATTTTATGCGCAGAAAAGCACAAAAAAAATCGGAAAAAAATTTTCTTCAAAAAGTTGATTTTTCGAGTTTTGATCTCAAAATTTTTATTAAAAGCATGCTCCTAGGCTCAAAAAATTTTGGTTCCAGAATGACTACTATTAGGGGTATCAAAAACCGCAATAAACCAGGAGATCGTTATTTGGGCCACGAACCGTAGATTCTCTCAGACCACGCGTTTTAAATAATTAGAGTTTGCTCCTCAAGGTACAGGTAAAATGACCTAATTTCTGTCAAGTCCCCCCTCTTTGATAACATTCCCCTCCTTTTGTAGGTTTAGCTCGTCCACTAATGGTTTGATTTGACAACAAGTAACAAATTAATTTGCAGGCAAATATTTACCTATTCGAATGCGCTTTACCGCTGTCACACAACTTTTCTACAACTTTCCCAGTAATTTCTTTAACCTTTTTCGGCCCATAAGTAGTAAAGCCCGTATGTTGATTCTGCATGCAAATGTATTGCCCAAAACTTCGGATAATGAAACAACTCAACTACCATAGTTTATCACAGTATACCATGGGGTGATGGTGCCGATTGTCAGATATTACATTATCAGACTTTTTGAACAATATTTTTGCTTGCAGAAACAACACACGCGCTTTAACCATGTTTCCAAGTAGTAAGCAACTGTTGCGGTTTTCTCTCGCACATGTTCTTTCATGTTTGCAGTTACTTTTGGGAGGCACTTGGGTGGGAGTGCGCCAACCGGAAGGCATTGACCAATCTCTGGAGCCGAAGGGTGGGTTCGTATGGTACGACAGTTATGGGCCTACCACAGTCGGAACACCAGCAGACTCGCTGTTGTGGGATCGTTTACCTACAGGTTTTCATACTCACTCACTCACTCACTCACTCACTCACTCACTCACTCACTCACTCACTCACTCACTCACTCGCTCACTCACTCACTCACTCACTCACTCACTCACTCACTCACTCACTTACTCACTCAGTCACCCACTCACTCACTCACTCACTCACTCATTCACTCACTCACGAACTCCCTCACTCACTCACTCACTCACTCACTCACACACTCACTCACTCACTCACTCACTCACTCACTCACTCACTCACTCACTCACTCACTCACTCACTCACTCACTCACTCATTCACTCACTCACTCACTCACTCCCTCACTCACTCACACACTCACTCACTCACTCACTCTCCCTCACTCACTCGCACTCACTCACTCACTCACTCACTCACTCACTCACTCACTCACTCACTCACTCACTCACTCACTCACTCACTCACTCACTCACTCACTCACTCACTCACTCACTCACTCACTAGTTTTGTTTCAGTGCAGCCTGACAACAAATTTGGTCTCGAGCACTGTGGCATTGTTTGTTATGGCAACGCTATAAACGATGAGCAATGCGTGACCGCAGTGTATGACTATATTTGTGAGTTCAAATTGGTTTTAAATGATGAGCTATAAAATTTATTATAAAACATATAATATTCTTTATAAAACATCATTTCATAGCACATTCAGGGTTTCTTGTTAGCCAGAAAAAATCGTTTAAAATTCGTTTTTGGCGCGCTACAAAATTCTCGAGAAACCGGTTTTTTCAGAACATTTGGACAAAATTATACGCAAACTGCACCTAATCTATTGCATACTTTCATAACCTGCTCACAAAAATATTCTTTCATAACAAGACACCCTGAACAAGCTAAAGTGGTAACAAATGATCCAAGAAATGCATTTTTATTCTTCAATTCAATGCATTTTTATTCTTCAATTCAATGCATTTTTATTCTTCAATTCTATGCATTTTTATTCCTCAATTCAATGCATTTTTATTCCTCAATTCAATGCATTTTTATTCTTCAATTCAATGCGTTTTTTCTTCTAAACGCCTGATAAACTTGGTCGCTGATCTTATTCACTAGCGGACGAGGAGGGGTGCGAAAAGTGGAATTCCCCCGTTTTTTACGTATTCAAAAGGTGGATTTTTTCCCAAAGGTATAAGTAAAATGTCATGAAAACTGCCAATTCCCCCCTCTTTGATCAAATTCCCCTCCTTTGGAGGATCAGCTAGTCCGCCAGTGATCTAAGGAAACCGAAAAGGCATTGGAATATATGTATATATATGGATTTATATAATATAATATATATAATAATTATATACTCCATAATATATTGGAATATATCGTCGCGCATTTCCTCATTCAGTCTCCTAATCATCATTTGAACTGTGATTGAATTTTATATAAGTTTTTAATGATTCATTGATTATTATTATTATTGTCTCTTATTTTTGTTTTGTTTATAATAACCCTACAAAAGTTGGTTTCATTCAATTTTGAAGAAAAAATCGTTTCTTCTGTCACGTAATGAAGCACACGCATGAACCTGAACCATCTTATCGTTTTTACTTTTCTTTTTTCTTTTCTATTTAAATTATATTCCATTAATATAGAATAAGATCATTAAAACCGTACAATATTTATATTCTTATCAATCCATTCACCTCAGTTTCCCCATCTCTTAATGCCAGGATTCTTGATAGTTTTTTTTTATATTTTCTTCGTATTAATCGTCTATTATATGTACGTACAAAATTACATAAAAGATTCTTCTTCGTTTTTTTTCATGATTATTTCACGTCGTTACATAAAGATTAATATTTTGGTGATCTAAATCACAATATTCACTCTTCTTAACCCGTGGTTAATAAAACACAATAGTTTTATATCTCTCAAATGAAATTGCAAAATTTAAATTACAATTTTCGATAATTTTGATGGTAATTTCAATACATCAGAAAATCATGCATGAGCCCGGGGTTGATTAATAAAAGCAATTTTTAGTCAATATTCCACAAAATCAGTTTCTTTTTGCTCATTAGAGAGAAATTTTGAGCGACATGGCAGAAGTATGAAATGCAGACAGACAGACGGACAGAATGACAGACAAACAGACAGACAGACAGACAGACAGACAGACAGACAGACAGACAGAGTTACGCTACATACATAGGTTAGGTATGTATGTACTTTTAAGTGGTACAACATGAAACCATGCGCACAAGCCCCAAGTTGAAAAAAACATTTTGTTATCAATCCGCCGTAAAGTTAATATAGTGGCGGTTGAATATCCTCGGAGTGAATAATATAGAATTCCACCCGAGCACCGCTGCCTGACAACTACATACACGTTCATATGCTGTCCAGCTAGCATTCAAATTGAACAGCTGGCCAATCAGCATAGAGAGCGAGCCAATCAGCATTGAGAACGCTGTGCGCTGTTCGCTATCCTGGTTGGCCGGCTGTTTATTTTTATGCTAGCTGCACGGTGCTTGGGTAAACTTCTATATTTCTACTCCGAGGATATTCAACCGCCAGTCTAGTATCATACGCTTTGGGCAATATTTTTGCTTGCGGAAACCACATACGGGTTTCAGAGAGAGAGGCTTAAAATATCATTTTGCGTGAGAAATGTTTTGCCTCCACCCAATCCGAATAACGTATCAATTTGCCTGTTAAGGTTCATTAATATCCTGAAGGAGAATCCTGTAATCTTAGGCAATTCAAGATGATCGAGAAGTAGATTACCGTAGGCCATTACAGACTTACCGTAACAAGTTGTTTGGTGTTGCGTTGCCATCCAGTTTTATATAGCGTGAATGAAAATTGGAGAACGAGGTTTCAAGATTTTTGAAAGTTATGAATTTCTCAGGTCTGAACTGATTAACTCAATCACTCACTCACTCACTCACTCACTCTCTCACTCGCTCACTCACTCGCTCACGGAAATTAGACATGCAACATTAATTAAGTCGGATCCTTTAGCTCGATATTTTATTGCCGTTTGTGTCATCATCACAAGAATAGAAACAGTCAAAAAAGCAGACATTTGAAAATTACAGATAAACAGTAATATTAGTTTATCATATAACCATCATTAATCATCAGACACGAGAACATCATGAACCTTTCTGCTGCTGAGAATGAATCAAGGAACAATTTCGCATCAAACGTGGGTGTTGTCGACAAAAATTAAAGTTTCCTAATTGACTAAAGATTAGAAAGGTACAGAAAAGCAGACATTTTCAAACGTTAATCAGCAATAAAAAACTTTTATTCAGAAGAATGGTTTAATTTTTACTGGCAAATTATGAACAGTTCGGTCTGAACGCTTTGGTAGGTTGTCGCCTGTCTAGTCTAGTGCGTAGGGTGCCAGCCTTGGAAACTGGTAGTCCTAAGTTCGAAACCTGATTTGAGACACAAATCCTGATGCATTGCTCTGGGGTTTCGGTCATTGCCCGTCAGTTTATTTAAACTCTACGGCCACTGCGAACTACGAAGACACCATTCTGATATTGTATTATTGTGACCTGTTTGTCTTCAGTAACGAAGAAGTCCCATGAAAAAATGGGACTTTGCCGAATTTCGCCAAACGAAACCGAAAACGGCCAAATGAAACCGAAAGTTGCCAAACGGAACCGAAAATTGTCAAACGAAACCGAAACTATGTACAGTGCTGTATAGTCAACCACACGCGCATTTCGTTCGTGGAGCTTGAATTCGCGGAAAATATAAGAATTAACTATATATTTTTCTTCAGAAGTCAATCTTCGGTCAGTATACAAGTCAGTCCATCAGTTTAACGGTCAGTCGGTTAGTCGGTCAGGAAGTCAGTCATTTATTCATTCAATCAATCAGTCAGTGCGTTAAAAAAAATCAGTCACTTGGTCTATCAGTTGTTCCCTTATGCTTACTTCTGAATGGAAAACTCCAGTTGATGTTTTAACTGGAGAAACTTTTTTAAACACTTTCCAGCTAAACTTGAGCGAATAGCATTAATAATTGATTAAAAGATTGTAACTGATAAAGCTTGGTTTCTTGTAAAAAAATTGATTTTGTAGTCCTGTTACGCCCGTATGCAATGAATTAGGCGCAGTTTTCGCATGTTGTCCCAATGTCATGTGAAAAATATTTTTTTCTAAAAAAATTCGAAAGCGCGCCAAAAAGAGATTATAATTCAAACTGAGCGCCAAAAATGTTTTGGCTAACAAGAAACCCTGGATAGACAGTATGGGCCCGCTATCACATAGTGAACCCAATGTTCATGTGATAAAAAACTGTTTTTTTTTCTGGAAAATTGGAACGCGCGCTAAAATTAGTTTTTAAACTTTGAAATGTAAGACTCTTCGGGCAATAAGAACCCCATATTGATTTCAAACCTCTGAAAATGTCATATGCCGGAAATTGTCATCTGCCATGCTGGATAAAGTTCGTATGTTGTTTCTGTCAGAAATTTTTTTTGTCCAAATGTCTGATAATGAAACATCACTAGCGTCAACTCAACTCGGTTGACATCATAGTCCATAGTTTACTACAGTATAGCATGGGGTGATGATGATTGCTGTGCGTGTTAACACTGATTGTCTGATGTTTCATTGTGTGACAATTCGGGCGCGAAACGTGAACCAACTAACTTTCTAACTTGTGGGAAAATTTAACTAAAATATTTAGCTTAAATATTCGGGCTCCCTGGTTGATGCGGAACCGTAGAGCCGTGTGAAACCTGAGATTGAAATTTCATTGGCCTTCTTTCTGGGATTCTTACAGTATTACATGGGATAATACATTATTCCTCAAAGTTTAACATGGACTGTTCATTGGTACCGTACTCCACAAGTTAACCATGGTGACAATTAAGATTTAATGAAAATTTCCGTTATTAAAATTATACAAAAGTTGGTAATGGTAATTGCCTAGTCAAACAATTTTTCACAAATAACAAGGAGAATCAATATAGATAAGGCTATAGTAAAATATTATCGCATACATACAGTCATACCTGGGCTCTCTGGAGGGATTTGAACCCTCAATCTTCTGACTGTGAGTCAGACGCGTTGCATTACGCCACAGAGACTGAATCCCAGAATAAGACTGCATATATTCGCAAAGCTGTGATTTGTTGGTCAGAGAAACTCCTTGTTATTCTTAGTAAGTCTAATGATGAATAGGAATTGCGAGATTGTTTCAGTAGTTCACATTGATTGGACTGGACTATTGTTACAGTAATCCACATTGGTGGAGCTATTTTTACAGTAAGCTACATCGATGGAACTACTGTTACAGTGATCCACATTGGTGGGATTTTAGTTACAGTTATCCAGATTGGTGGATTTATTGTTACAGTAACCCACATTGGTGGAACGACTGTTTTGACGAACGCTGCGAAATGACTGCAACATTCCACAATTTTTTAGATTGAATGGGGAAAGTGAAATTATCACTGAAATAGATAAAAGCTGCAGATTTGATTACGCGAATACGTGCAAATATTGTAAGTCTTTTAAGCGCGCAAAAAGAATTGTCGAAAACAATAATTTTTTTTAACATTTTTAAAAGAACTCATGCACCATAAATTGTTTATGGGTTACTATAATGAATACTGCAAAGATGATTGACGTGTTATTTTTTTCTGGCCACTTGGTCTTGATTTGGTCTTCTTAGCTGTTCATTGAACATGGGTTCTGCACAGAGTTTAAAGTGTAGCGGTGCATTGTAATGGTTCATCAAATGGGGGCTTAAGGATTTATGTAGCGGACAAAGGATTGGACTTTTAGAGGTGAAATCAGGGCTTGATGAAGTGTTTTATTTGAAAGGGGCTTAATTTGTTTTTTTTTGGATGAGGGCATTTGATATAAGGCTAGGTTAGATAACATGCCAGTTATTGGGCAGGGTTATACGACTAGGATAGTTAACATGCCACTTATTGGGCAGGATTATACGGTAACGATAGATAACATGCCAGTTATTGGGCAGGGTTATACGGTTACGATAGATATTATAACATGCCACTAATTAGGCAGGGTTATACGACTAGGATAGTTAACATGCCACTTATTGGGCAGGGTTATACGATTACGATAGATAACATGCCACTAATTAGACAGGGTTTTACGGCTAGGATAGTTAACATGCCACTAATTGGGCAGGGTTATACGATTACGATAGATAACATGCCACTAATTGGGCAGGGTTATACGATTACGATAGATAACATGCCACTAATTGGGCAGGGTTATACGATTACGATAGATAACATGCCACTAATTGGGCAGGGTTATACGATTACGATAGATAACATGCCAGTTATTGGGCAGGGTTATACGATTACGATAGATAACATGCCACTAATTGGGCAGGGTTATACGATTACGATAGATAACATGCCACTAATTGGGCAGGGTTATACGATTACGATAGATAACATGCCACTAATTGGGCAGGGTTATACGATTACGATAGATAACATGCCACTAATTGGGCAGGGTTATACGGATAGGATAGATAACATGCCAGTTATTGGGCAGGGTTATACGGATAGGATAGGTAACATGCCAGTTATTGGGCAGGGTTATACGGTTACGATAGATAACATGCCACTAATTGGGCAGGGTTATACGGATAGGATTGATAACATGCCAGTTATTGGGCAGGGTTATACGGATAGGATAGGTAACATGCCAGTTATTGGGCAGGGTTATACGGATAGGATAGGTAACATGCCAGTTATTGGGCAGGGTTATACGGATAGGATAGGTAACATGCCAGTTATTGGGCAGGGTTATACGGATAGGATAGGTAACATGCCAGTTATTGGGCAGGGTTATACGGTTACGATAGATAACATTCCACTTATTGGGCAGGGTTATACGGATAGGATAGGTAACATGCCAGTTATTGGGCAGGGTTATACGGATAGGATAGGTAACATGCCAGTTATTGGGCAGGGTTATACGGTTACGATAGATAACATGCCACTTATTGGGCAGGGTTATACGGATAGGATTGATAACATGCCAGTTATTGGGCAGGGTTATACGGATAGGATAGGTATTACGCCAGTTATTGGGCAGGGTTATACGATTACGATAGATAACATGCCACTTATTGGGCAGGGTTATACGACTAGGATAGTTAGCATGCCACTAATTGGGCGGGTTATTCATACATTAATTCCTTTTTGAGCAGGGTCATACGGCTAGTATAGTTAACATGCCACTTATTGGCTAGGTTATACATTAAACACTTTTTGGACAGGTTTATACGGCTAGGATAGTTAACATGCAACTAATTGGGCAGGGTTATACGACTAGGATAGATAACATGCTAATTATTAACAAGGTTATATGTACATACATCAATCACTTTTTGGGCAGGGTTATACGGCTAGGATAGTTAACATGCCACCTCTTGGGCAGGGTTATACGACTAGGATAGGGTTATACGACTAGGATAGTTAGCATGCTACTAATTGGGCGGGTTATTCATACATTATTTCTTTTTTGAGCAGGGTCATACGGCTAGTATAGTTAACATGCCACTTATTGGCTATGTTATACAATAAACACTTTTTGGACAGGTTTATACGGCTAGGATAGTTAACATGCAACTAATTGGGCAGGGTTATACTACTAGGATAGATAACATGCCACTTATTGGCTAGGTTATACATTAAACACTTTTTGGGTAGGGTTATACGCCTACGATAGTTACCATGCCACTAATTGGGCAGGGTTATACGGTTACGATAGTTAACATGCCACTAATTGGGTAGGGTTATACGGTTACGTTAGATAACACGCCCCTAATTGTGCAGGGTGATGCGGCTAGGATAGATAACATGCCACTATTTGGGCAGGGTTATACGGCTAGGATAGTTAACATGCCACCTCTTGGGCAGGGTTATACGACTAGGATAGTTAACATGCCACCTCTTGGGCAGGGTTATACGACTAGGATAGTTAACATGCCACTAATTGGGCAGGGTTATACGACTAGGATACGGTTATACGACTAGGATAACATGCCACCTCTTGGGCAGGGTTATACGACTAGGATAGTTAACATGCCACCTCTTGGGCAGGGTTATACGACTAGGATAGGGTTATACGACTAGGATAGTTAACATGCCACCTCTTGGGCAGGGTTATACGACTAGGATAGTTAACATGCCACTATTTGGGCAGGGTTATACGGCTAGGCTAGGATAGTTAACATGCCACCTCTTGGGCAGGGTTATACGACTAGGATAGGGTTATACGACTAGGATAGTTAACATGCCACCTCTTGGGCAGGGTTATACGACTAGGATAGGGTTATACGACTAGGATAGTTAACATGCCACTTCTTGGGCAGGGTTATACGACTAGGATAGTTAACATGCCACTAATTGGGCAGGGTTATACGGCTAGGCTAGGATAGTTAATATGCCACCTCTTGGGCAGGGTTATACGACTAGGATAGTTAACATGCCACTAATTGGGCAGGGTTATACGGCTAGGCTAGGATAGTTAACATGCCACCTCTTGGGCATGGTTATACGACTAGGATAGTTATAGCTGATTTATTGTTACCGCGTGTTGCCCTGCATTGACACTGCGCGCATGCGAAACATTAGGTCCAATTTTAGAGTTGCCTTTTTCCTCTTCAATTTCGAAACTTAACCCATTTAGTTTTCAGAATAAGTTTCACCAATGCATTTTGAAGTTTCTAAACAAGAAAATAAAATAGTTCATCGCCGCAAAGTTGTTGTAACACTGCTGCCAAAGTTCTCACTAATGTTTCACATGCGCACATGGACAAAGCAAGGCCACACACGGTAACAATAAACTAGCCATAACATGCCACTTATTGGGCAGGGTTAAACGGTTACGATAGATAACATGCCACTAATTGGGCAGGGTTATACGGCTAGGATAGTTAACATGCCACCTATTGGGCAGGGTTATACGACTAGGATAGTTAGCATGCCACTAATTGGGCAGGGTTATACGACTAGGATAGTTAACATGCCACTAATTGGGCAGGGTTATACGACTAGGATAGGGTTATACGACTAGGATAGTTAACATGCCAGTTATTAAGCAGGGTTATACGGCTAGGATAGTTAACATGCCACTTCTTGGGCAGGGTTATACGACTAGGATAGTTAACATGCCACCTCTTGGGCAGGGTTATACGACTAGGATAGTTAACATGCCACCTCTTGGGCAGGGTTATACGACTAGGATAGTTAACATGCCACCTCTTGGGCAGGGTTATACGACTAGGATAGTTAACATGCCACCTCTTGGGCAGGGTTATACGACTAGGATAGTTAATATGCCACTACTTGGGCAGGGTTATACGACTAGGATAGTTAACATGCCACCTCTTGGGCAGGGTTATACGACTAGGATAGTTGACATGCCACTAATTGGGCAGGGTTATACGGCTAGGCTAGGATAGTTAACATGCCACCTCTTGGGCAGGGTTATACGACAAGGATAGTTAACATGCCACTAATTGGGTAGGTTTATACGGTTACGATAGATAACATGCCACTAATTGGGCAGGGTTATACGGCTAGGATAGTTAACATGTCATCTCTTGGGCAGGGTTATACGACTAGGATAGTTAAATGCCACCTCTTGGGCAGGGTTATACGACTAGGATAGGGTTATACGACTAGGATAGTTAACATGCTACCTATTGGGCAGGGTTATACGACTAGGATAGTTGACATGCCACTAATTGGGCAGGGTTATACGGCTAGGCTAGTTAACATGCCACCTCTTGGGCAGGGTTATACGACTAGGATAGTTAACATGCCACTAATTGGGCAGGTTTATACGGTTACGACAGATAACATGCCACTAATCGGGCAGGGTTATACGGATAGGATAGTTAACATGCCACCTCTTGGGCAGGGTTATACGACTAGGATAGTTAACATGCCACTAATTGGGCAGGGTTATACGGTTACGATAGATAACATGCCACTAATTGGGCAGGGTTATACGGTTACGATAGATATTATAACATGCCACTATTTGGGCAGGGTTATACGGCTAGGATAGTTAACATGCCACCTCTTGGGCAGGGTTATACGACTAAGATAGGGTTATACGACTAGGATAGTTAACATGCCACCTCTTGGGCAGGGTTATACGACTAGGATAGTTAACATGCCACTAATTGGGCAGGGTTATACGACTAGGATACGGTTATACGACTAGGATAACATGCCACCTCTTGGGCAGGGTTATACGACTAGGATAGTTAACATGCCACCTCTTGGGCAGGGTTATACGACTAGGATAGGGTTATACGACTAGGATAGTTAACATGTTACCTCTTGGGCAGGGTTATACGGCTAGGCTAGGATAGTTAACATGCCACCTCTTGGGCATGGTTATACGACTAGGATAGTTAACATGCCACTAATTGGGCAGGGTTATACGGCTAGGCTAGGATAGTTAACATGCCACCTCTTGGGCATGGTTATACGACTAGGATAGTTAGCATGCCACTAATTGGGCAGGGTTATACGGCTACGATAGATAACATGCCACTAATTGGGCAGGGTTATACGGTTACGATAGATAACATGCCACTATTTGGGCAAGGTTATACGGCTAGGATAGTTAACATGCCACTTCTTGGGCAGGGTTATACGACTAGGATAGTTAACATGCCACCTCTTGGGCAGGGTTATACGGCTAGGCTAGGATAGTTAATATGCCACCTCTTGGGCATGGTTATACGACTAGGATAGTTAACATGTTACCTCTTGGGCAGGGTTTTTTATATGTACGACTAGGATAGTTAACATGCCACTTCTTGGGCAGGGTTATACGACTAGGATAGTTAACATGTTACCTCTTGGGCAGGGTTATATGTACGACTAGGATAGTTAACATGCCACTTCTTGGGCAGGGTTATACGACTAGGATAGTTAACATGCCACTAATTGGGCAGGGTTATACGGCTAGGCTAGGATAGTTAACATGCCACCTCTTGGGCATGGTTATACGACTAGGATAGTTAGCATGCCACTAATTGAGCAGGGTTATACGGTTACGATAGATAACATGCCAGTTATTAAGCAGGGTTATACGGTTACGATAGATAACATGCCACTATTTGGGCAAGGTTATACGGCTAGGATAGTTAACATGCCACCTCTTGGGCAGGGTTATACGACTAGGATAGTTAACATGCCACTAATTGGGCAGGGTTATACGGCTAGGCTAGGATAGTTAACATGCCACCTCTTGGGCAGGGTTATACGACAAGGATAGTTAACATGCCACTAATTGGGTAGGTTTATACGGTTACGATAGATAACATGCCACTAATTGGACAGGGTTATACGGCTAGGATAGTTAACATGTCACCTCTTGGGCAGGGTTATACGACTAGGATAGTTAAATGCCACCTCTTGGGCAGGGTTATACGACTAGGATAGTTAACATGCCACCTCTTGGGCAGGGTTATACGACTAGGATAGTTGACATGCCACTAATTGGGCAGGGTTATACGGCTAGGCTAGTTAACATGCCACCTCTTGGGCAGGGTTATACGACTAGGATAGTTAACATGCCACTAATTGGGCAGGTTTATACGGTTACGACAGATAACATGCCACTAATCGGGCAGGGTTATACGGATAGGATAGTTAACATGCCACCTCTTGGGCAGGGTTATACGACTAGGATAGTTAACATGCCACTAATTGGGCAGGGTTATACGGTTACGACAGATAACATGCCACTAATTGGGCAGGGTTATACGGTTACGATAGATAACATGCCACTATTTGGGCAGGGTTATACGGCTAGGATAGTTAACATGCCACCTCTTGGGCAGGGTTATACGACTAGGATAGGGTTATAAGACTAGGATAGTTAACATGCCACCTCTTGGGCAGGGTTATACGACTAGGATAGTTAACATGCCACTAATTGGGCAGGGTTATACGACTAGGATAACATGCCACTTCTTGGGCAGGGTTATACGACTAGGATAGTTAACATGCCACCTCTTGGGCAGGGTTATACGACTAGGATAGTTAACATGTTACCTCTTGGGCAGGGTTATATGTACGACTAGGATAGTTAACATGCCACTTCTTGGGCAGGGTTATACGACTAGGATAGTTAACATGCCACTAATTTGGCAGGGTTATACGACTAGGATAGTTAACATGCCACTAATTGGGCAGGGTTATACGACTAGGATAGTTAACATGCCACTTCTTGGGCAGGGTTATACGACTAGGATAGTTAACATGCCACTAATTGGGCAGGGTTATACGGCTAGGTTAGGATAGTTAACATGCCACCTCTTGGGCATGGTTATACGACTAGGATAGTTAGCATGCCACTAATTGAGCAGGGTTATACGGCTACGATAGATAACATGCCACTAATTGGGCAGGGTTATACGGTTACGACAGATAACATGCCAGTTATTAAGCAGGGTTATACGGTTACGATAGATAACATGCCACTATTTGGGCAAGGTTATACGGCTAGGATAGTTAACATGCCACCTCTTGGGCAGGGTTATACGACTAGGATAGTTAGCATGCCACTAATTGGGCAGGGTTATACGACTAGGATAGTTAACATGCCACTAATTGGGCAGGGTTATACGGCTAGGCTAGGATAGTTAACATGCCACCTCTTGGGCATGGTTATACGACTAGGATAGTTATAGCTGATTTATTGTTACCGCGTGTTGCCCTGCATTGACACTGCGCGCATGCGAAACATTAGGTCCAATTTTAGAGTTGCCTTTTTCCTCTTCAATTTCGAAACTTAACCCATTTAGTTTTCAGAATAAGTTTCACCAATGCATTTTGAAGTTTCTAAACAAGAAAATAAAATAGTTCATCGCCGCAAAGTTGTTGTAACACTGCTGCCAAAGTTCTCACTAATGTTTCACATGCGCACATGGACAAAGCAAGGCCACACACGGTAACAATAAACTAGCCATAACATGCCACTTATTGGGCAGGGTTAAACGGTTACGATAGATAACATGCCACTAATTGGGCAGGGTTATACGGCTAGGATAGTTAACATGCCACCTATTGGGCAGGGTTATACGACTAGGATAGTTAGCATGCCACTAATTGGGCAGGGTTATACGACTAGGATAGTTAACATGCCACTAATTGGGCAGGGTTATACGACTAGGATAGGGTTATACGACTAGGATAGTTAACATGCCAGTTATTAAGCAGGGTTATACGGCTAGGATAGTTAACATGCCACTTCTTGGGCAGGGTTATACGACTAGGATAGTTAACATGCCACCTCTTGGGCAGGGTTATACGACTAGGATAGTTAACATGCCACCTCTTGGGCAGGGTTATACGACTAGGATAGTTAACATGCCACCTCTTGGGCAGGGTTATACGACTAGGATAGTTAACATGCCACCTCTTGGGCAGGGTTATACGACTAGGATAGTTAATATGCCACTACTTGGGCAGGGTTATACGACTAGGATAGTTAACATGCCACCTCTTGGGCAGGGTTATACGACTAGGATAGTTGACATGCCACTAATTGGGCAGGGTTATACGGCTAGGCTAGGATAGTTAACATGCCACCTCTTGGGCAGGGTTATACGACAAGGATAGTTAACATGCCACTAATTGGGTAGGTTTATACGGTTACGATAGATAACATGCCACTAATTGGGCAGGGTTATACGGCTAGGATAGTTAACATGTCATCTCTTGGGCAGGGTTATACGACTAGGATAGTTAAATGCCACCTCTTGGGCAGGGTTATACGACAAGGATAGTTAACATGCCACTAATTGGGTAGGTTTATACGGTTACGATAGATAACATGCCACTAATTGGGCAGGGTTATACGGCTAGGATAGTTAACATGTCATCTCTTGGGCAGGGTTATACGACTAGGATAGTTAAATGCCACCTCTTGGGCAGGGTTATACGACTAGGATAGGGTTATACGACTAGGATAGTTAACATGCTACCTATTGGGCAGGGTTATACGACTAGGATAGTTGACATGCCACTAATTGGGCAGGGTTATACGGCTAGGCTAGTTAACATGCCACCTCTTGGGCAGGGTTATACGACTAGGATAGTTAACATGCCACTAATTGGGCAGGTTTATACGGTTACGACAGATAACATGCCACTAATCGGGCAGGGTTATACGGATAGGATAGTTAACATGCCACTAATTGGGCAGGGTTATACGGTTACGATAGATAACATGCCACTAATTGGGCAGGGTTATACGGTTACGATAGATATTATAACATGCCACTATTTGGGCAGGGTTATACGGCTAGGATAGTTAACATGCCACCTCTTGGGCAGGGTTATACGACTAAGATAGGGTTATACGACTAGGATAGTTAACATGCCACCTCTTGGGCAGGGTTATACGACTAGGATAGTTAACATGCCACTAATTGGGCAGGGTTATACGACTAGGATACGGTTATACGACTAGGATAACATGCCACCTCTTGGGCAGGGTTATACGACTAGGATAGTTAACATGCCACCTCTTGGGCAGGGTTATACGACTAGGATAGGGTTATACGACTAGGATAGTTAACATGTTACCTCTTGGGCAGGGTTATACGGCTAGGCTAGGATAGTTAACATGCCACCTCTTGGGCATGGTTATACGACTAGGATAGTTAACATGCCACTAATTGGGCAGGGTTATACGGCTAGGCTAGGATAGTTAACATGCCACCTCTTGGGCATGGTTATACGACTAGGATAGTTAGCATGCCACTAATTGGGCAGGGTTATACGGCTACGATAGATAACATGCCACTAATTGGGCAGGGTTATACGGTTACGATAGATAACATGCCACTATTTGGGCAAGGTTATACGGCTAGGATAGTTAACATGCCACTTCTTGGGCAGGGTTATACGACTAGGATAGTTAACATGCCACCTCTTGGGCAGGGTTATACGGCTAGGCTAGGATAGTTAATATGCCACCTCTTGGGCATGGTTATACGACTAGGATAGTTAACATGTTACCTCTTGGGCAGGGTTTTTTATATGTACGACTAGGATAGTTAACATGCCACTTCTTGGGCAGGGTTATACGACTAGGATAGTTAACATGTTACCTCTTGGGCAGGGTTATATGTACGACTAGGATAGTTAACATGCCACTTCTTGGGCAGGGTTATACGACTAGGATAGTTAACATGCCACTAATTGGGCAGGGTTATACGGCTAGGCTAGGATAGTTAACATGCCACCTCTTGGGCATGGTTATACGACTAGGATAGTTAGCATGCCACTAATTGAGCAGGGTTATACGGTTACGATAGATAACATGCCAGTTATTAAGCAGGGTTATACGGTTACGATAGATAACATGCCACTATTTGGGCAAGGTTATACGGCTAGGATAGTTAACATGCCACCTCTTGGGCAGGGTTATACGACTAGGATAGTTAACATGCCACTAATTGGGCAGGGTTATACGGCTAGGCTAGGATAGTTAACATGCCACCTCTTGGGCAGGGTTATACGACAAGGATAGTTAACATGCCACTAATTGGGTAGGTTTATACGGTTACGATAGATAACATGCCACTAATTGGACAGGGTTATACGGCTAGGATAGTTAACATGTCACCTCTTGGGCAGGGTTATACGACTAGGATAGTTAAATGCCACCTCTTGGGCAGGGTTATACGACTAGGATAGTTAACATGCCACCTCTTGGGCAGGGTTATACGACTAGGATAGTTGACATGCCACTAATTGGGCAGGGTTATACGGCTAGGCTAGTTAACATGCCACCTCTTGGGCAGGGTTATACGACTAGGATAGTTAACATGCCACTAATTGGGCAGGTTTATACGGTTACGACAGATAACATGCCACTAATCGGGCAGGGTTATACGGATAGGATAGTTAACATGCCACCTCTTGGGCAGGGTTATACGACTAGGATAGTTAACATGCCACTAATTGGGCAGGGTTATACGGTTACGACAGATAACATGCCACTAATTGGGCAGGGTTATACGGTTACGATAGATAACATGCCACTATTTGGGCAGGGTTATACGGCTAGGATAGTTAACATGCCACCTCTTGGGCAGGGTTATACGACTAGGATAGGGTTATAAGACTAGAATAGTTAACATGCCACCTCTTGGGCAGGGTTATACGACTAGGATAGTTAACATGCCACTAATTGGGCAGGGTTATACGACTAGGATAACATGCCACTTCTTGGGCAGGGTTATACGACTAGGATAGTTAACATGCCACCTCTTGGGCAGGGTTATACGACTAGGATAGTTAACATGTTACCTCTTGGGCAGGGTTATATGTACGACTAGGATAGTTAACATGCCACTTCTTGGGCAGGGTTATACGACTAGGATAGTTAACATGCCACTAATTTGGCAGGGTTATACGACTAGGATAGTTAACATGCCACTAATTGGGCAGGGTTATACGACTAGGATAGTTAACATGCCACTTCTTGGGCAGGGTTATACGACTAGGATAGTTAACATGCCACTAATTGGGCAGGGTTATACGGCTAGGTTAGGATAGTTAACATGCCACCTCTTGGGCATGGTTATACGACTAGGATAGTTAGCATGCCACTAATTGAGCAGGGTTATACGGCTACGATAGATAACATGCCACTAATTGGGCAGGGTTATACGGTTACGACAGATAACATGCCAGTTATTAAGCAGGGTTATACGGTTACGATAGATAACATGCCACTATTTGGGCAAGGTTATACGGCTAGGATAGTTAACATGCCACCTCTTGGGCAGGGTTATACGACTAGGATAGTTAGCATGCCACTAATTGGGCAGGGTTATACGACTAGGATAGTTAACATGCCACTTCTTGGGCAGGGTTATACGACTAGGATAGTTAACATGCCACTAATTGGGCAGGGTTATACGGCTAGGCTAGGATAGTTAACATGCCACCTCTTGGGCAGGGTTATACGACTAGGATAGTTAACATGCCACTAATTGGGTAGGTTTATACGGTTACGATAGATAACATGCCACTAATTGGGCAGGGTTATACGGCTAGGATAGTTAACATGTCACCTCTTGGGCAGGGTTATACGACTAGGATAGTTAACATGCCACCTCTTGGGCAGGGTTATACGACTAGGATAGGGTTATACGACTAGGATAGTTAACATGCCACCTCTTGGGCAGGGTTATACGACTAGGATAGATAACATGCCAGTTATTGGGCAGGGTTACACGGTTACGATAGATAACATGCCCATAATTGGGTAGGGTTATACGACTAGGATAGTTAGCATGCCACTTATTGGGCAGGGTTATACGGTTACGATAGATAACATGCTACTTGTTGGCTAGGTTATATGTACATAAAGACGCTTTCGAGATTCTAGTGAAATATCAAGTGCTATTTTCGCTCAGACAATGAAACATCAACTCACTTTTGGTCCACACACTTGGCTAACGTGCGTGATGGTGATTGGGCCACAACTCAACCGGCCAATCATCATCACCCAAGTTCAGCCAATCACGCGAAAGAACAGCAGAGTATTGAACCAGCTCGTGGCCCAACATCTAAGTTCAGTGTAAAAAGTGGTGTTTTACGGGCTATGATGTTTTTTTTATTAATCAGAATTTGTGTATTGTTCTTGTATGATTTTGCTTGCATTAATTTTAAACAAAATTAGGTTTGATTTCACCCAACAAAGTTTTCAACCTGATGTTTCATGGTCGGACCAAAAATGGTGCTTCATATTTCACTAGAATCTCGAAAGCGTCTTTACATCAATCACTTTTAGGGTAGGGTAATACGACTAGAATAGATGCCATGCCACATATAGACTAGGTTTTACATCAATTCCTTATTGGGTAGGGTTATACGACTAGAATAGATGCTATGCCACATATTGGCTAGGTTTTACATTAATTCCTTATTCGCTAGGGTTATACGACTAGAATAGATGCTGCCACATAATCAATTCCTTATTGGGTAGGGTAATACGACTAGAATAGATGCCATGCCACATATTGGCTAGGTTTTTCATCAATTCCTTATTGGGTAGGGTTATACGACTAGAATAGATGCCATGCCACAAATTGACTAGGTTTTACATCAATTCCTTATTGGGTAGGGTTATACGACTAGAATAGATGCCATGCCACAAATTGACTAGGTTTTACATCAATTCCTTATTGGGTAGGGTTATACGACTAGAATAGATGCCATGCCACAAATTGACTAGGTTTTTCATCAATTCCTTATTGGGTAGGGTTATACGACTAGAATAGATGCTATGCCACAAATTGACTAGGTTTTACATCAATTCCTTATTGGGTAGGGTTATACGACTAGAATAGATGCCATGCCACAAATTGACTAGGTTTTACATCAATTCCTTATTGGGTAGGGTTATACGACTAGAATAGATGCCATGCCACAAATTGACTAGGTTTTACATCAATTCCTTATTGGGTAGGGTTATACGACTAGAATAGATGCCATGCCACAAATTGACTAGGTTTTTCATCAATTCCTTATTGGGTAGGGTTATACGACTAGAATAGATGCTATGCCACAAATTGACTAGGTTTTACATCAATTCCTTATTGGGTAGGGTTATACGACTAGAATAGATGCCATGCCACAAATTGACTAGGTTTTACATCAATTCCTTATTGGGTAGGGTTATACGACTAGAATAGATGCCATGCCACAAATTGACTAGGTTTTACATCAATTCCTTATTGGGTAGGGTTATACGACTAGAATAGATGCCATGCCACAAATTGACTAGGTTTTACATCAATTCCTTATTGGGTAGGGTTATACGACTAGAATAGATGCCATGCCACATATTGACTAGGTTTTACATCAATCCCTTATTGGGTAGGGTTATACGACTAGAATAGATGCCATGCCACATATTGACTAGGTTTTACATCAATCCCTTATTGAGTAGGGTTATACGGCTAGGTATTATGCCACGTATTGGCTAGGTTTTACATCAATTTCTTATTGGGTAGGGTTATACGGCAAATAATCGAATCCGAGAGACGTGTGCAGTCGGTTGTCGGATTCACAGAGCAAAGCTACATACAAAATAATTTACTGGCGCTCCTGGGTGGACGATTGGAGTCACTTTTAGATTAATTAGGCTATAGGAATACACATCATGTCACTTTTTGACCAGTTAGGCTACTAGGATTATACATAATGTAACTTTTCGACAAGTTAGGCTACCAGGAATATACATTGTCATTTTCGGACTAATTCGGATACATACTATGCCACTTATACATGGTATAACAAGTCATACCACAAAGAATGTACTTTAGAGAGGGAAGATTATCTACTTATCACGTTAATATAGAATGCAATAGCTTATCCAGCTACCAGGATTAATTCTACGTCACACATCAGGTATAACATTTGCAGATGAATAATAAATGGGAAATTAATGAGAAACGAGGGAAATATCGGTAGGAAAAGAGGTGATGTACCGGATGAACGAGGTGAGAAACCAGGGCCCACCCCTATCATATGATTCTTCGCACCCTAAAAGCCGTGACCTAACCCCGGGGCTTAGAGTTGCCCAGACTATGCGGCTGCGCGACCTTGTCCTAATAATTTAATTACCTATTATACCCGGGGACCAGCGAGAAACCGAGCGCAAAAATCATGTGTTACTGCATCCGATTTCAAATCTGAACTAACGACAGCGAATCTAGTCTCGAATCGCCGCTCTGTTGACAGAGTTAAAATTAAAAACAGTAAACCAGGAATAAAACTCATAATTGATTAATCAACTGAATATGAGAGTGTGCCATGTTAATTCAGATCACGAAAAATGGCGCGCATTTAAATTCAGATTAAATAATCAATTTCGATTGACATACAGGGTTTTCCTAAATAATGGGTGGGGACAGAGTGCGTCTCGGGCGGGGTCCATATACACTGGAACCGCAGTTTCGCCCGGTGGTCTAAGCCCTCAATGAAATACCATCTAAGGGCGTACACGCTCATTTGACGCATGCACGCCCGCCGCCTGATGTTGGTGAGCACGTTAACGCGTGCTCCGAGCGTTTGCACGTGCTCCGTGCTCATGTTGTTGTGCGTCGTGCTCACGTTGTTGAGCGAGCCATTTCGTGCACGTGAGCACGTTGATGAGGGCAAGATGATGCCATTGGATGTTTGGATAATAGATAAAAAATGATAAATACCGACAATACCGTGATTTTATAATCGTCAGCTGATAATTTCCCGTTGATACCTACTACTAAAACTGTCCTACGTCCTATTACTAGAGACGAGGAATATCAACTCAACTAAAAAACAAGGGCCAAATGGGGGGATAACACAAATCACAATAATATACAGTCTAACCTAGCGCAAACCCGAAAAGAAACGGGAACCACTATCTAAGCGCGCACTAAATACACCGCGCCAGGCGCAGTAACCGATTCGAACCCGATCAGCAAACATTTGTTGGCCCGCACTAACAGGCAGTTGAAAATAAGACAATCTTATTTTCAACCACCAAAACCAACCCGACGTTAGTCGACCCAACAAATATAGTCTGTTTGTGATCGGGTATCTCACTGACTAAGGACCCTTAATAAAACACTCCATACCACCAAACCAACTCCACACTTGCAGTCGTCGCTCATCGGAGGGCAGCCTCCCCGTACCGGAATCGAACCTACGAGGGAACGGCCTTGAGCACCTCGGGTTCGTGATGGGTTGGTCGCAGCGAAGGTGCGGGTGGGTCAAGGGATAATCTACCCTTGGATGGGGGAAAAGTTGAAATTTCTTCTGTCGGGTTAAGAATGGGCAGGAATATTTCAGTAAGGGTTTTATTTTGAAGAATTTTTTTTATCCCGATCCATCCAGTGATGCTTCAGGCTTAGCGATTGTAAGCACTCCACGTGCACACAATAAAACAGTAAGGTTACCAGGTCAGTTCTCAATCGTAACTCGTAACCTACCATTTTGTGAGCGCACAGAAAAGTTTCAATCGGCTAAACTACATTTCTAGATCTGGGGATTCAGGGTTATTTAAAAAAAATTGCTTTATTTCAAGGTTATTTCAAAGTATTTACCCGTTACCCCCACCCCCCCCCCCCCCTTTTATGGGTCAGCAACTCTTCGCAACTGCGCCATGTCGTCACCGGATTTGTCGAACTGATGATGTAAGGGAAGGCGGGACATTGTGTTTACAGCTAAGTTAAGATATTCTGTTACTCTGAGATCTGCAAACCTTCTTTGAAATGTCAAAAATTTTAAATTGCGCGCGCTATTTGTAATTCTGAATTTCATGTACGCGCGCGAAAATTATGTCAGTGAAAAACGAAGACCGAGCAGAAGTTTCAGAGTAACAAAATACCTCGACCAAGCTATGAAAATATATCACAGCAACTCAGTGTTTTCTTGTTGGCAACAGCTACTGTAGTCGTAATTCGATCATCATCATCTCGCCATCATCATATTCATCGGAGTTATACTGCGATGATGGAAACGGACCGACACGCCATGGGGCACCTGGAAAGTACATAAGTCCAAATGTAAAAGTAAAAGTACAAATGTCCCTTAGGACAATTTCCGTATATATCGCGTCGTTATTCTCTTTTCATGTTCAATTCTAGTAATTCTTTAAACTTAATTATTTTTCATGTTTTTTACCTCTTTAATTCAGGTAATTTGTAATTCGTAATTTTTGTAAGACCGATTATATGCGAGACAACACAATGAAATCTGAAATCTGAAGTCAGGTAATTGGAAGGACACGGAATCGGCAGCATAATAACTAAAAAATTATACACTGAATATGAATATGTGCCATTTGTAGTAAAATGTGCAAAAATGCAGCATTTACAAACGTATTAATGACAAAAACAAATTAAAATATCTACGGGTTTATCAAAATACGGCACGGTTTGACAAGAAATATAACAGTTGATTGAAAGTTGGGGAAGGAAAAAATTTGACAAAAATATAACAATTAGTCGAAATTTTAAGACGCAAACATTTGGTGGTCATAGGCTGTGAACACGATTTCAGCGCTTATCATATACACGGATGACTTTAAAGATGTTCTCGATAAAAATACGCTAGTCGAGACCGAAGATGTTCTCGATAAAAAATACACTAGTCGAGACCGAAGATGTTCTCGATAAAAATACACTAGTCGAGACCGAAGATGTTCTCGATAAAAATACAAATAAATAATCGAAACCGACCTGTGATTGGACGCGATCGAGTGGTCGGCCGACGTTCGGACGATTCGGGCAGATCCATTCGCTAGCTGAAGGCGGCAAACTGCGGATGGATGGCACCGGACCTGGAAAAAATTACATACAATCTATCTCTATCATGAAATTGTTTTATGTTACCCAGAAAAATTTATTGGCGCGCAATTTGAACACAAAACTAACATGCGGCGTGCATTCAAATTTTCAAAAATACTCAATTTTTCACATGATTTCCTATTTCTGAACAACTTGATTACTTTATATCATCGAATTCGTGGTAGGTAACCATTATCGATAACAGTCAACGAGATAAGAACCAATTAACTTTGTTACTAATAACAACGGGGAAAACTTGTTCAAAATTTGTTAGGATATCCAACTTATTCCAAAAATTAAGGTGCATCCATTGCGTATCGCAAATGATTCAGATGGGTAACGAGGTCGAATGTGACAAGAATTCTGGGCAATAACTTGGTTGAGCAATTACGTATGTTATTACAAAACTAATAATTTATGCATTTTCAAGCACAGCATTGTCACCGATTCAGAAGATGAGCAATATATTAATCTGACCCAACGACAACCAACATGAGAGCGAACTGCTGTTGATTGAGACTGTCAGTCTGATGGATGTCGACCAGCGAGCCGGCTTGACAGACCAGACTGGACTGAAATAAAAAAAGTCCGTTGATTTAGTTAAAACCCATTTCTGATCCTTTTTTGAAAAACATTTCCATCATACTGAAAAATCTCTGCCATGAAAATACACGCTGAAATGAAATAATGATGCATTTCAATGACCGAAGGAGCCAGTTTGATCTTTCCGAATCCGAATGAGGTGGTATTTAATTCGAACGGTTATCGAACGGTCAGACGTGCACAGTATTTGGGCGTGACGGAAATGTTTTGTAGAAAATGTCCAATGAAGAAAACTTGACTAGATAAACGGACTACAAAATACAACGGGATCTAAGTAGTCAGTAAAATTCGGTCGCACGCTGTATGCTTAGAGGAGCATGGTGCGCTACACTTCACATTCTTTACCCTTTACTAGAACAAAGAATCGACCAGCTAACCTTCCTCACCCTCGTACTCAATCTCGAGCACAGCCTTACGGGCGGCATGGAAGTTGAGCAATCGCTTAGCGGTGGTCATAAGCTCGGGCTAACGCGGCACACGCACACGTACACGCTCGTGCTTGATCCGACCGTATCTGAAACGTTACAATTATCAGTAATTATGAAACAACATTACAATTGTCAGTAATTATGAAACAACATTACAATTGTCAGTAATTATAAAACAACATTACAATTATCAGTAATTACGAAACAACATTACAATAGTCAGTAATTATGAAACAACATTACAATTATCGGTAATTATGAAACAACATTACAATTATCAGTAGTTACGGAACAACATTACAATTGTCAGTAATTATGAAACAACATTACAATTATCAGTAATTATGAAACAACATTACAATTGTCAGTAATTATGAAACAACATTACAATTATCAGTAATTATGAAACAACATTACAATTATCAGTAATTACGAAACAACATTACAATAGTCAGTAATTATGAAACAACATTACAATTATCGGTAATTATGAAACAACATTACAATTGTCGACCATTTTTTCGTTTGTTTGGCCCTCAATTCACAACATCGGTGAATCACATACGGTGAGGGAAAGGTTGTTTGAGATTGGTCCTGCTCTTACAAGGATACGTTTCGCCACTCCAGCCTCAGAGTTGGCTCCAAACTCGAGCACGATTATCAGTAAAATCGCATGTGTGCGTACCGGGCTATATCGAGTGTGTCTTCACCCGTTCGCTGAACGCCATCAGCCAATTCAGCAGCCAAGAGTCGTCAGTCGAACCCGTGACCGGGCGGTCCAAAGTCTAACACTCAACCAACTAAGTGTGACTACCGGCCATACCGAATCCGGCACAGGCAACCGTGGCGGTGGCACCTCGTCGGATCGTCTCGAGCACGTGATCACGTTGCTGTGGCAGCCAGACGACGACACGTACCTAAAATATATTCTTTTTTGATAATTTGAATTCGAATTAACTTGAATGCTAAATAAAACGTATTATACTTGAAGAAACGACGCGTGGCGCACGACGAACCACAAAGGAATTATTAAAGGGTTGTAAATATTTGCTGGCGGCCGGGAAAAAAATTGTATTAACTTTGAAAACAACAACAACAACAACAACAACAACAACAACAACAACAACAACAACAACAACAACAACAACAACAACCACAACAACAACAACCACAACAACAACAACAATAATCACAACCAGTGGTGGGCAGCAGGGGGGGGCGGGGGGGGGCGCCCCCCCAAAAACAGGGCGGGAGGGTGCCCTTGATCGATCGACCGTAAGAGAGATTTTCAGAATTGACCCATTGACCGTAACGGTCAAAACTTGAGAGAATTTACTGTCAAAATGACCTAAAATTACACGAAATCGCCTAAAAAACGACCAAAAATTGGTCGAAAACTTTTTGAGCTTAAATTTTTTTTCAAAAATTGGTTGAAAACGTTTCAAATTAAAAAAAAAATCGACCAAAAATTAGTCGAAAACGTTTTAAGTTTTAAAATCAGTGTTCGTTGGATCGATTCCATGCACGATACGATGATTGATGTATGGTGCTGGATGATATACTCAGTACTGTATTATCAACCAACACTGCGCGCCACTAGATACGTTTCTAATACAAATCAGTGGGCTAAATGCAGAAGTTTCGACGCTGTGCACTCAACTTGTCAGTTTTCAGATCTTTCTGATACAAATCTGCGGGCTTCAAAATGCAAAAATTTCGGCGCTGGGCGCCACTCAGCCTGTCAATTTTCAGCTGTTTCCAATACTAATCAACGGGCTTCAGATGCTAAGAATTCGGAGCTGTGCACCACTCAGCCTGCCAGTTTTCAGATATGGTTCTAATACAAATCAGCGCACTTCAAATGTTAAAATTTCGGCGCTGCGCGCCAGTCAGCCTGGCAGTTTTCAGATATGTTTCCTATACGAATCAGCAGGCTTCAAAATGCTTGAGTTTCGACGCTGCTCGCCACTCAGCCTGTCAGTTTTCAGATATGTTTCTAATACAAATCAGCACGCTTCAAATGCCAAAATTTCGACGCTACGCGCCACTCAGTTTGTCAGGTTTCAAATAAGTTTCTGATACAAATCAGCGGGCTTCAAAATGCCAAAATTTCGGCGCTGCGCGCCAGTCAACCTGTCAGTTTCCAGATATCTTTCTAATACAAATCAGCGCGCTTCAAATGCCAAAATTTCGGCGCTGCGCGCCAGTCAGCCTGTCAGTTTTCAGATATGTTTCTTATACAAATCGGCGGGCTTCAAAATGCTTAAGTTTTGACGCTATGCGCCACTCAGCTTGTCAGTTTTCAGATACGTTTCTAATACTAATCAACGGGCTTCAAAATGCAAAAAAACCAGCGCTACGCGCCAATCAGCCTGTCAGGTTTCAGATATGTTTCTAATACAAATCAGCGGGTTTCAAAATGCCAAAATTTCGGCGCCGCGCGCACTCAGTCTGTCGATTTTCTGTTATGTTTCTTATACAAATCAGCGGCTTTCAAAATGCCGAAATTTCGGTCATTATTTCAAGCCATTACTAATGTTTTTGAGTTAAAAATTTGACTTCATTTAATGTTGACCGTCATGCCCCCCCCCAAAATCGAAACCCGGGAGGGTGCCTGACCGTAAGACCGATTTTTGAAAAAGTGTATGACCGTAACGCCATTTTGGCCAAATTCGCTGCCCACCACTGATCACAACAACAACAACTACAACAAAACAACAACCACAACAACAACAACAACAACAGCTTTTTGGTTTCAGATTGTACAATTTTCTATCAATGAGTTTAGCGCACACCAGTGTCCCCAACCACGAGCGGATTGCGCAACTGCTGGCGGAGTTTCTGTGTGATCTTGTGGCTGACAAAATCGTCATCGGCGCAGTCAAACTGTTCGACGCGCTGCACGTCGTACGTTGGAGCACAGGTTGAATGGCTGCCCGGTAGCGCGCAACCACATCCCACACCTGGGCAATATTAACATTGAATAGAATTATGAAATAAAAACTCATAAATCAACCCGGTTCACCGTAATACGCTGCCAGTATTCTTACGAAACAGTAAAACTTGAATTGAACTGCCTACGCCCCGGCCCGTGAAATTATGAAATATTCCCAGGATAAAGTCTGGCCCATGCCTCCGAAAGCGGCCAACGTGGAAGATTTCCTCTACTTACATTTAACGGGCATTCGATAGTAAAAAAACAACAATTATTATACAACGGGTTTCACCGACGGTCGCGGCGTACCGTATGTACCAGTATGAAACGCCATGAGTGCGGTGCGTTACGCAATGTTTTAAAAATTAAAATGCGTACGGCTTCAAAAGTTTGCTAAGATATCTACCAAGAAAGACCCACTTGTTTGATGCGCTGCTGGTGCTCAAGTGGCTTAAGAGTCGATCGTTGTCGATGCGGTTTTCGTTGTCGATTCATCGATCGTTTGCCGCTCATCACCGGATCGTTCGCGATAGCAGATGACGTAGACCGACGCCCAGATGCGACGACTGCTGATGGCAGCACAACGATCCAGCAATATCTGCAGTTACAACCAACATAACAACAACAACAACAACAACAAAATAACTACGACGACGACAACAACAAAATAACCAACAACTCCATAACAACAACTAGATCAAAAATGTTAACTACGACGAAGACAAACAACAACATAATCAACAATGAGGATCAACATCAACATAACAACAACAACAACAACAACAAATACAACGACAACAGCAGCAGCAGCAACAACAACAACAACAACAACAACAACAACAACAACAACGACAACAACAACAACAACAACAACAAATACAACGACAACAGCAGCAACAACAACAACAACAACAACTGGCCAGTACAGCGTCCAGTATGGTCTGTTGGTCGTTACCGAATTCGATCTTCTGATTGGCACAGTTGGGACCACGGATCCACAGACGTAAATGCGAAGCCGTGGCGGCGGATGGATCTGATTATTATAATAACTATTGTGTATGATGAAACATTACTTGATTTTCGAAACAATTAATGGGTATGATAAAATATTATCCGATTATTATAACAATCACTGCGTATGATGAAAAAATTCTGCTGAACGCTGATTGATAATAAAAACAATTATTGACTATTGGGTTTTGGATACGATTAAACATTACCTGATTTAAAAAACGTTGATTGACTATCTACTATGCATGAAAAACTGACTGAAGATTACAAAAAATAAATACTTGAAACAATGAACGGGTCATCACAATCTCCATCCGACGACTTCGACTGTTGTTCACGGATCTGCGCAGCTTCGGCACTGTCAGCCGCTGTTGTCGGAATTGTGATGTCCTGTGCATGGTCAGTCAGTCAATATCTATGTCAATCAGCGTTAAGTCAGTCAGTCATTTATGAATCAATCAATCAATCAGTCAATCGGTGAGTCAGTCAATCAGTCAGTTAATGAATTAATCAGCCAGTCAGTCAATCAGTCAGTTCGTGAATCAATCAGTCTGTCAGTCAGTAGACCAGTAGTCCAGGTGTTCGAGTACAACAACAAACGCAGCCTCAGCTAAGTCACGAACAATACAACTATTTTTTCACTTTTGAATAACGGCGCCATTTCAGCCAGAAACACATCAAGACATCGGCATAATCAGTCTCGGCATAGTTAAAATCGGGATAATAATTTCCGGCAAAATCATGGGACCCAAGAGTAAATACTTATAGTCGGTTATGATAAACCTTCCCGGAAAGGCGTACAGGATTTCATGTATAGATACATAGAGAAATGGTACTTTCGCTCTGTTTCGTCGTATTGGAAAAACTTCCGGGAATAGGTTTACAGTTTTTTGTCATTTTCCTCCTAAAACTCTTTTGTGAACCTTAATGCTGCATAATTGTAAACACGACGAAAAAAACATTTTTTTAAGCTTTTTGTGCGGTTGTTAGATTATTGCATGACAAATTTGAAAAGGTTTATCATATTCATAACCTACTGTACTGTACCTGATCTGACTGACTACCAGACTCCTGGCATTCTGCTGCTGATCACGTGCCGTTAACTCGAGCTCCACTCGATGCATCGATCGTTACGGCTACTTGGGCTGACGCTGCCGGCTCCACGATAAGTGAGTGAATGAGTGAGTGAGTGAGTGCAGTGAGTGAGCGAGTGAGTGAGCGAGTGAGTGAGTGTTAGAGTGAGTGAGTGAATGTGTGAGTGAGTGGGTGGGTGAGTGAGTGAGTTAGTGAGTGAGTGAGTGAGTGAGTGAGTGAGTGAGCAAGTGAGTGAGTGAGTGAGTGAGTGAGTGAGTGAGTGAGTGAGTGATGGCCATGGCAAAAAAAATTACTTGGACTTCTATATTAACTGAAGCCATCAAGGCACACTAAACTATCTAGAATGGTGTTTTCGCAGTGGCCAGAGAGTTGAATAAACTGATGGGCAGTGGCCAGAAACCCCAAAGCAACGCGTCAGGAACTGTGTCACGAGTCAGTTTTCGAACTTGGAACCGCAAAGTTTGCTAGGCTGGCACCCTACGCACTAGACTAGACCGACGACCACCTACTGACTGACTTGAACTGACTGAAGTTCAACCGTACCTGGCTGATATCGCACTCAGACAACGATTCATCCAGACTGAGCAATGTGACACGATTGGCATCGATTGCCGATTCAACCTCAACGGGCGCCGGTACCATCGGCTGCGAATCCGTCTCGGATGAGGAACTTGTTGGTTCGATCGATGATTCAGACTGCAGTAATTACGTTCATTACAGATTATTTTTATACATAATTCTTATAAATATAGGGCTTTCTCCATTATTGTGAAAAAAAACGTTCGTCCAACCTTGTCGAAATCGAGATTCTCCCCACTAATCGATCCGCCGGTAGTGTTCTCGTGCAGCACCTGTAATGAACATTTTTGCCGAATAGGAAACCGAAAAAATTTCCAGTAATGCAATTCAAAGACTTCTTTTGTGCTATTCTCAGTCAGCGAAAACAGCCAACGGATATATCACTATGTTGCACTGGCGGACCGCGGACGAGCCAGTTCACCAAAAGGAGGGGAACTTCCTCGAAAACGGCGAAATCGACAGTTTTGTGGTCATTGTACCTACACCTTCTAGAACAAATCCTAGTTTTAGAAAACGCCAAGGTGGGGGGAATTCCCTTTTTCCCTCCTCATCCGTCCGCTAGTGCCATGTTGTGACAAATGAAGGAATGAATGTGACTTGCCTGTATTAACCTGAAGTACAGTGCTGCTGTAGGGCGTGTCGATGGTATTGAGACTGGAGGCATTCGAGTGTTCGTATGTGGTATCTGGTTTGGTTTACTCGGGTATCCCATCCACCTCGTCGTAGATGCAACTGCGGGCCAGCAAATTCTCCAGACTGGTCGTCTGATGATGCAGTGACTCGGCGGGTGGCCGATACAGAGTGACCCGTTGAGGTATGTTGTGATGGCTGAAACAACTTGGTACAGGTCATTTTACGAAGCTGTTCGTACTGCCATATGAATTACTCACCTTTCCAGGGTATTCTCGAATAAAAACAATCGAAGTTTCAATGACATTAAGCACGAAAAATCACCAACATCAAACAAATTGGTGGTGAACATGATGAGTTTTTGTTGACAATATCAGTGTTGTTGTTGTTATTATTGGCGCAGCACCTGATCCACCGATGTATCCGCTGACACCGATCCCGGTGATGGCTGATCGACCGATAACGTTCGAAGTATAGGTGGTTCCTGAAACGAGTGATAGATGAGCCAGACAATCAGATACTCATGGTGTTGGTGACAAAAAAAGTTGAAGATTTCTCACTGGCGACTGGTCAGTATGAGCACATTTGATTTATTATATGGTATCTTATAATATTATATATTATTATTGCTGTTTAAAATTTCATGGTATTATGTTCAACAGTTCTTACCAGATTCGGCGCGCTGCCGACCACGGTGAATTCTTCCTATATGACCGACGTTCCCCGTTGTCGAATTCGATGTCCGCCACGCCTGCAAATAATACCGTAAGTCAATCAGTCAAGTCAGTCGAATCAGTCAGCCAGTCAGTTAGTGAGTCAGTCAGTCAGTCATTTATGCAGTCAAACGACTGCTGGCGGACGAGCTAAACCTCCAAAAGGGAGGGGAATCTTTCAAAAGAGAGAGAATTGAGAGAAATTAGGCCATTTTACCTACATCAAATAACGAACTTTAACTTTTGAAACCGCCACAGAGGGGGGAATTTCATTTTCCCTCCTCTTCTTCTCCGTTAGTGTATTCAGCTAACCGTTACTTGGCACAGCGACAATTACTCCCTCCAACGGTGGAGTGGGTGGACATTCAGATACGACAGCTGTGGTGATTGTTGATGACTTCTCCTGTGTCTCTTCGGCCTCTTTACCAATGGTCGTTGTCGTGGTTTAATCCTCCGAGTTTATCGACGCTTCCACTACGACGGCACCTGGGGTGTGCCAGATTCGGTGGTTACGGTAGTTACAGTAACCGGTGTGGATGATGATCGAACGATGCGGACACGCGTGCTCAGCAGAGAGGGACTGAGAAGTTTCACCCCGGGGAACTTTCACCCCGAGATTTTGAGGGCTTTTCACCCCGCGGGAAAATCGGATTTTCGCGGGGTGAAAAGACACCGCTAAAATTTAAGCACCCGAGAGCGGTGTCTTTTCACCCCGCGTGGTTCACCTACCGTAACACAGTTTCTAGTTCATTGGCTGATTGACCAAGTTATGTAGCATACCCATGATGAGTGAGTGAGAGAGAGAGTGTCAATTTCAATTTCGACAGTCATTTTAAGTGCAAAATAAACTTTTTAAAAAAATTTAAATAATGATTCGATTAACGTGAAAATGGTTTTCCATACTAAACCGGACACTCTGATTACGATGGTAAAGTCAGATTTGCCGTGGTATATACGCTGAAAATTTTAATATGTCATATACTGTCGCTGCAGCGGGTTATATCTTGTAAAACGGTTGCCATACATTTCCCAAAATTGGGTTATTCACTGATTATAACGAGAATATAATAATAAAATTGGTGGGGATATGGAATAAAGTCTGACGCACCTTTTCGGTTAACAAGAACAATAAAAATGTTTTTATTACTCATGAAACATCACCTTTACTACCAGTCGGTGTACGTTCTCTTCCTTTTTTCTGCCCGCGATATATAAAATTGTATTATTATTGAACTGAAAAGGTGTCCCAGAACCCATTTCATATCCCCACCATTTGTGGTCATCATATTTTAGTTATGATCAGAGAAAAATCTGAAATTTAGGAAGTATATGGCAACAGTTTTGAAAGACATAACCCGATGCGCCGACTGCACATTCTCATTCCCTTGTTCTAATAAAACAGTAACCACATTCATTGTATCAACTGGAGAGTTTTTTTTCAGTTCTCTCCTCTTCCTCTGTAACTATGATTTTTACTCAAAGATCTCCTTAAGTTCAATTTGTAAGTATAGCTTCACCAATTAGCACAATTTTGAAATAAGGTAGTTTTAAAACATTTGGCAGCGTTTACATTACGGTCATTCTGAGTTCACCACCGTAATCAGAAGGTTCGATTTAGTCTGGAAAACCATTTTCACGTAAATCGAATTATTATTGAAAGTTTGCAAAAAAGTTTATTTGCACTTTGATGCATAAAATGACTGTTGAAATTGAAATTGACACTCTCTCACTAACTCATTCACCCATCATGGGTATACTACATATCTTGATCAATCAGCCAATGAACTAGAAACTGGGTTACGGTAGGTGAACCACGCGGGGTGAAAAGACACCGCTTTCGGGGGGTGTCAAACTCAATTTTTAGCGGTGGCCTTTCACCCCGCGAAAATCCGATTTTCCCGCGGGGTGAAAAGACCTCAAAATGGCGGGGTGAAAGTTCCCCGGGGTGAAACTACACGGACTCAGCAGAGATGATTCGTTGACCTGTAAAACGTATGATTTTGTAAACTAAGTTTGTGTTATTTTTTTCTTATTTCGATTTGATACAATACCGTTCATAACGGTTTTCTTCGAATTTTTACATAGATAACTTGCTCTGATGTGAACTATCGAGGGAAGAACATTGTATTCTGCAGTTTTCAAATGAATCAGTCGTTATAGCTGTAGCGGACGCGAAGGGGAGGGTAAAGTGGAATGCCCACCCTCTTTGGCTGGAATTTGTTCCCTAAGGTGTAGATTAGCATAGAATAAAATTCCCCTCTCTTTGGAGGATTAGTTCGTCCGCCAGCACTGGCGGACGAGGGAATATTCCCAAAGAGGGGGGAATTGACAGTTTTCAGGCCATTTTACCTACACCTTAGGCAACCTATTTTACATTTCGAAACCGCCAAAGAGGGAGAATTCCACTTTTCCCACCCCTTCTGGTCCGCTAGTGTCCGCCAGTGGGCTCACCTTGAACAGGGGCAACGGCGGAATGGCGCTGCCGGTGGCGGGCACTGACGAAGCTGCGGCCGACGTTGAACGATAACGTAGTGACGCATTAACCTAATTATATTCATAATTAAACCTAATTATATTCATAATTAAACCTAATTATATTCATAATTAAACCTAATTATATTCATAACTAAACCTAATTATATTCATAATTAAATGAAAGTTATGTGGAAATTACACACCCTGAGATAATCTTCATCTTATCTCACTTACTTTAAAAAAATTGTAGAATGTCTGTACTATGAATAGATTATTAACGCCACTATATTAATTTCCAGTCATCCGAACAAGAATACATATAGAATGAAGTTATCGACATCGACGACAGATTCCTTTTTCATTGTATGACAATCGTAATTCGGAATTTGAGCAGGAAACGAAAATATTTTATTTAACTTGTATACAAAATAATGAGAAATGACATGAAATGGAAGAAGGTTACGCAACCTGGCACCGCGTCCGAAGCCACACCGGCCGCGAGCTGTGCCAAACCGACTGGCTGTGTCTTGGACTTGCGCGATTTTGATGACTTGGATTTGTCACTGGTTGAGCTCGTGGTGGCGGCAAATTTGGCGCCCGGCTATCACACGACCGTAGACCTGGATCAATTATAATATAATAAATTAAGCAGCAAGACAAAGCCACCATAAATCGATTAGAAAAAAACAAATTGACAGAAACTACTGCCCCTCTATCATATTCATGATTCGTGAGAATAAAAGCTTGCACTAAGTTTTATAGCTACGTACTGTACCGCCTGATCTCGAATTCTTTTCTTTTTAATTAACCAGCAGAAGAAAAGCCGGAAATCTGAGCCATTTAACGTAAATAAGATAATTTCTGCAAAACACCCACCACTACAATATCCCTTATGTTTGATTATTTGTCTGATGTGTATGATGTTGTTGATGAATTAGAATGGGGTCGTGTTAATCAAGTCAAATATAAACTGGCAGAGGCAGACCTCACTAACATCTCGGTACAAAGTTTTGAAACGTCCAAGACTGTTAATATGACGCAGGATTCAACGCACAGTCAAAGTGTAGGTAATGTGTTAAATTCGGGTAATGTGTCGATGGGTAGGGGTAATGTTGAACCCACACACAATAATGCCAATATACAACAAGGTTTGGGTAATCCCATAGTGACTAGCACTCCGATCCGTCCACCGCCTGGACTGGAATACGGTAATAATGTGCAGCAGTCAGGTAAGCAAGGTGTATGTGTTACACCAATGGTAAATGGTACAAGTTACGGTAATGATAACGGTGCAACGGGTTACGGTAATGTGACATATGGTAACGATAATGTTTCACATGTAAATGCACAAAATGTAGGCATTCATTTGTTGATAGAGCAACAACGACAGCAGCAAAAGGACATGGCTCAACTACAGTTATTCTCGCAGGTTTATGATAAATTAGACGGCAAGGATGGTGCCAAGTATGAGACCTGGTCAGAAGGTGTCAAGAAACGTCTCTTGTTAACACAAGCAGATGAACAGACCGCATTGTCCCACATTAGGACATGTTTGACAGGTAATGCTTTGCGCATGTACGAGTCCGCAGGTGACAACATCAGGTTGAGTTTGCCTGAAACCTGGCGATTTTTGGAGAATCGATTTGGTGACCAGCGTTGTGCTGCAGTCCGTCACAGTACGTTCTATTCGTGTGACCAAAGACCGAACGAGAGTATTCGACAGTACGTGAGTGAACTGGAATCGAGATGTTTCCTGAACAGAGAGACATATGGGTTCGAAACGGTTATGATGCAGAGACTCAGTCATGGTCTCATATTACATAAGCATAAAGAGATGGCGATCGAGTCGTTACTCAAAGAGGGAGAGAATCGCCTGGACGATCTGATTAAGAGTGTTGAGGTTGACGAAAATTCAGCCAAGATACAGAAATGTTTGATGATGAGTACTGAAGGTCATGCGACGAAGAAGCATGAAGCCTTTCATCCGGACGGAGTAAAATCTGTGCATGGAATTTTTAACAGCCGAATTCCTGACCGACAGTACAGTCATAGATGGTGTCGTAACTGCAATAAAACCTCTCACTACACGAACAAATGTTGGTATGCTGGAAACGCTACCAAAGGCAACAAGTACGGTTACGGTAGTCAGGTTAAGTATAAGCAGACCGGGTATGGTAAACAACAACAGTAAAACAGTTGTATGACAGGGATAAGTTCCGTAAGTGTTATAAGTGTGGTAACAAAGGGCACATTGCGATGAACTGCCGAGTGGATGAGAAACAGGTTAAGATTGATGAGTGTTATGACCAGTGTAAAGGGAGTACTTTACAGCTAATCATAAAACATAGCTGTGAACGGTACATACACGTGTGTGTATGACATCCCTGGAATGTGTACAGTGACACAAGTTCCATCGGACAGAAATAGATTGGAATGTCAGCTAGAGATGACATTCGGTGACTTCGATGCCACCAGAACAACCTGGAATGTTCCATTGTTCAATGTATGATGTCAGAGCACGTTATAGTTCTTAGTCCTATTTAAGGTTCAGCTCAACACTCATATTGTTAGATTCTCATTCGGAGGACTTCTGTTTATTCTTCATTCGACATTCATATTATATTCGTCTACATATTATACTACACTACGTAACGGTATTCTCATACCGTATAATAAATTACTTCACACTAACTCGGACATATCGAACTTGAAATAATAAGTTGGAAACCACCAACTTTACATGGTGTTCTCGTCTCGTGTCTGTACATGTGTGAATGATCCTCATATCTGAGTGAATATTTAAAAAAAGTTTAATTTAACGTTCGTGGTGTGAACGTTTGGGCCCGCGTTTACCCACGATTAAAATCTCTTCGCGCTAAAGGCGGAAGCTTTGTTGTACAACGGGTTGGTACATAAACCAATAGTAACCGCAAGAGTGGTATAGTGAGACTCTTGGTTATCAAATTACCAAGTAGATAAAATTAACTTGCAATCGGAACTTTTTGAGAGGGAAGTGTCTGATTTGCGTTCGAAATTATTTTTGTTTTGACTGTCTAGTCTTTTGAGTCAAAATATCGTATTCTGTTAAGGTGCTTATTCGTTACATATATTGTTACAGGTTGTTTTCGGATTAAATTTAGTTATTTGTGCGTACCGGTGAACGTTACGGTGAAACGGACGACTACGTGAGTGAGCAGGCTGTAAGCTGATAGCAGTGAGCATTGCCGTAGTGTTGCGACGCACGGACGAAGTGAGCAGTAACAGAATAGAGGTTATTAGAAAGCATTAGTGGTTCAGGAATTTTTGAGTAGGAGTGGTCTTTGTGTTAGCAGTAATCCCTTGTTCACTCTTTGAAAACTGTACTGTATATTATTGAAATCGTGTTAAAAAAATTATAGGAAAATTCGTTTAAAAAAATTAGTAGAAATCAGCGAGAATTGGTCACGATGGGTGACGTAAACCTGAACGATTACACTAGCTTTATTGCAATGCCTAAGTTAGAACCTTTTACTGGAGCAGATCCAGAGGTTAGAATTGAACTTTGGATTCAAGAATTCCAAAATATTTGTAAAGTATTAGGCAGAGATAATGAGTATGAGTTAACTTTGCTACGTTTATTATTACGAGGTCCGGCTAGAACCCGATTTAATAGATACCCTGATTGTATCAGCAACAATGTGGTAAAGTTGAAAGCTCGATTGATTGAAGATTTTTCAATGCAGCGAAACAAGACTCTGTGTATGCTAAACTTTCAAAACCGCAAGCAAAAAGTTGAAGAGTCAGTGATTGTTTATTCCAGCGCTTTGGAAAATTTATTCACTATGGCATTTGGGAAAATCGAGTCGAGCAACGACATGGCTATAATCAAACTTCAGTTTTTGAAAGGACTGAAACCAAGCTTAGCTAAAATTATGAACCAGTTTCCCAACTTATCCGATGATTGGGATGAAGTGGTTCAAGTTGCACAATTACAGGAGCAAAAAGAGCTGTGCATATGGCACAGATATACAACTGACGACATGAGATTCAGTGACAATGCAACGAAGTCAGAGCAAATGGTTGCCTGTCGTCATGAAAATGTATGTGCTCTCGGTCAAGACCCCGTGAACAGTGGGTCAGAAAAACAATATATTTGGACTGTTCGAAATATTGATGATGATGAGTGAGTCATTCATAAGTATCGTTCATGCTCAATTAATTTTGTGAATTGGAGAGAGATTTGCTTAAAATATTATTGAACCATATACGGATTCGCTTGAATAAAAATCAAGGATCTAGACTAATCCTGATGAGTTCAGATAAAGCTAAATTTGAGCGCCAGTGGCAAATGTTTCTGATCATATGGCCAGCTAGAGATGGATTTTAAAATGATCGAAATTTGGCCACGTTACAATAGCATATTGAGCATTCGGCGGACTACAAAAAAAACGAGATTCGGTGGTGTGCTTTCGTTGGGCGTAATCAAGAAGAAAGAGCCGTGTTACGAATCTTTGAGTTAAAGAAAAGTGAAAAAGCGATACTATACATATGTGAATAGTTATATTAATTTGAAATATTATGGTTGAGAGAAAGTTAAAAACTGTTTTGGACAGAAATTAAAATCTGTTATGTTGAAAATGTGTTCAATAATTTATCGCGATGTATTGAAATGTATTTTGTTAAGCGTGATGTTCAACTGATCATTGATTCAGATTCACGTGTATTTTTTTGTCCGGACTTGTATTATTGTTATTGTTGGTATACCATTGTTTTGTGTCCATGATTATGTTGTGCACTGATTATTTATTTAACCTAGGAACATTAGGTCAGTTTACTACGCAGAGAGCTGGATAGGAAATTTTCGTGAGTACTTTACATAAAGGAAATGTAAAGAGATTTGAGGACAAATCCCAATAAAAAAGGGGGATGTAAAGGGAGTACTTTACAGCTAATCATAAAACATAGCTGTGAACGGTACATACACGTGTGTGTATGACATCACTGGAATGTGTACAGTGACACAAGTTCCATCGGACAGAAATAGATTGGAATGTCAGCTAGAGATGACATTCGGTGACTTCGATGCCACCAGAACAACCTGGAATGTTCCATTGTTCAATGTATGATGTCAGAGCACGTTATAGTTCTTAGTCCTATTTAAGGTTCAGCTCAACACTCATATTGTTAGATTCTCATTCGGAGGACTTCTGTTTATTCTTCATTCGACATTCATATTATATTCGTCTACATATTATACTACACTACGTAACGGTATTCTCATACCGTATAATAAATTACTTCACACTAACTCGGACATATCGAACTTGAAATAATAAGTTGGAAACCACCAACTTTACACCAGGAGGAACAGGTTATGTCAGTCATGAACACCGAAGAGACGGTTAATGAAATCCCGTCGAATGATTATTTGAAACATCATCCGAATAAGTTTCGTGTTGACAAGAAAAAGACTGCTAAGGTTAAGCATAAGGGTTTGAAGACCAAAAAGGATAGTGCGCCGTACATTCGTGTGAATAGTGTTAAGGTGAAACACAATGAGTACTCCATGGATAGCGGAGCTAACACGAATCTGATTTCGTCGATATTTGCCAAGTCACTAGGTGTGAAAGTGTATAAGTGTAACGGTCAGATTTCGACATTTAACGGATCGAAAATTTTCAGTACTTTGGCGTGTACGGTTAGTGTGTCGATAAAAGGTGGTCGTGATGTTATTGAATGTAACATTGTGGATGACATGAAGTATCAGATTTTGATCGGATTTGACACCATGGAACGTTTGGGCATTTATATGCTTGGTCCAAATGGTGTACGCTACGTGGGCAACAATAACTATTCGGACCGAGAATCCGAGGTTATGTGCGCCGTTAGAACGAAGGCTTGTGAAGACCAGTGTGAAATCCGGCTCTAAACAGAAATTGTAAATCTAGCATAGGTATTTTATTTTCTGATGTATGGTTCTCGACTGAAAAATTTTAAATAGGGGAGGAATGATCGGACAACAGTGATAATTGCAAAATATTTAGTAACTATGTGTCTAAGTTAACGTTGTCTTATTCCCTATACAAGTTGTTTTTAATCAGTGTTAGTTATAGAAGATTAGTTAACATTTTGAGTTCAGACAGTTTGAGTTAGATTAGAACAACGTAATCCTTATTTTATGCAGATATTTATGGTCAAGACAGGTATGGATCGAATAACATGGCAGATGGCAACAATAAAGGCGTGTCGTCAATGTATGGTTCTATGGTCTATGAACCTGAATTTGAATATTTAATGACGATTTTATGCTATTTGACTGACAATTCCATCTTATTTTCTATTATTGTAGGGGAAGAGTCAGCATCTTGCTAGTAAATACGTGTATATTCGATAATGTGTAGGCGTCTTAGCATGTATATGTTCTATAAGTGATATAAATATGAGTGATCATTGGATTCTTGAGGTATTTATCCATTTGTAACTGGCAAGCGATATCTAATAAAGTCCACCAGTTGTACACGTCGGCTCGTCATCACCTACCCCGCAAACATACATCCCTCAGAAACTGATTGTATGTAACAAAAACCTCAAACCCGGTCAACCACAGGTGTGTGTCTGTTTTTTTTGTCTGCGCAGATAACCGGTAACCGGCGGTTCAGTCGGACTTGACGGCTAGCTGAGCCAACGGACCATGAATGTTCCAGGTATGCGTGGAGCCGGCATCATTGAGTGCCGTGTCGTCCACACGTGCCGATACCGTCTCTATGCCAATACGGTAACTGTGATCCTGCAAGTACGTGCACCGACTTTTGGGACAACGTAAAGTTTAGTGGATTGATATGTTTCCTTCTTGGGTTTAACAGGCAGAACCAAACATCGGGTTGATCACCACACCTGATGCCTCACCCCGCTGCGAAGGTTAATGCCAATTTTGCACGAAGCCTTTTTACTTTCAGTCGCTGAACTGAAAACACATCTTCAAAACCACAGCCCACAACAGTATAATAATGCATTGGCGGACGAGCGAAACCCCTTCAAAAGGAGGGAAATCTTTCCAGAGAGGGCAATTGGTAAATTTAAGCTATTTTACCTACCCAGTATGCAACAAAATAAACTTTTGGATCTGTCAAAAAGGGATGAATTCCACTTTTCAGCTCTTCTCTCGTCCGCTAGTGGTATTATAATTCATCAACTGTCGCCAAGAGAACGAGCTCATCGACATAAAGCCCATATGTTGTTTCTGGAAGCATCTGGTATCCCAAAACATGACCCAAAACGTCTGATAATGAAACATCAGACAATCAGTGTTAAAACGCACATCAACAATCATCGCCCTATCCTATACTGTGTTAAACTATAGTGTCAAACGAGTTGAGTTGAGGCTAGTGATGTTTCATTATCAGACGTTTTTGGGCAATTTTTTTTTGCTTGCAGAAACAACAAACAGGCTTTACAACAAACAACGAATGCCCACCGACAACCAACGTGTAATTGTGCATCACTGACGACAGGTGGTGCAGTCATGGGCAAATTATTGAGTGCAAGCACGTGCACCTGCAAGGTGTTGGTCGATAAGGCAACGTTGGGCGTTGACGTTGATGATGACGTTGATGATGTTGATGATGACGTTGATGATGTTGATGATGACGTTGATGATGTTGAAGATGACCTTCATGAGGACGTTGATGAGGACGTTGATGAGGCAACGTTGGCCGTTGACGTTTATGAGGACGAAGAAGCCATCACCATTCACCGGTTATGCAGCGATGCCGATAGACCACTGGCACCGGCACCCGAGGTGTCTGTTGAGGTGATGGCACTGCTCGTCGTGTTATGCCTACCAAACGCCGGCAAACACGGTCAGTTGAGGAATGCTGCAATGGAATACAGTGCCATATTTACTCTATTTACATGTGATTTATGGAAAGCAACATTAAAAAAACTGGTCGATTTTTGTATTTTTCTATCTTTCAAGGAAGGAAATTTTTTCCCACAAACGCACACCAAACATGAACAAAAATTTCATGTATTTTTTATGTTAAACTCTGGTTGTTCACAAAATACCAAACATTAAACAGTTATATACAGCAGCCAAGTAGGACATAACTTGATCAAACAGCTCATTTGTGCCTGGAAATTTCCATGATTTCACGGAAAAAGAGGAAAATCCATTTTTTTACAAACCTTGCTGATGTGTCTGTTGAGGTGTTGGCACTGTTCGTCGTGTTGTGCCGACCAAACGCCGGCAAACGCGGCCAGTTGAGGAATGCTGCAATGGATATGGAATATAGCGCCATATTTACTATCTGTGATCTATGGAATGCAACATAACATTTTTTTATTTGTCATTAATTTGATTTTTTTTACTTTTACTATCACTTCGGCATACTACGCTACAATATTATTTACAATTACTTCTGCTCTCCATACTACGGTTCGACTTTTCGAAGTTTTCAGTTATTTAGTCTACCAAATTCCATGATTACCAAATTAAAAAGAGTAAAAAACTGTGAAAAAATTCGCATTATCAGATTCGTAAAAAATTGTCTAAAGTTTTTTTATGTAATTACCGAAAAAAATTACTTAATAATGTGACACGCTATCGTTACGCTGCGAACTATTCAGTGGCTCAATTGAAACAATAAGACTGAAGGAACTAGGTGCTGAATATAAGTTAAGCATCATTAAATTCTTCAAAGTTGCTAATATGAACACTCTCTCCCTCTCCACAGCTAGCGGAACCGTCTCAGAACCAATTCAAATAGTGGAGAATTCTCGACAATCAAAAGTAACAATTATGGACATCACTGATGGAGCATCATTGATGGAGCTGCACAGAGTGGCTGTGTCTATACTGCCGATACGAAAAATCAACCCAACGCAATTCATGTATCACTGATAGAAAAAATCTGTTATTTCGAACGACACCATATATGAGTCGATGCACGCAAGAATCGACGGTAAATGTGGCTTTTTTGAAAAAAATCGAAAATTTGAAATGCGTGTTAAAATCTATATTTAATGATTGGAAACTATAGTTTTAGATAAATAAATGTTGTTTGCGCTTAAAAATTTCAGTTAAAACAAATTTTGATAGGTTTTCTGGCCGTCCGAAAATGTGCCAAAATTTGACGATTTCACGCGTGATCGCGCGTGTTGTTTGCCTTCTAATTTTTGATTTTTAGGTTTTTTATGTTCTCATATAATCTTATTACACTGTTTACATCTATTTTTATGTGTGTTATCAAGAAAAACAAATTACGAAAAAAATTTAGTATGGAGGGGGTATAAAGAAAAGTTCAGACACGAATTTCACCCATTACCCTCGGATGAATCTGGCATTCTGAAGATGTAGTCTTGTAAAGAATTCTTTCAACAACCTATACAAAAAATTTGATTGGATTTCCCACTACACAAATCGAAATTTTCTGGTTTGAAAAAGTCACCTAGTGGCGTAGTTAAACTCCCACATCCAGATATTTCGAGCGCGTATTCTGTATTTTGGATTCAGAATTCAAACACGCCGTGGGCATTTATGGTGTTTTGGGACCTACTATGAGAGCGTATCAATACTGCAAAGCCGTTTTGTTCAGTCTTGCATAAATTTGAAAAAAATCCAGATTTCAAGATTTTTGCTGAAAATTGAATATCTTCGTTCGACAAGCGCGTTTTAGTCCTACTGAACGATAACGTCCGCGTGTGTTAATGGGAGTAAAATATTCTGAATCTAAACTTCATTGCCCGCATTTTGAGCTCTAGAAGTTATGTTTTGAAGCTTTTTTCAATTATGTAAAAAATACTTGAAAAAAAATTTTGTTAAGGAAAAAAGAAAAAAAATTGTCGAGTTGTCAACTTTAAAAGGTCAAAAAAATTTATACTCTGAATGCAACCTCGAACAGTCCATTTGAGTGATGCCCCAAATGATCAACTTTGATAAAATATTATTATAAAAGCGAGATACATGACTATTTCTGAAAAAAAGCGCAAAATTTGAAATAACTTTATAGTTAATTTTTCAGAAAAGCTAATGTAACTCGATTTTGAAGAGGGTGTGGAACGATGGAAGGGGTAAAAATCATATTTATCGAAAATTTGAAGTCAGGGACATCATCCCACAAACACGGTTCGAGCTCGCTTAGAGGGTAACAAATTTTATTTGACCTCAAAGTGGACAACTCGACAATTTTTTTCTTTTTTCCTTAACAAAATTTTTTTTCAAGTAATTGTTACATAATTGAAAAAAGCTTTAAAACATAACTTCTAGAGCTCAAAATGCGGGCAATGAAGTTTAGATTCAGAATATTTTACTCCCATTAACACACGCCGACGTTAACGTTCAGTAGGACTAAAATGCGCTTGTCGAACGCAGATATTCAATTTTCAGCGAAATTCTTGAAATCCGGATTTTTTAAATTTATGCAAGACTGAACAAAACGGCTTTGCAGTATTGATAGGCTCTCATAGTAGGTCCCAAAACACCATAAATGAACCACGGCATGTTTGAATTCTGAATCCAAAATACAGAATACGCGCTCGAAAAATCTGGATGTGGGAGTTTAACTACGCCACTAGGTGACTTTTTCAAACCATAAAATTTCGATTTGTGTAGTGGGAAATCCAATCAAATTTTTTATATAGGTTGCTGAAAGAATTCTTCACAAGACTACATCTTCAGAATGCCAGATTCATCCGAGGGTAATGGGTGAAATTCGTGTCCGAACTTTTCTTTATACCCCTCCATACTAAATTTTTTTCGTAATTTGTTTTTCTTGATAACACACATAAACATAAATGTAAACAGTGTAATAAGATTATATAATAACATAAAAAACCTAAAAATCAAAAATTAGAAGGCAAACAACACGCGCGATCACGCGTGAAATCGTCTAATTTTGGCACATTTTCGGACGGCCAGAAAACCTATAAAAATTTGTTCAAACTGAAATTTTTAAGCGCAAACAACTTTTATTTGGCTAAAACTATTATTTCTAATCCAAAAGTGTATGATTTAATGTATATTTTAGAATTTCGAAATTTTTCAAAAAAGCCCAAGCTTGTGAACGCATGCGTCGATTCTTGCGTGCATCCACTCATATATCTCATACATTATTAATTCAACAACATATTTTCAAAATATTAGGTCATAAATTTTTTCCTAAAACAAACAAGCAACCTTTTTTCCTGGACTCCCAGCCATGAGTCCGACCAGTGGGCGAGGCCGAGCTGGAGCCACCACTTGATGTTGTTGAACCCGTGTTGTTGTTGTTGGATGGTGTTGTTGATGTTGTTGTTGTTGGATGGTGTTGTGTTGTTGTTGGATGGTGATGGTGTTGTTGTTGGATTTGGATGGTGTTGTGTTGTTGTTGTTGTTGGATGGTGATGGTGTTGTTGTTAGACTTGGATGGTTATGTTGTTGTTGTTGATGGATGGTGTTGTTGTTGGTGTTGTTGATGTTTTGTGTTGTTGCTGTTGAATGGTGTTGTTGTTGTTGAAATGTGTTGTTGTTGTTGTTGCTTGATGTTGCTGTTGTTGGATGTGTTGTTGTTGTTGGATGGTGTTGTTGTTGTTGGATGGAGTTGTTGTTGTTGGATGGTGTTGTTGTTGTTGGAAGGAGTTGTTGTTGTTGGATGGTGTTGTTGTTGTTGGATGGTGTTGTTGTTGTTGGATTGTCTTGTTGTTGTTGCTTGATGTTGCTGTTGTTGGATGTGTTGTTTTTGTTGAATGGTGTTGTTGTTGCTGTTGTTGGATAGTGATGGTGTTGTTGTTGAATGGTGTTGTTGTTGATTGATTGTGTTGTTGTTGTTGCTTGATGTTGCTGTTGTTAGATGTGTTGTTGTTGTTGGATGGTGTTGTTGTTGTTGAATGGTGTTGTTGTTAGATGGTGTTGTTGTTGGATGGTGTAGTTATTGTTGGATGGCGTTGCTGTTGTTTTATGGTGTTGTTGTTGTTGTTTTTGTTGTTGTTGGCTGGTGTTGTTGTTTTTGGATGGTGTTGTTGTTGTTGGATGGTGTTGTTGTTGTTGGATGGTGTAGTTGTTGTTGGATGGTGTTGCTGTTGTTGGATGGTGTTGTTGTTGTTGGATGTTGTTGTTGTTGTTGTTGGATGGTGTTGTTGTGTTGTTGTTGGATGGTTTTGTTGTTATTGGATGGTGTTGTTGTTGTTTGATGTTGTTGTTGTTGAATGGTGTTGTTGTTGTTGTTGGATGGGGATGGTGTTGTTGACGCCGTCAAACAGTTGTTGTTGTTTTTGTTGCTTTTCACCAAACGAGAACGCGTGAAGTGTGCGGGCTGGGCCGCCTCGCGTGATGACGGAACTGGCGAGCCATGGGGCGTGTCCTCCAGGGTCAAGTGGGAAAGCTTCTGCAGCTGGTGAAGGTGAACCATGCCTGCAACATTAATGTTTGATTTTATTTTTACTTGGACTTCACCTTTAACTGAAGCCATCGAGGCACACTAATACCATATCAGAATGGTGTTTTCGTAGTTGAATGCGCTGACGGGCAATGGCAGAAAACCCAGAGCAACGCGTCAGCATCTGTGTCTCTAGTCAGGTTTCGAACTTTAGGTTGCGCACCAGACTAGACAGGGGACCAATCTGAATGGAGGACCTATCTTTAAAATTACTGTTCGAATAAAGCGTGACGCCTAAAAATTGTTTGAATGAAGAATCACAGTTCAAACTTCCTGTCTGAACTAAACAAAAGTCAGAAATAATTATGCAACTGAATATCGCTCGGTAGTGTTTCTGTTATCATGTCTCATGCTCCTATCCCCTCTTGAATCACTATCGCGATTTTAACGTGTCGCACTGGCGGACGAGCCAAACTTCCAAAGGGAGGGGAATATCTCCAAAGATGGGGGGGGGGGGGGATTTCAGAAATCAGGTCATATTACCTACACCTTAAGGAACAAACTCAAAATTTTGAAACTGCCAAAGAGGGGGGAATTCCACTTTTCCCTCCCCTTCTCGTCCGCTGGTGTCGTGTCGTGATGTGGGAAAAACATTAATGCCAGCAAAACAACTATCTTGAATAGTTCAACATAGTTTAGTATAAATAGAAAACTGTTTTTTTATATGAATAAAAAAGAACGTAAAATTTTTTCAACATCACCGATTTTTTGCATTTTTACACCAACAGTTCATAAACAACCAAATGTTGTACACAGGTCAATAAACCATGAGACGCCATTTCGCTCAGTTTATCCGGCGAATTGCGCATGTTATCGACCAAACGGGAAAACAGCAGACACACCGATTCGAGCGCACGTTTGTCCTGAGATTGAATTCAATCAATTTGTGGAAACGTATAGGAATATTGAATGCATATGCAAGAATGAAATATTTTTGCCATAAAAACATGTGAAAAAAGGGAATACTTTCCACTTTTTAGGACTGTATGCAACGTAAATCGTGAGTGCTGTGCTTCTCGCTCCGTTGTGTTTCTGTTATCGAATGGATCTATCCCGTCTTGAATCATCACAGCGAGCGTTTGCTTTTCTTCACAGTCTTAGCAAAAAGAAAATACTACTGACTGAATTCTGAAGTGATCAAGTGTTCAGAATCACTCTCGTACTTCGTATCGTTGAAATGTCTGTTCCACGTTGTGCCATTGGCAGACGAACCAAACCTCTAAAGGGAGAGGAATTTGTCAAAGAAGGATGAATCGGCGGAAATTATGTCATTTTACCTACACTTTAAGAAATAAACTCTACTTTTTGAAATCTCAAGAGAGGGGGGAATTCCACTTTTCCCTCCCCTTTTCGTCCGCTAGTGCGTTGTGCAAAGAGACGATAACGTTGTTGTTTGTGACTATCCTCACCTCACCTGTTTGTGATTTCTGATTTGGTTTTCAAATTTCCCCTTTGTGGCATACAAACTTGAAAAATTAGAAGTTTTCATTTGATAACACCTACTTCGAGCTTAAATCGTTGGGTGAGCTCATTGAGGCACGGCTGGACATGTGCGTTGAAGTCGTGCGCACTCACGTACTGCGATGTTCCGTGCGACGCGTTGCAAGGTCGCGTTGAAGAAATCCAAATGACTAATAGTCGTCGCGATACCGCCCTGCAAAATTTTTACATATATATATTTATATTTTTTTATTATAAATTAATTTACATTTCATTTCATTTTGGAAAAAAGCTTTTTATATTCTCGTCCAGTTCAACCCACCTTCGACACCTGCCGCGCGGGACGGGTGATCGCCGTGTCGGCGAAATTCATACGGCCGCTGCCGACCATCGTTGGCGGCTGACGCCGATCGGTGAATTGCCGAACATGCTGGTCAGGCCATGCCAGAGTTGGAGCTCGGCACCACCAGGTGCCCGACGGGCAAAGTTGACCGGTAGAATACTGAAAATGCCCAAAATGAATCCGCATTATTTTGGCACAGCATTAGTATGGTATAGCAGAATCAAGGATTTATTTTGGTCTGGCATTATATTGGTGGTATACCATCGCAGACCCATCTTGCCCAAACCACCAACACCGGCCATGGGCGGACGAGCAACACCTTTGAAGAGAGGAGAAATGACGATTTTCAGGCGAGTTAGACGAGTTCCAACACCATAGAAAACAAAAGACCATTCCGCGAACTGAGGTAATAGAAAATACGGTGCAATGGTGTTCTTTCACTCCACTGTTATTTTAGCTTAATTCATCTAGACACTAGACAGACGGGTTGTTAGTATAACAAATACTTTTGACAATAATGATTCGTACTGGAGTCACTAGCGGACGGGAAGGGGAGGGAAAAGTGGAATTCCCCCCTCTTAAACGATTTTGAAAAGTAGAGTTACAATGGCACACTTTCTGCCCATCCCCCCTCTTTGAAGAGATTATCCTCCCTTAGGAGGTTTGACCCGTCCGCCAGTGACTGGAGTACTGTAACCACGTGCACTGGCGGACGAGCTAAACGTCCAAAAGGAGGGGAATTTCTTCAAAGAGTGGCATCGGCAGTTTTCAGCCCATTTTACCTACACCCTAGGGTAGGAGCACTACATTCTGAAAACGCCAAAGAGAGGAGGGGGAATTCCACTTTTCCCACCCCTTCTCGTCCGCTAGTATGCTAGCGTATTTTTCTACTCCATTGTTACGTTATAATGTGATGTTAGTCTAATTCATCTAGACGGAGGGGTTGTTACTATAACAAATACGTTTGACAATGATGATTCTGTACTGGAGTAGTGCAAAAAGTGGTAAATATCGAACCGTGGTACAGGCAGCAAAGTGGTAAATCTCAAACCGTGGTACAGGCAAAAAGTGGTAAAAATCGAACCGTGGTACAGGCAAAAGTGGTAAATATCGAACCGTGGTACAAGCAAAAAGTGGTAAAAATCGAACCGTGGTACAGGCAAAAGTGGTAAATATCGAACCGTGGTACAGGCAACAAAGTGGTACATATCGAACCGTGGTACAGGCAACAAAGTGGTAAATATCGAACCGTGGTACAGGCAACAAAGTGGTAAATATCGAACCGTGGTACAGGCAACAAAGTGGTAAATATCGAACCGTGGTACAGGCAACAAAGTGGTAAATATCGACCCGTGGTACAGGCAACAAAGTGGTAAAGATCGAACCAATCGGACAGATGTGTGTAATGACTGGCAGTCGTCGAGTGCTGCTCGGGTCGTCATCGTACATGGTCAATACGATGGCCGCACATCGAGTCGGCGTCGATCACTCGCGCCCAACCAGTCGATGTCAAACGATTCCGACTGAAAACAGTATTTTGATGTAGTGAAATAAAAAAAAATTCTGAGCAGAGCGACTGAAATTCATTTAAATGGAAAATTCTACTTTTTTGTAAAAAATCAGGGTTTCGTAGAATACTACGCACCGATCTACTATGTAGATGTCGGCTGTCTAGTCTAGTGCGTTGGGCGCCGGCCTCGAAAACTGGTTGTCCTAAGCTCGCAACCTGACTTGAGTGAGACACAGATTCTGACGCGTTGCTCGGGGGCTTCTGCCATTGCCCGTCGGTTTATTCAACTGTCTGGCCTATCCACTACGAAAACACCATTATGATATGATATGGTATTAGTGTGCCTCGATGGCGTCAGTTAATGAAGAAATCCAAGTAAGAACTTCGTATCACAGGCGCCCAGTACATTTTGACAATCAGGCAGATTTCAACAAATTTATCCGTGCACTCACGATGAAAAATCAACTTGGCTAAGCTACATACCACTAGCGGACGAGAAGGGGAGGGAAAAGTGGAATTCCCCCCTCTTTGGTAGTTTCAAAAAGTATACTTTGTTCCTTAAGGTGTAGGAAAAATGACCTAAATTTTGCGATTTCCCCCCTCTTCGGAATGATTCCCCTCTCTTTGGAAGGTTTACTCATCCGACAGTGCTACCCTACATACAAACATGAGTATGGCTCTACACAACCAGAATGTCAATAAGCGAACCATGAAATCGAGTCTGTCATATCCGCGTTTGATGAGACGACCGGGCCGGGCACCTTGTTGTCATGTACGTGGATGGACTTGAGCCAGTCACAAAACCTTTTAGTGTTGACCGAAGAGTCCGTGGTTGACGGAGGTGGCGGCACATTGGAAAGACGTGGCTGCAATGTGATGACTGGTTACCAGAGTTTGGTATATGAAAAATTTGTCAATTTTTTCAAATATATTTTTGTATACTTTTTTTTCAATGAAGGAATTTTTTTTCAAAACACACATTCATGTGATAAAAAAATTTATATGTAGAACTCTGGTTGTTCACCAAATGCAAACAGTTCCAGCAGTCAAGTAAACACATGATTTCCATGATTTCACCAATAAAAAAAGTATATAAAAATCCCTGTTTTTTTTCTTTTTTTAATGTTTTTCTTAGTTACCAAATCTTGCGACGTCTGGTGATTTTGGGTGGCTGTCGCAGATACAACATTGGCTGTCGTCGGTGTGCTCGTGCTCGCCGTTGACGTGGCGCTGGTTGTGCACGCTGCAATACAGAAATCTGCAAAAAAATATATTCACATACCATTCAGATAACATACAAAACGTGCACATAATTCATTGCATACGTTCGTAACCGGCTCGGAAAATATTTTTTTTTATCTTAAGAAAAACTGACCAAGCTATAGCAACGTTTGTGCCTCATAAACTTTGCCACGGTTGGCACTTGGCTGGTTGAACGACTCGGCGCGCATCATCTCCAGGTCGGCATGGCCCCAACTCCCTCGCACCGTGCCTCTGCAATTAATCGTGATAAATTATAGTGTGATATTTTTGTTGACAAAAAAACAATTAGTAAACGGACCGAGAAATCAATTTATATCTTTTCATGCTAGTAAAATGTCTGGACGTGTTTATATCAATGAATATTGCGGACCGGAGAGGATCACCAGAACAGTGCCGACAGGCTTAATATGTCCCTGTTGATCCATGGAACCATCATCCGACAAGCCATCAGGTCCGCTGAGGCCGCCAGGTGGACCATTGCTGCCGGTCGGCACCGCCCAGCCCATCGTTCCTATATTGCCACCGGCAAACATAATGTTCTTTATGCAATTTCGCTGGATTTTTGGCACAATTATGCTGGAGATTTTGAGTACGAGAAAAATCAATGTCAGAGAGTGGCGGAGAGAAACACCTCCGCTAGTGCACTCACTGGCGGGCGAGCGAATTTCCCAAAGGGAGGGGAATTTTGCCAAAGAGGGGGGAATTGGCAGTTTTCAGGTCATTTTATCTACACCTTGAGGAACAAATGCTACTTTTTGAAACCGCCAAAGAGGGGGGAATTCCACTTTTCCCTCCCCTTCTCGTCCGCCAGTGAGTGCACTCACCCTCACCGTTTGCTGATTCTGCATCATTTGCGGCTGATCGAGAAGCATCTGATGTTGCTGAGGGTCACATCTGTCTGACCCACGGGTCACATCTGTCTGACCCACGGGTCACATCTGTCTGACCCACGGGTCACATCTGTCTGACCCACGGGTCACATCTGTCTGACCCCACCCGGCTGACCGATGACCATGCCCGGGCTTGGGATGGCGTGGGCCGAGCTCCCCGAATTGCTGTGGCCGATAGTCCGGGGGGCACGGCACATGGAAATAAAAATTTTCCCCTCAATAACTCCAGCTGAAAGTCAACCAGATGTTCACGAATCCTTTTATAAACGAAATGAAAGGCGTGTCGGTTCACTAGCGGACGAGAAATGGGTGGGAAAACTGGAAATTTCCCCTCTTTGGCGTTTTCAAAAAGTAGAATTTGTTCCCTGAGGTGTAGGTAAAACTGGCCTGAAAACTGCCAATTTCCCCTCTTTAACAAAATTCACCTCCCTTTGGAGGATGAGCTCGTCCGCTAGTGGGTCGGTTATTCACTTAAAAAAAAAATTCCGTCAGCATGTTGTCGTACCTGTTGAGCTTGACCATCATACACGCCAGAACAGAATTATAATAAAATGTAGGAAAAATTGAATTATATCACCAATTTATTTTTTACCTAATCAATTAGTCAAATTTACCTCAGCGGTGATGGTGGTGAGCCGGCTGTCATGGGCATCTGACATTGTTGTTGTTGTACTGGTTGGCCGCCGGACTTCTGCAAAAACGTGAAATGAATTCCAAATAGCAAAGTTAATCGAGAGAGCTTATTCAACGGAATACAAACAACGATAGATGTGTCGAGTCAATTATTTGCTGCTTTGTCTAGCGGTCGAGGGAAGAACGGAGAAGTGGAATTTCTCCTCTTTGGCAGTTCCAAAGAGTAGAATTTGTTCCCTAAGGTGTATGTAAATGGCACTGGCGGACGAGCTAAATTCTCAAAGGGAGGGGAATTTCGTCAGAGAGAGGGGAATCGGCAGTTTCCAGACCATTAAACCTACACCTTAGGGAACAAACTCTACTTTTTGAAACAGCCAAAGAGGGGGGAATTCCACTTTCCCGCCCCTTCTCGTCCGCTAGCGGTAAATGGCCTATTTTCTGCCGATTCCCCAACCCTCTCATTGGAGGTTTGGCTCGTTCACCAGTGGCTGCTTTCTACCTTTCATTGCTTTTTACATGGATTTGTAAAAAATCAGATATGTCCTGAGTAACTATTTTTCGCCGTCAGCAAGTCAGCAATCGTCCATGTTGAAGGCAGAAATATACAAAAACATACACATAAAAATAACACGAGTCTCAAATATTGTTCCACCTGCATATATTTCAATACTTCCATAATCTAATTGAATAGTTTCCGTTTCTCATTATTTTCATTCTGCACATTACGTCACGACACTGCCAAACCTCCAAAGGGAGAGGAATCTCACCAAAGAGGGGGAATCGGCAAAAGTTAGCTCATTTTACCTACACCTTGGGAACAAACTCTATTTTTTCGAAACTGCCAAAGAGAGGAGAAGTCCACTTTTCCCTCCCCTTCTCGTCCGATAGTGCGTCACGTCTAACTAGTCAGTCCTTTTCAGAGCCCTATATATTTATTACCTGAAAAGACAATGAAAACTGAACTGAACCTGGCGTACGATACAGGAATGTTGGACTGCGGGTCGGACTGCGGGTCGGACTGACTGCGGGTCGGACTGCGGGCCGAACACCGTGGGTGGACGCTGAGTGCTGACAATTTGGTTCTGACCACCGAGTCGGGCACCTGATTGCGTTTCGTAGGCCATTTGCTGATCGTTCTGTTGTTGCCGCGTAGCGCACTGTTGTTGTGATTGCGGACCCGATTGACTAGTGTTGTTGTTGTTGTTGTTGTTGTTGTTGTTGTTGTTGTTGTTGTTGTTGTTGTTGTTGTTGTTACTATTGTTGTTGTTGTTGTTGTTGTTGTTGTTGTTGTTGTTGTTGTTGGGATTGTTCACTCGTTGTTGTTGACAGTTGACCGCCGTGTTCAGCGGTCCCTGCGCCAGTAAGTACTCGCGGAGGGCCGAACGTGTGCCGCCCCCCGAGGTTCAGTTTCATGTGATGGTGGCGACGGTGATGCGCTGATTCATTTATTACTTTTATCAGATTGAAAACCTGCAATTCACCGAAATCAAGATTAACATCACATGTTAAAGCATCAATAGTGGAGTGAGGCAAATGCAAAATCATATGTGTGAGATTGAGGGTGCAGGCGGGAGGAGTGAATGACAGATGCATGTGCCTGCATCCGAAGAGGTGTTATGCAATTACCACGCGTGTAAATTGCATCAATTTTGTGACCTCAAATGAAATACCATCATTTTCCACTGGCAAATGAAATTCTGCCGGTATGTAAGACATTTGATGGAAAGTAGGATGGTGTAGAAAATATTGGCTTTACCGTAATTTGGCATTACAATCACTCCTCCCGGTGCGTTGAACGAAGTGAATAACAACTAGGAATTATTTGTGATGTGATTATAATAAAAAAACGCAATTTTATGCATGGTGAAACGTTTCGGAGATGAAAAGTGACGGCAGTGATTTGTGACTTGAGCTGAGTAAACAAGTTGAGTTCTTTGGTGATGCGAGTGATAATCAAACATGCGAAACATTTCAGATATGAGTTTCCCGTGAGTGAGTTATGACAGTGAGTTATCAAAGTTCAGCGAATTTTAGAAGCATGAATACATACACATAGCAAGGACAGACAAATATGATGCTTAGGTAGAATCAAAAGACTTTATGCCAGAAAAAAAAAACAATTTAGAAATGTTTTTCAGGTGATCGCTGTGCATTTCAAAAACTTGAGATTTATGAATAAACAAACATTGCAAGGACAGACCTGAGTAGATGAGACAAGTGCATGAACAAAGTGTTTCAGTTTATTCAACCTCTGTTATCACTATGAAAAACACCATTCTGAATGGTATTAGTGTGCTCTGCTGGCTTCAGGATCGAAGATATCCCAAAGATAAACTACTACCCGAAAATTTTTTTCATTCCGGAAATTCACGGTAGAGCAAAGTGCTTCTTCATTCAGATCTGCCAACCAGAAGACATTTCTTAGAGTGTATAGAACCTTCCGATAACGAACGATAACCACTGTTACTGTGGTATTTATTCTACTATGCATCTCAGCATCATTTCGTGACGTTTCAGGTGCTTAAACGTTGAATTCAAGTTTCTCAAGCAGGTTTCATCTAATTGTAAAAATTCAGTTTCAGTTTCATTCAAGAGCACTTTACCGCAGGCACAATCTGCATGCTAACACTCGAGCACAGACCATCGGCAGCCGAAGAAATGCACTTGACTAAGCGTTGTGAACCACTAGCGGACGAGAAGGGGTGGAAAAAGTGGAATTCCCCCCTCTTTGGCGATAACAGAACGTGGATTTTGTTCCTTAAGGTGTAGGTAAAAAGGTCAAATTTAGGTTAGTTCCCCCCTCTTTTGAGAAGTTCCCCTCCCTTTGGAGATTTGACTCGTCCGCCAGTGTTGTGAACGAATCGATTAAAGTGCCGATCAACGAACGCCTGGTCCCGGGTTCGAAACCCAGTGGCACAAGTTGTTCCGTAGCCGCTCGGAAAATTCTTTCACGATTGGTTAGGAGACCGAACTCGAATGCGCGTTATTCTCAAAAATTTCAAGCAGTCAGACTAAAAATGGTTTCTTAGTCGGTCTTGAAAGAAAAATGCCCTGAACGCATGCTCAAATTCTTACAAACCTCCATGAAAATGGCGCGCATTTAAATTCAGTCTCATAATCAATTGTGAGTGCTGCAGTGCACTAGCGGACGAGAACGGGGTGGGAGTGGTGGAACTTCCCTCTCTTCGGCTATTTCGAAAATTTGAATTTGTTCCCCAAAGTGTAAACCAGATGGCCGGAAAACTGCAAACACTCCTTCTTTGATGAAGTCTCCCTCCCTTTGGAGTGTTAGATCGTCCGCCAGTGCTGCAGTGTGCGCCCCTGTTCGATTGACTACTGAAAGTAGATAGGTGAAATGGTTCCTGAAAATAGACAGACTGCATCATGGTTGACTGCGGGAAATCTCAAAAAAAATATATAGAACTTTTTAATGACACTTCAACTTCTGGAACTTCGTCAACGCGAAGAATAAAAAAAAAATTAGTGAAAGGCAAAAGTGTCGTTACAGATATTTTTGAGAAGTTCCGCAGAAGAGTATGATGGTAATCTGAATGATATTATGTGACCTGTTGACCATCATATTGACAGATCATTAGATCGGACATTGGACCATCACAGGTCATCTGTACAAACATAACAATAACAACAACAATAAAAATTAACAATAACAACAACTGAAATCCAAAACAACAGTGATAGCGCCATTTTCATGCGTATTTTTATTAGAATGATGTGTAAATTTTCGCACCAAAAACTCACATGAAAATCTCCCCCCCCCCCCCCCCCTCCCCCTCACCCCGCCCGTGCTATCACTGCACCACACCCACATCATCTCATCAACATCACCACCACCACCACCGAAAACAACATCAACAACAATAACAACAACATCAACAACAATAACAAAAAAATTTAAAACGAAAACATAACAAGTTTAACCATAAAGATAAAAAGAAAGAAAAAAATCAACAAGAAAGATTGTTCAACAAGTTCAAACGTAACCATGACAAAGAGAAGAAGAAGATGAACAACAACAACAGTGATAGCGCTGTTTCCGATTAAAATTCATGCGTATTTTTATATTAGATTGATGTGTAATTTTTTGCACCAAAAATTCACGTGTAAATCACTCCCCCCTACCCCACCCGCGCTACCACTGCGAAACCACCGACGAAAACATCCACAACAACAACAACCACAATATCAACAACAACAAAAACAAGAAATTCTAAAACGAAAACATAACAAGTGTAACCATAAAGACAAAAAGAGAGAAAACAAAGAAAAAAAATAAACACGAAACATTGTTCAACAAGTTCAAACGTAAACATAACAAAGATAAGAAGAAGATGAACAACAACAACAGTGATAGCACTATTTCCGATTAACGATTGCGTATTTTTATAGTAGATTGATGTGTAAATTTTTGCACCAAAAACTCACGTGTAAATCACTCCCCCCCCTTACCCCACCCGCGCTACCACTGCGAAACCACCGACGAAAACAACCACAACAACAACAACAACAACAACAACAACAACCACAACCACAACAACAACAATAACAAGAAGTTTTCTAACAAAAACACAACAAGTGTAACCATAAAGATAAAAAGAGCAAGAACAAAGAACAAGAAATTTCAACAAGAAACATTTTTCAACAAGCTCAAACGTAACCATAACAAAGAGAAGAAAATGAACAACAACAACAGTGATAGCACTACTATTGAAAAAGTAACGATAACAAGAGCAACAACAACTTTAACAATAATAACTATAACGATAACGAGAGCAAAAACAAATTTAACAATAATAACAGTAACGATAACAAGAGCAATAACAAATTTAACAATAATAACAGTAACGATAACAAGAGCAATAACAAATTTAACAACATTAACAATAACGATAACAAAAGCAATAACAAATTTAACAATACCAACAATAACGATAACGAGAGCAACAACAAATTTAACAATATTAACAGTAACGATAACCAAAGCAATTACAACTTTAACAATATTAACTATAACGATAACAAGAGCAATAACAAATTTAACAACATTAACAATAACGATAACAAACTCAATAACAAATTTAACAATAATAACATTATCGATAACAAGAGCAATAACAAATTTAACAATATTAACAATAACGATAACAAAAGCAATAACAAATTTAACAATATCGACAATAACGATAACGAGAGCAATAACAAATTTAACAATATCAACAATAACGATAACGAGAGCAACAACAAATTTAACAATAATAACAGTTACGATAACAAGAGCAATAACAAATTTAACAACATTAACAATAACGATAACAAAATCAATAACAAATTTAACAATGATAACAGTAACGATAACAAGAGCAATAACAAATTTAACAATATTAACAATAACGATAACAAAAGCAATAACAAATTTAACAATATCAACAATAACGATAACGAGAGCAACAACAAGTTTAACAATATTAACAGTAACGATAACAAAAGCAATAACAACTTTAACAATATTAACTATAACGATAAAAAGAGCAATAACAAATTTAACAACACTAACAATAACGATAACAAACTCAATAACAAATTTAACAATATTAACAGTAATGATAACAAGAGCAATAACAAATTTAACAATATTAACAATAACGATAACAAAAGCAATAACAAATTTAACAATACCAACAATAACGATAACGAGAGCAACAACAAATTTAACAATATTAACAGTAACGATAACCAAAGCAATTACAACTTTAACAATATTAACTATAACGATAACAAGAGCAATAACAAATTTAACAACATTAACAATAACGATAACAAACTCAATAACAAATTTAACAATAATAACAGTAAAGTAACGATAACAAGAGCAATAACAAATTTAACAATATTAACAATAACGATAACAAAAGCAATAACAAATTTAACAATATCAACAATAACGATAACGAGAGCAACAACAAATTTAACAATATTAACAGTAACGATAACAAAAGCAATAACAAATTTAACAATAATAACTATAACAATAACGAGAGCAATATAACAACAAATTTAACAATATAATAATAACGATAACAATAACAACAATAACAAATTCAACAATATCAACAAAAACGGTAAAGAGACGAGAGCAATAACAAATTTAACAATATTAACAATAACAATAACCACAGCAATAACAAATTTAACAAGCAAAACAACACAACAAAAAACTACTTTAACAAATTTAACCATAACAATAACAAAAAGAAAAAGAAGAAGAAACAATAAGAACCGTGTTAGCACCAAGGTATGTTAATAATATGTACAGAAAAGGAGTATCGATTATGTAAAACTTCAAGCAAATCTATACACATTAAAAGGAATCAATTGTGTCCAAATAACAATTATGTTCAAGTATCTAATGAGTAAAATTACATACATATATAGGGAGTAAAATTCATGGGTGTACAAACTGTCAAGAGAATTCAAGTTTACGTTCGGGAAATAAAACTAGGTGTTAATGAAATTTTGACAAAGATAGATATAAATAAGTGCACAGATATTATTTTGACTACTCTTGTTCAGAAAACTATTATAAAATACGTCCAAAAGAAGCATGCAAATGATGTGAAACATGATTCGAGCAAAATGAGCATTGAGTATAAAAAGCAGGTCTCCAAAAAGCAAAAACATGTCACAGGTTAAATCACAAATTTAAAACTTATCAAGTAAGAAAATATAACTAATTATGTACAAGGTAGGGAGAACTACATGCAAACGTGCAAAATAGGGAGAAAATATGTAGAAATACAAAATTGATTTCATAACTTTTGGAGCATGTACAGTAGTTAGGGAAGCAAGTGGATGTGATCCAAACATGTGAATAGTAAAGATGGATAAAGATTTTTCACAATAAATACATGAAAACAACAAGTAAACTTTAAAAGTTCGAAATTTTTGAAGTTTTTCTAAAGGCAAAAAGGGTCGTGTTCGTAAATGTGTACACGAAAACTGAAGTTGAGTTGAGGGAAGGAATATCATAGAGGAGGTATTAGGAACATCTACTAGGAACGTCAAAGAATGAATCTACTACTTATGATGGAGTTGAGTTTGAGTATTTTGAAAGTGGTTTATATTTTTTTATTTCTGGAGAGTTTTCAAAAAGGCTAGAGAGAACTCCGTTTGGGAATTATAATGGAATGATGCCCGATTTGAAACATGAATGAGATAAGGGGATGAAGGAGTGTGATACATCTTTTCATACAACAGGAACATTCTTTAGCTTGGCCAGGGTTTCTGGTTACCAAAAACTCGTTGAAACAGATTTTTGTCGGAAATGTGAACGCGCAAAAATCTGTTTTGAATAAAAAAGTGCGCCGAAATATTTTCTGACTAACAAGAACCCCTGGTATAGATGACAATTCACAAGCAGCCACAGCAACGTTCGTTCGGCGCATAAACTCGTTGATGATATGCTGCTTAATTCCGAAATATTTGTTTTTTGATGATAAACTGAAATTATGCCACAGAAATAACACATGACTGGGATGCTTGGAGAAACTATTGGGATAAAAAATAATTCTGCCACCCGGCAATGGCCCCGTTCACGTATCTATCCGGGGTCTACAGATTTAAGCCGCAGCTTAAAGCCGGACCTAGTGTTAAAGTATAGGGCTAGCTTAAGCCGCGGCTTAAAATTTGAGCTGCGGCTTAAAATTAAAACTCTTAACTACTGAAATTCGAAAAAGCTGCGGCTTAAATCTGTAGACCCCGGATAGATACGTGAACGGGGCCAATAACATACTGAAGCTAGTGGAATGATTTTTGGGCAAACACATTTTTTTAGAATTGCATGATTTTCGATCGAGTTTCGGAAATTGGTTAACGATCGAGTTTCGGAAATTGGTTAACGAAGAGATGAATTTAGATTTCAGTATTAGCCATATTTCTAATGAAGTACTTACAAAATGGTTTACGTAGATGAACAAAGAGAAATTAAAACGTCTGCAACAACAACAGCAACAGCAACAACAACAACAACAACAACAACAACAACAACAACAACAACAACAACAACAACAACAACAACAACAACAACAACAACAACAACAACGACTATGTTTCGTGAACCGGAAAACAGGACCTATACAATGATTGCAAACTCAAGTCGGCAATTTAATCCTTCGTTATTTAGCTCATTCAATGCAGGTTCATTGATATGAATTTCTCATTGATTTTCGAATCCTCTCAGCACGTGCCAAACCATGCTTCAGTTCAATGTCCGAAATCCGTCTGACAATCAGAAAGTCAGCGAATCAGAAGCAATATAAAAAAGCCAATAAATGAACAGGATATCACCGGTTTTGAACGAGAAACTGCCAATTTCCCACGAATCATATCCCATCCAAATGGGAATAGTATTTTACATATAATAATGTTACTCTATTATAAAGCGAAGTGCGTATATAAAATACTTTCAACACCTGCCAAGCGCCAGATTTCAGTTCTCACAGGGCCGACACGCATGTAATCGGATCTTACAGACTTGAAATCACAAACTATTTCCCATTAATTCAAGCCCACAAGAAAGGAACAGACATCGGTTCTGTGGATCATTTTTTTTCCGTTATAAGAAAATCCTCACGCCAGGTTCTATCACGTTGCAGGTTTCAAACCGACCGCCGCCATGAGTTTGGAAAACAAACACTCTAACCACTGTGTTACGACAACACGGTGTAATCGACTGGCACGTTTCTTTGGGTTTATTTACTAACGGATGAGAGCAGATGGTTTAGAGGGAGGGAGGATTCATGTTATTAAGAATAATTTTTCTGGATTTTTACCAGCACTAGCGGACGAGAAGGGGAGAGAAAAGTGGAATTCCCCCCTCGGGGGAAAAGTTTTACCAAACCCAGAATCGGGATTTGAATTGAAATTGCGCGCCAAAAAAACTTTCATGGCTGGCAAGTAACCCATGATAGGCTACAAGGACCAAATTTAAGGCAAGAAACCAACTGTAAATAGTGGGGAATTCAATTTATGGGACTTTTCTGAACGTGTTCTGAAGGCATGCATACCACGATCACATGTTAGATGGATCTTGTTTTCAATCAAGAAACGATATTAGAGCACTACAATTCAATACCTTTTGCGGGTACATAAGTGCAGTGCCGAAAACGGTCTAGTAACTTCGGCAACTGACTAGCAGACTGGAGTGCGGTACATAACTTACACTTGCAGAATATTTTAATTTTAAACATAACATGAACACAGTGAAGAGCTAAAATAGCATTCTTATTTAGGGAAGATTCCCTCTGGACCCATATTCAGTAACAGAAGCTACCGCCAACAAAACAATAATTATTGAACAAACACAAAATTTCCAATTGATTCGCGTGAACTTCAGCTTCAGTTGGTAGTTACGGTAGTCGGTAGCCATATACAACAATTGACCATACGACACCGCGTCATCGAATCCGGTATCTCCATCGAGTATTGTCGCGGAAACCAAACCACAGTCAGATCCAGAACGCCAGTGATTGGGTGACTAACCTACGGAGGACTCTGCCAACCACCTACATCCCTTAATACGAACAAGAAATTGTGTTGAGATCTACAAGCGTGACGTGAAGAGAGTAAGGTCGTAAGGCTTATCTGTTCACAGTCACGAAGGCTGGCAGAGAGAGGGAGATATTGAACGCGCCACGAGCCTTCCAGCTCATAGGACTATCCTGAAAAAAATTCGAATAGCCATATGAACCGGTGTGACCTGCGGGTTGGGGGGAGGGGCCTCATATTTTGAATATCAATGGCGAACTTCAGTCAAATTAATTTCACAGCCCGCTCACACGGTTCACGGATCTGCTGTATGAAAATTTACCAACGTTGATCGTACGCTCATTAGAGACACGGATTCGATAACACGGGGAATATAGTACAATCGTTGAAATTCTAGAGAAATTAGACTGGGCACTGAACGTGGAAAGCTTTGAGAGCATCGAAAGAAAATGTTCAGAAATTTCGAACGCGGCAAACACAGTAACCACTGGACTGTTGAGAAAATACTGGTCGGTCGCAGTTCTTTCTGTGCATATTAATTGTATGTACCGACATCATCTGGCTCGTCAGTTGCCGCTTTGATTAAACACGGTCGATTTCGAAAAATGCTTTTAGAAATATAATAGCCCATCAACAGTTTCGACACAGCATTGTTGTGCTCCAACAGTGGGCTTTTATACCACCTGACTATTAAAATGAAATTCAAAACTTTTGAGAATGTCGACCGAAAATATTTTATATTGAAATATGGTGCTGGCCTTTATTGAGTTGAAGAAGTTGCATACAGGTCAACTCCTGGGTAATCACGTGATATGCATGTACACTCCACTGAACAATCACACAAAAAAATTGATTTCAAAAAGTTACTGATGGAACAAATGAGGAAGTGCATTTGCACTAATTAAATACGGTTAGCACTGCCGGTCTCAGTGAATTTTGAACATTACCTATTTCACTTCAAGACATTGACGGATGAGCCAAAGCTCCAAAGGGAGGGAATTTTTTCAAATTGGGGAGATCTGTAGACTAGGCTTTTTCACATACTCAGAAAAAAAACCGAAAAACTTCAACACAAACTGAAACCACCAAAGATGTGGTAACTCACTTTCTATCCCGTTCTCGTACGCTAGTATCACTGGCGGACGCGATAATCCGTCAAAGGGAAAGGAATTTCTCCAAAGAGAGCGGAATTTGCAGTTTTGACGCCAATTTACTCACACCTTGAGGAACAGAGTGATCTTTAAAGCATTGCCATAGAGGAAGGGAATTCCACTTTTCTCTCTTTTTCTCATCCGCTGGTACCTCAGAGAACCCATTCCACGTTTTGAAGCCCGTGAAAAGAGGAGGGAATTTAACAATGATAGCATCCAAAATTATTTGAAGGACTGGATTCGAATGCGCGCCATTTTTCCCTCAACAAATTAGAGTAGACAGTCACTGGCGGACGAGCTGAACCTCCAAAGGGAAGGAAATTTTGGTCAAAGATGGGGAATCGGCAGTTTTCAGGCCATTTTACCTACACCTTAAGGGAAAAATTCTACTTCTTGGAACTGCTAAAGAGGGGGAATTCCACTTTTTCGTTCTTCCCTCGTCCACTAGTGTGAACAGAAGACTGCTAAAAAAATATCATAAAATCCTAACAGTCTCTCCTCATTCCACTGTTGGCCCACGAATCTTGCCTGCTGATAATCCGGAGGGAAATTGGCAGATTTGCGGTCATCGGTGATATTGTAACACGCCATCGGGGAACTCGCACGATTCCCCCACTACTTGTCCATCTATCTAGTGAATCTGGTTGATCTGAAAATCGTAAAACACTTTTAAATCACACATTATTGAACGAAATCTACGCGTGGAGTCGGCAAAATGTATCAACTAGTCGCCATAGACAAATGACGGTGAAATCGGCGAATAACAACACGACAATCCTGCTAGCTAGGAGTTTTGAGAAAAAGCTCGCAGAGTGCTTAGCAATAATAAACTTGAATTACAGGAGAAATATTAGAGCCTAAGAAATATTGAATACTACGTTATAAAAAAATGAACTACGTGTTTACCACTGTATGTAAATTTTCGATCCTAGTGATACTGGAAGTTTGAGGACCAATCTTTGGAAGCCAATCTTCTTACGGCAATATTAGAATGGAGAGCAAAGTAAAAAAACAGTCCACACGGCCAACAGAATTTCTCGATATGAACGAATTTCTACATCTGCATTTAAAGTAGAGATGAATGAGAATCTAATTAGATGTCCGAAAAAAAATTTCAGAGATATCATGACATACTGATTCAAAGTTACCAAACGACCGTGATTGGCCACCAAATTTAATTCCAGAAATTAATCTCAACACTGAACACAGTCTATTTCTAGCTTCATGGATTAGACTCCGAAGCCAATGACCAGCCAACAACAACTGCTCATGGTTTCAGAGGTTATAACCACATTTTGGATAATGAAGTTGGCAAGACTGTGTTAAGGAAATCAGATCTTGTTACCAAAAAAACGGCAAAATCTTGTGACTTACCACCGCATCTAGGAATCTCAATCTGAGATGAGATTCAATCAGCCCTCAACAACAAGGATAAACATGCAGGCAACACTACTGATACAACTAATACAACAACTAACATAACTATGACAACAACATTGAACACACCGGCTGCAACAACTCAGCTTGACAGTCTACTATAACATTAAAATTATTGATAAAAGAACGGGGATGGGGATGGATAAACATAAACACAAAATAGAGTAAAACCATAATGAACACACGAAATTACATAGTAATAATGACAAAATTAACTGAGAAACTCAAGAAAACGAATATATACATAAGAATAATAAACTTGAAATATGACGAACACATATCTCACAAATTTAAGGGCGAATTATACAAAACCAGTTAATCTCTGAAATAGTTAATTGCAATTAAATTCGTGTTAAAAATTTGTGTAAAACGCCCGACTGCCAAACGAAGTAATGAAAATAATGAAAAAAATACGATGACCATTTATCACAAAACAAGGTGCAAGCATGATCAATAAATTATGAAACAGAACACAAAAAATCAAGGAAATCATCGCTAACGGCTGGACTTCATGCAAATCTCCTATTGTAATTACAATATAGAGATCTCAAGGAGCTCCGCCCAAAAGGCACCTTGAAAACCCATAAATTCTCATATCTTTCGTCTGAGAAGTAGACATCAGCCGTCAGGTCACAATTGATTATAAAAAATAAAAATAAATAGATATTTATAAAACAAAACACAAATAATAATGCCAAACACAAAAATACAACCACATTGTATAACAAAACATTGAAACATTAATGATGAATAACAATAATGATATAAAACATTTAAAATCGAAAAAATCATCGCTAACGGCTGTTTTTCATGTTAATCTCCTGATGTGTTGAATGAATATGAATTATTATATTGAGATCTCAAGGAGCTCCGCCCGAAAAGCACCTTGAAACCCCATCTAATTGATGTTTCATCGAGGAAGTGGTTATCAGCCGTCAGGTTAATCATGAATAAATGTAAAAACAAAAAAATAAAGAAAAATATAATGACAACAGACATCATCATCGACGAGTGGCTCTCATATTTGTCTATTAGAGTTTCAAAGAGTTATGAAAAATATTGTTGAGCTCCCAAGGAGCTCCGCCCAAAAAGCACCTTGGGAACTCAAACACAAACTTTCCAAATTTTGAGCAGCCAACACTCCGCCGGGTCACAAATAGGTAAAAATAAAACAAAACATGGAAAAAAATCATATAACAAATAAAGAACACATTTCACCACTGACCGATGAGTACCGAAATGATCGGTATCTCCATGAGTACTACACCAGTCAAGTCACATTGAATGTACCGTAATAATGAAATACATACATACAAATATAAACCGAATCGCGCCCTCCACAATCATCAGCAACCACCAAACCGAACCGACTACCGACACGTTCCAACAAATATTTATATATTATTAAAAACACATCCCTGCCCTGACTACATTTCACCACTTAGAAAAAGAAAAGTTGAAGCGTGCCCAAAGAGATCCATCGCCCGGAACAACTTCGGGAAGCATGTCTTACTGTTTCGTTAGATTAAGTTACATCATCCATTGTTTTGTGCATCGTTCCAGTGTCAAGAAAGTGAGATGCGAACCCCAGGAGCTCCACGTGAAAGTTCAGCCGCCACCCAAAAGCCGCCTTCCACCCTGAGGCAGGCATCTCTTACAATGGCTTCCCAAGTGATGAAACGCAATCAGGCAAAAATAATAAAAATACACTCTCTTGCCCCCGCATTCTCAATTGACCAGCACAGCAGGCTGCATTTTGCTGGATCATCATTGAATTTACATTAATGCGAGGAGCAGAAAAAACATGGAAGTTCTAAAATGTAAGCCGGCCGAACGATCGAGAATGCAGCTGCCAACCTGTTCGTGGGCACAGCGATTTACAGCTGTCCCTTATAACAAACTCGCGTTTTTCTCGATCGGCTACGTAAGCCGTAGGGGCACTCCGGCGGTGGCTCAGCCGCGGGCACCTTCAGTTTCAGAGAGTCATTCCATGACATCATCGCGTCCATTTCGATCTGAAATAAGTTCAGCGTCTTATCAACTGAAAGTGATTTACTCTATTCAAATGGCAATGGCCATTTTCTTTTCAACGTTCAGCGTGTCAAACCCGCTGATTTGTATCAGAAAATAAGCTCACAGAGTCACACACTCACTACCTCAATCAATCAAAAAATTAAACTTGAATTACTGAAATCTTAGCCGTAAAGGAGGACCAATGAGAAAGTCAAACACTCGACGGTTTTGCATCCCATAATAAAACAGTAACCAGGTAACAAATCGTTCTGGCATTTGTCAAAGAACATTCTGAATCCTGTGCACTCCAGTGATGAGGGAATCTTAGCAACAAAGCAACCAACTTCTTCTTCCAAAGGCGGCAGCTCGATTTCCACGTCCAGATTCGGGTCAGCAGCACGCCGCTTTCTTCGGCCCGTTTGTGTGCCGATCGAAACCATAATGCACTGCTTTTTGTTGGCCGGAGCATAATCCGACACGTGGTTCGTCAGCGATCGTTTTTTTGGCCGGTAAACGAGTTCTTTACTTGCCAACTTGGCCAGCGGCTCCGGTTGTGTGCGAACTGAACACAACGGTTAGTGTATTAGTGAGTTAGAGCAGACCAAACGAGTAGGTGGCGTGAATTTGTTAAAGGTAGTGAAGAAAACTAGCGGAATAAAACCAATTAGCTACATGAGTCAACGTTGAGTACGTGATATCTGTAATGAAATAATTTAATTTTACACTAAACTGGAACGTTCACTCTGGCATCTTTTTTTAAAATACATAAGTCACGGGGCCGTTCCTGATGTAAAGACGCTTTCGAAATTCTAGCGAATTTCGCTCCACACTCTTGTGAATAACAGAATAAAAAATACATCTATAATTATAAAAGAGTAAAATATATATAAGGTCGAACCTGACAATGAATCAGGACGTGGACGGCTATCTTCGTTGTCCATCTCGTCAACCTCGTCAACCTCCTCAATGGTTGAAAGATTAACGTTACGTCGGCATGGTTGAACAACGATTGTGTTGTCGTTGATGGCAACTGAATTAAAAATGCATCTGCTTGTTGGATCCATCAAGTTGGAGAATAAGATATAATATATAGAAAAGAATAAGCTGAGACGAGTGAGTAAGAAGCGTATGTGATGCGTTCAGTTACACCTGTTTTTAAACGACCAAATCCGAAAAATCTACTGAGAAACATTAGGTGTGAATGCGCTTGTCTTTGCACAAAATGAGGCACGAATAAAAAAATAGATTATAACAACCTTACACACGTGCAAATCATGGTTAATCTAAGTTGGACTGGGCTAATCTTTTTTCGTGGTTTATAAGTATGCACATCTACTGCATCGGTCAAAATCTATATTACTCACATGGGTACATTAGTTTTAAACGCCATTTTACCTTCTCTGTCATTTATTATTTAAATTTTCATCCGCCGTTTGTTTGATTACACGTTTGATACAGACATTACATGCTTGGTTATTGACGGGCAAACTATGTGATGAAAAAAGGTTAGAACCTGTCAATTGCTCAGCCATTGGCTCCGCAGTGATGACGAACGTCTGATCTGCAAAACGTGAATAAGTAATGAAAAAAAATTGTATGGCCTTGTACACACGGATTTCGATAGATAAGCGCATTTTAAAAATTTTATCCGAGTCGGATCTTTGGAAGATCCACTTCGAACCTTTAATTGAGCCGGGTCGCGAGTTTACTAACTGCACTATTCTGAGAATTCAAAATTGCCAGAACTGTAATTCGCGAGCTTTTGTCAGAAAAAAAGTGTTTTGGAGAATCGAAAATTTTTAATTGTATGTATTTTCGATCTTTTACTTATATTTTTTCAAACGGATCCCTTCTCCGCGCGGTGCTAACGCGCTTGTAAGCCAACCTTACGATAGGTTATCGGGGGTGATTCATTCCAAAACCCAAAAATTTTCCCAGAATTTTCTCCAAACACGAAAATGTATTTGCTCATACAAAGCTGGGTAACTACTCAAATACCATCGCTGCGCGGGCCTAACGCGCTTGTCCTCGCTACAAGCCAGCCTAACGATAGGTAATCGAGGGTTAACGGACAGTAAAACTTCATATGGAATATTTTTCTGGTGGCAGAAAAACTTGGCGTTTAGAAAAACTTCTAGGAAATTTTTTTTGGGTTTGGAATTTTGCGGCACGGCTCAACCATTATCATTAGAACGATCCGCCTATTAATTGAGCCAGGTCTATAGTGTCAATCAAATGGTTATTAGCTGTCGTTGGATCGCACAAAATACTGCAGTTTCTAAATATGCGACCCAGCTTAATCAAAGATCTTGGGCGGATCTAAAAATAAGCCAAGATTACAAACGGGACGTTATAAAAATCCTTCTGAAAGATATTGCTAGCGTGAAACCAACCAGTTTGCTCGCATATGGGCGTTTCTAACGCACTGGGTGCCTCAGTGGATGTCGGAGTGCTGGTTAAAATGGGCGAAGGCATTCCTGCAAAGAGACAAAGCCTATACGTGAATGAATAAGTCAGTGTAGGTGAAGCAGTGAGTGAGTAAGTGAATCAGTGTGCAAGTACATACTTTTTCACTGATAACATAAGTCAGACTCCGCCGTTTCTCCGGTCACGAAAGATGTCTTGCAAGGATCCGTACAGAGTTCATTACTCCTTAATTTCAATGACGAAAAATACCATGATTTATAGTCGATTTTTTTGTTTACGACTTTTTAGGAACTTTTTTGTGAGTAAAACCTTTTCCTCAACCCAAATAGCTGCTTCCGACCGCGCGATAGGTAACTCGGATCGGCGGTAACTTAACTCCATAGTGTAGAGCGTGTTTGAGTTGACCAAGAAACGTCTTCAAAGTGCGGAAAGAAAATTTGAAGAAAAGCCGCATAATGCATCGAATGTATGCCTACACCTACACGCAGTGGTGGGCATCGGGGGGAGGGGGGACACCCCCCCCCCCCAAAACAGGCCGGGAGGGTAGGCTTGATCGACCCGACCGACCGTAAGAGATTTTCACAATTGACCCATTTACCGTAACGGTCAGAACTTATAAGAATTTAGTGTCAAAAGGACCTAAAATTGCACGAAATCGCCTAAATATCGACCGGTCGAAAACGTTTCAAGTTTTTAATTCAGTATTCGTTGGATCGATTTGATGCACGCACGATACGATGATTGATGTATGGTGCTGGATGATATACTCAGTACTGTGTTATCAACCAACACTGCGCGCCAATAGATACGTTTCTAATACAAGTCAGTGGGCTTCAGATGCTAAAATTTCAGAGCTGCGCACCACTCAGTCAATCAGTCAGTCAGTCAGTCAGTCAGTCAGTCAGTCAGTCAGGTCAGACAGTCAGTCAGTCAGTCAGTCAGTCAGGTCAGTCAGTCAGGTCAGTCAGTGAGTCAGTCCGTCAGTCAGTCAGTCAGTCAGTCAGTCAGTCAGTCATCCACCAACCACTGTTCTGCATCTTCATCACCTCCTGAAGATTGACCCGATAAGCAGCGACCAACGTTTGCAGTTGCTGCAGCTGATTCTCCTTGACCATCAACTGCTGTCGCATGTCCTGCAGCTCGACTTCGAGCGATTGAACCTGCAGCACGGGAGAGTTTGGAGTGAGTGAGTGAGTGAGTGAGTGAGTGAGTGAGTGAGTGAGTGAGTGAGTGAGTGAGTGAGGGAGTGATTGAGTGAGTGAGTGAGTGAGTGAGTGAGTGAGGTGAGTGAGTGAGTGAATGAGTGATAATGAGTGAGTGAGTGAGTGAGTGAGTGAGTGAGTGAGTGAGTGAGTGAGTGAGTGAGTGAGTGAGTGAGTGAGTGAGTGAGTGAGTGAGTGAGTGAGTGAGTGAATGAGTGAACTAGCAAATGAATCAGTCAGTCAGTGAGTGAATGAGTGAGGGAGTGAAGAGTCATTGAATCGTTTATCAAGAACTCAGTAGCACCAACTTTCTTCTGCTCTGCCGAATCTTGATGTTGCGGTGGAAGTTGCGACTGTTGTTCAAAAACTGGCGGTTGGTGTTGCTGATGTTTTTGAAGAGACTGTTGTTGTTGATTATGATGATAATGCGATTGTTGTTGTTGTTGTTGTTGTGGTGGTGGTGGCTGATCAGCTGGCGTCGGCAAAATGGCCAGAAAATGGCCGGTCCCGTCAACTCCGTTATACAGCAAACGGACCACCGTCTTGGTCGCTTCCTCATCATTGCCGGTCGGGAACTGAAAAACATAACCATGTGGTCAACTATGTGACATAACATAAATATGTAACACAACTATTTAGCAAAACTATACAGCAAATATTTGACATAACTATATGACATCTATTTGACATAACTACATAAGATATACTTTACAACAATATATATCACACAACTATGTAACATACATAACTATACAACAAATATTTGACATAACTATATAACGCCCATTTGACATAACAATGTAACATAACTATATAACAACAATTTGACAAAACTATAATAAATAACAACTATTTAAAATAAATATATTATCATCTATTAGAAATATGTAACTATAATAACATCTATTCGAGATCAGACTAGTCCCTTCTATGGGTGAGTGAGTGAGTGAGTGAGTGAGTGAGTGAGTGAGTGAGTGAGTGATAAGAGTGAGTGAGTGAGTGAGTGAGTGAGTGAGTGAGTGAGTGAGTGAGTGAGTGAGT